>LDPL01000040.1:4025507-4035918 GCA_001305505.1 Neonectria ditissima | reverse complement strand
TTATTACCCTTATAGATATATAGCTAGTAGTATATATCCTTTAAGTCTAGCTTTATAAAGATCTATATCTTACTAAGCTAATTAAGGATCTTATAAATTAGAGGTAAGAGAACCTTATTCTTCCTAGTAATCTTATTAAGGCTATAATAGTTAATATAAAGGTATAGCTTATTTTCTTTCTTAGGGATAAATAGGATTAGGGCTCTAGCTAGGCTAATAGATTATTAAATCTAACCCTTTACTAATATATTAGTAAGGTAAGCCTAGAGAACTTCTAGCTCTTTTATAGTAAGACTATAGATAGGTCCCTATAGTAGTATTTTACCTTCCTCTATATTAATAGTATATATTTATCCTTTAAGTGTTAGAGGATCTACTTTTTCTATCTTAAAGATATCTCTAAATTCTAGGTAGAGTTCTAGGTAAATAGTTACTAACTTCTTATTACTAGGTTATAGTAACTCCTCTATAGTTCCTTTTAGCTTTATTATAAGGGTAAGTATATCTAATAGGTTACTAGTAATTATAAGGGTAATAATATATTCTTTAGTAGTTCTATATATCCCCTTCCTCTTTATAATAACCTTAATATTACTTTATAATATACTATACCTTTAGGTTTTTATTTTCTACTTAAGGACTTAGGGTTCTATATTATAAAACTAAGGGTCTCTAAGGATAACTCTATACTAGTAGATTATAGTAATATAGAAGTAGACTTTATATATCCTTACTTTCTATATACTATTATAGATTATTACTAGCTATTATAAGGTTCCTTAGTTCTTAAGGACTTCCTAGTTAACTCCTTTAATCTAGACCTTACTAGGTTTAATAAGCTTTTATTTAATAGTAGTTAAGTAGTAAAGGTAAAGGAAGTTTACTTTAGCCCCTATATTAGCTAAGGTACTTCCCTCTAGTCTTTTCTACTAGCCCCTTATATATATCTAGGTTCTAATAGTCTAATATATTAGTAGGGATAGGATCTAGTTAGACTCCTATTAGGTTCCTAGGCTTATAAATCAGATGTTATTAGGAGCTATTATAGGTATAGTAGGATTATAGCTAGCTTAATACTAGTTTATAGTATAATAGTTACTCTTATATATTTTATAATTAGGCTTAAAGTATTTCAGTAAGATATATCCTTCTTTTCTATACTTATAGTATATAATAGTACCTCTATAGGACTAGCTAAATATCTATAGAGTTACTAGGGTATTAGTAGGGTTAATATTTAGGGTTATACCTAGAGCTAGAGCTAAATTTATATTATTATAGCTAGGGTTAGATCTTCTAAGAATAGTCTCTACTTAGGTAACTAAGCTAATAAACTTCTACTAAGTTAAAAGGATCTTATAGCTAACTACCTATATTTATAGTATAGATATAAGTTAATAAATTACTAAGTAGACTTAATAGGAATTAGGTAACTATTCTAGGAGCTTAGCTTTAAGGGCTTTATAGTAGTTAAGGAAGTTCCTAATAGTCTAGCCTAGCTTTATATAGTAGTATAATAGCTTTATAGTTATTTTAAGATATTAGGTAGAATTATTATTAATAGTCCCTTTAACCTAAGTAAGATAATTATTCTATATAATCTTATTAATTTAACCTTATTAATTATTATTAAGGAAGCTAGTCTAATATAGCTTAACTAATCCTTTAAGGTAACTACTAGTAAGTAGAACCTTTAGTAGGTCTATATAGAAGCTTAAGAGATATAAAAGGAATTAGCTATTAAGATTAATAAGATAGATCTTTAATTTAATCTAAGACTTTATACTATAATAAGAGATCTTTAAGATAAGCTTACTAATATTATAGTTAGGGCTTAGCTATATATTTATATTATATTTATAGTAAGTATACTTTATAGGTTATAGTTTACTATTAGGGTTAAAGTTAGAAGTAATTCTAGTAGTAGTTAGCTTAAGTTAATATCTCTTATAGCTAATTTACTATAAGGTCTATAAGGTCTTAATATAATAATTTAGCTTTTCCTCTTCTATAAGAATATTAATAGGTCTAAAGGAAGGATTAAGATTATAATAGAAAGAGGTATTTAATAGTAATATTTAACTCTTAGGTTACCTATCTTAAGTCTATAATATTATAAGGTCTCTACTACTTATTAGCTATAAACCTAAAGAGATAGGTAGTATACTAGGAGGGTTAATAGTAATAGTTATCTTCCTTAATAGTCTACTATACCTATAGGTTTAGAGAGATTAACTTATTATAGATAGTATTTATAGTAAGGAGTAAAAAGGTAAAATAAACTACTAGATTACTATAAGGCTATAGTAGGAAAGGTATAATAGTACTATAATATATATTAATCTCTAATCTCCCTATTCTTCCTAGTTATCTAGGCTCCTTTTATCTCTTTCTACTACTATTATCCCTACTACTTAGACCTCTAGTTATCTAGGGTAGGGTAATATACTAGTAGTAACTAATTAGTAGGATTACTCTAAGACTATAATACCCTTAGCTCTACTTCTAATACTATAGTATTAATAATACTTTAGTATATAATATAGGACCTATTACTTATTTAGAGTAAGTACTTAATACTTTACTATTTTCCTTAGGGGTTAAATAGTAAATTTAAGCTTTAGTAATTAATAGAGTTAAGTTAAGAACCCTATAAGGCTATTAGATATCTCTAATTATTTCAATATTATCTTCTTTATTAGCTTTTATACTAGCTATAAGCTACTCCTAAAACTATACTTCCTTAGCTTTATTATTTAAGTCTATAGCTTAAGGTATTCTATATAATAAGAAAGTATATAATCTAATAAAGTTAGGGTTTATATAGGATAGAGTAGTATCCTAGGAGGATAAATTAGGAAGCTTAATTATAGTATTAAGCTAGATAGGGTTAACTAAGTATATCTTTTCTTTAATATAAGATATTAGATTTAGCTTAGACTATAGAATATTAGAGAGTAAGGTTCTAAGTTAAGATAGATATTTGTATCTTTTATAGTCTTATTATCTTATTATAGCTATTTTAGCTAGTAGGCTATAAAGAACTAAAGCTATTAATAGTTTATTTAGGCTTCTAGTAGTATTAGCTAGAGTATTTAGTAGAATTATAAAATTAGTTAGTCTATTTTAGACTAACTAAATACTAGTTTAAATTAGTTAGTATTTAGATAGTACTTAGTCTACTAAGACTAATATTAGTCTAAGGGGGTACTAACTAATTTAAAACTAGTACTAGTACTAGTATTAGTCTAAAAAACTAGTACTAATACTAGTATAAGCCTATACTAACTAAATACTAGTTTTTTAGTACTCTAGTACTAAATTAGTCCTAAGAAAATAAATAATCTACTTTAAATAGTAAAAGAAACTAAGATAATATATCTTATCTATATACTAATTTAGATCTTAAACCCTTATTTAGTTATCTATTTTTATTAGCTTTATATCCTATTTTATATAAATAATCTAAGCTAAAAATAATAGATCTTAGCTTTTAAGAGTAATAATTAGATTTCTTACTAAAGTAAAGAAATTAGCTATATAAGCTAAATAAGCTATATAAAAAATAAATAAGACCTAAGTAATATATCTTATCTATTAACTAATCTAGACCTTAAATTACTATCTAGTTATCTATTTTTACTAGCTTTATATTCTATTTTAAGTAAATAATCTAAGTAAGGAATAATAGATCTTAGCCCTTAAGAGTAATAATTAGAATACTTAGATAAGTAAAGAAATTAGCTTTAAAAGCTAGATAAGTTATATAAAAGATAAATAGAAGAGCTATATAATATAAGTAGAAGTTAAGTTACTTAAATACCTATAGCTAGAGTTAATAAAAATAATAATCTATCTTTATAATTAGATACTCTTAGTATAAAGAGATAAGAAAACCTTATATAAGTTATTCTACTATAATTTTTACTCTAAGAAGACTATAAAGCTTAACCTCTTATATCTCTAAGCTTATAGCTATAAGGTATTTATACTTATAGTAAATATATAGCTATAAAGAAATTAACTATAAAGATAGTCTCTAAGAGCTTAGATTAGCTTTCTAGTTAACTATATATTAAGTAATTCCTTTAGAATATAAAATCTACTATAGAAGAAAGTCTTTATTATAAGGGATATGATATTTAATAAGTACTAAATATTTAATAGATACTTAGAGAGCCTTTAGGATAATCTACTATAGAAAGATCTAAAAGTAATATAAAAATAAATCTAAGAGCTATTTATATAATAAGAATAAACTAAGTAGTAGGTATTATAGCTATTAGATAATAAAGCTAATAAAATCCTAGATTATTCTAAAGATAAATAACTTACTAAGTACTTACTAAATAAGCTAAAAATAAGCTTAATAGAAAATAATATAAATAAGAAATATACTATAGCTAAGTTTAAAGTATTCTTAACCCCTTTAAAGTTACTATCTATTATATTCTTCTATATTTTAGCTATTAGTCTTAGTATAAAAGGATATAATAAAGAAAAGATAAATAATAAGATAGTAAGTAGAATACTTACTAAATAGTTAGTAAAATATAGAACTTTATTTAAGATAATCTTCTTATCTAAAAAACTATAATCCTTAAAATACTATATAGATAACTACTAAGTAATTAATAGTAGTTTAGTTAGCCTTATTAGACTATTTAATAGAGGAAATATAAATAATCCTTAACTTAAACTATATATAGGAAGATAAAAAGCCCTTAGGGATAGGATAAGCTCTATTAATCTAATAGGAAAGTAAGAAACTATTAGAGTTAAATAAACTTTAACTATCTCTAATATATTATATAATATTATATAAGTATAGCTTTTTATAGTACTAATAGTACTATATAGATACTATATAGGGTATTTACCCTTATACTAGTTACACCGCCTAATCGCGTATTATCACCAATTTAGAGATTTCCCGACATTCCTAGACACCCATCTAAAACAGCCACACTAAATCATCAATTGCACATCCATTCCACAACCAATTATCAAGGAATTCAAATATGTCATAGACCCAGGTCTAGGCCATAGATTGGTATATTTTGCATTACAATTGGACCATCAGGGTCAAAGTTATCAGGGTATAAAGAGAGAGGGATTTCCTAAGTTATCTAAATCTATATTAATCTCTTATATACTTATCTCTTATTCAATTGATTACATAAGCACACTATTATAAAGCTAATTTCTCGCTCTATCCAATGGTATTACCTCTTTTCTAATAAGAGTTCATATACCCTCTCGAATCCCCTCAGGAAGCCTGGATATATCCTACTATCCTAGTGACCTATCTAATTACCTATTGATTTCCTATTAAGGAAGCCCTACGTTATTTAACAGGTTATAAGCCCAGCTCAGCCCTACAATTCCTTCTTTATCTATTAAATAGGAAGGCTCCTTTTATAATCTCTTTTATTCAAAGAGATCTAAGGATTAGAGAGGAGGTTTTTCTAACCTATTAAAGCTACTCTAAAGACTTAATTATAAGTCTAATATATCAGTTTACCTTTAAAGGAGAAATCCTTAAAGAAACACTGAATCTTTCTACTCTAATTGGCCTTTATAAGCCTTTAGAAGGAAGAAATAACTCTAAGAGAAATCCTAGAGCTGCTAAAAGGGGCTCCTTTTATTCTTAGTCCTCTGGGCATATGAAAGCAGTTCCTAAAGGTAAAAATAACCTTTAAAATAACTATAATTATAACTATAACCTTATAACTAATATCTTTCTAGAAAAGGAAGGAGAAAAGACTAAAGGAAAAGAACTAGCTAAAGATTCTTTATCTACTATATCTTTAAAAGATTAGTTCTTATAAAATATTCTTTAAATAGAATAATATAACTACTTTTCCTGTATAAAAACCTCTTTTCCCCTTAAAAAGAAGATATATACTTATTTCTAATAAATCTTAGAAAAATCTCTAAGATAGGGAATAAAAAAATCCATTTTTCTAAGCTTAAAGGTAGTAAAAACTATATAACTTAGGCTATAAGAATAGAAGCTTTCCTTATAAAGGAAAAGCTTATACAAGCTATAAGAGTTTTAAATCATAATAAAAGTAAGGAAGCTCTAGCTAATATATATCTTCTTATAGAAGATAGTCCTTTAATGTAAATTAAACATCTAAATGATGCTAAAATTGCTTAGGATAGCTTTAAAAGCTTATATAACTCTTTAGGATTTACTTCTGAATTCCTACTTATAAAGGAATTCTTTAATATCTTATTTATGAATTTTTCTACTATAGAAGAATATTTAAATAAGGTAAAAGAAGTATCTAATAAGCTAAATTCTAGGGATATAAAAATCCTAGAAAAAGTTATAATAGCTTGGATCCTAAATAATTTAAATGATTCCTTTAATAGCTAATATTTCTTAGGCTTTAAGGATTAATCCTAATGCCTATAATTTAGAAACATTATCATCTAGCCTTATAGATGAATCTAAAAGGCTAGAAAGTAATGATAATTAGATAAATCTTTTAAGATTATCTAAGAAACCCTAGAAAAAGAAGAAAATAGCACTTAAATGCTCCTATTGCAAATTAGCAGGACATTTAGATAAAGATTGTTATTTTCTTTAACCTAATAAAGCTCTAAAAAGCTTTAAAAATAAGGATAATAGGGTTTCTAAACCTTATAAAAGGGATAATAAGTCTAAAAAGACTAAAGAAGAAAAAGCTGAAAAATCTAAAAGAGAGGAAAGAGAAGAAAATCAAGAAAAACTTTTTACTTTAAGGGAAAATACCCCTAAAGAAGAAGATATTCCTGAAAGCCCTTATTCCTATTCTAATTCTATTATAGAATTAGATAGGGATATAAGAGAAGTCTCTGAAGACTTTGATATTAGGGTATATTTATCTCAAACCTCTACTTTAAAGAAAAGAAAGGCTAATAATACTCTAGGATCTTTAATATCTTATCTACCTTCCTTAAAGAAGCTTATAGAAGAATTAAAGGTAAAACCCCCCTATAAAAACACCTATAATAAGGATATAACTAAATTTATTTATAATACAGGTGCTACTAAGCATATAGTATCTAATAAGAATTTTTTCCTTAATTATAAGTCTATAAATCAAAGGGTTAATTAGGGAAAAGCCTCTTCTTTAATAGTTAAAGGCTGTAGAGATATTATAATAAGATTCCTAGAAAATAACAAAATATATAAAATAAGAAATTGTTTCTATATACCTGAATTAGGTGTTAATATTATAAGCCAGTCCTCTTTAAAAGATATTTACTCCTTTATAGGAAATAAGCAATTATTCCTAATAAATAATAAAGGAAATATTATAGCTAAAGGGATAGAGGAGAATAATCTATATTATATACCTATTATTATAAAGAATAGTAATAAGAAAAAGGTAAGTTTCTCATCTAAAGCTAACATTCTTTCTATAGATAATAATAATAAGAATAATAATAATAAATCTATAACTATAGATATATATAACTGGCACCTAAGATTAGGACACCTTAACTATAAATCTTTAAAGAAGATTTTATATAGAAATAAGGATAAAAAATATAATATAAAAAAGGCAGATATTATAAAGATTTTACAGTGTGAAAACTGTATTAAAGCTAAAGCTATTAATAAAGTTAATAGAAAATCCTCTAATAAGGATTATAAATATCTAGATAAAATAGTAACTGATATTTGGGGGCCTATTAGGATCCCTACATATAATAAATATCGATACTTTATAACCTTTATGGATATAGCAACTAGATATTTAAAAACCTATTTAATTAGGAATAAAAGTGAAGCTTTAGATAAGTTTAAAGAATTCAAGCTAGAAGTGGAAAATAATAAGCTTAATATTAAGATTAAGCAAGTTTTTTCAGATAATGCTAAGGAATATCTTTATAAACTTAAACCTTATTACTTAACTAAGGGAATAGTATATAATACTAGCCCTCCTAATACTTCTGAGCCTAATAGGGCAGTAGAAAGAATAAATAGGACTTTATTAAATAAAGTTAGAGCTATAATATATATAGCTAAGCTGCCTAAATACCTTTAGGGAGAGGCTTTAAATACTATTACTTATATATATAATAGAACTCCTTATTCTAGTCTTAACTATCTATCTCCTTTAGAGAAAAGAGATAATATATATATAAAACTAGAGGATCTTAATAATATAAAAGTATTTGGATCTATAGTTTATTATAAGAATAAAACCCCTAGTGATAAATTAGATACTAGAGCATATAAAGGCATTATTATAGGCTATTTAGAAAATAGCTATAAAATCTGGGACTATAATAAACGCTGCCTTATAATATCTAGGGATATAGTTATACTAGAAAACTGCTTTCTAGATGATAAAAATAGTCTAGACTATAAGTCTCTTCCTGTATTAGGAAGCTCTTTAACTAAAGACTCTATAAAAGAGCTTAAAAGTTTAAGAGAGGCTAAAATGCCTAAATTATCAGTGGAAATACCTAAGAAGCCAGCTGATTTCTATAAGGATTATAAAGAATACCCTACTATATTAGCTCTAGTAGATAAAGGAAATCCTATAGAACCTAAAAACTATTTAGACTGTCTATCTAGTATAGATAAAGATAAATGGAATATATCTATGAAAGCAGAAATAGATGAACTTATTAGGTAAAATACTTGGATTTTAAAAATACTTCCTAAAGGAAGAAAAGCCTTAGGAGGCCGATAGGTCTATAAAATAAAAACAGATAATAATAATAATATCTTAAAATATAAATCCAGATGGGTAATACAAGGGTTTAATCAAATCTTTGGATTAGATTATAATGAAACCTTTGCTACTACTGCTAGACCTGAAACTATAAGAATTCTTTTAATTCTAGCTGTTTCTAATAACTATACTATCTTACAGTTTAATATAAAAAATGCTTTTATTCATGCTGATATAGATGAAGAAATATATACAGTTATTCCTAAAGGCTTTAAAGATTATATTAGTAATTTTTATAAGCTTAAAAAGGAAGAAATAGCTATAATTAAAGAAGGATCTTTAGTTTTAAAGCTTAAAAAAGCTTTATACGGCTTAAAACAAAGTCCTAGACTTTGGTATAATTTTCTCTCTAATAAATTAAATGCTTTAGAATTTAAAGCTATACCATTTGATGAAGGGGTATTCATCAATAACAGCCTAAAAATGGCTATAATAATCCACGTGGATGATCTTATATTTATGGGCCCATATAATAAAGATATAAATAATATAAAAGAAGCTCTAGCTAAAGATTTAAAAATCCAGTCTTTAGGAGAGATTAAAGACTTCTTAGGAATACATATAACTATAAATAGAGAGAATAAAGGCTTATATATAAACCAAAATAAATATCTGTATAATAAAATTATACAATATAATAAAGGATCTATAGGAACTTCTAATACACCTTCTCAAGCAGGAGAAAAGCTTATTAAAGCAACTTTAGAACCTTCTAAAGAAGAAATCCTAGCTTTTCAAGGAGAAGTAGGATCCTTATTATATCTATCTATAAAAACTAGACCTGATATATCCTATTCAGTAAATACTTGCTCTAGATTTGCTTCTAAGCCTGATAAAAGCTATTTTAATGCTTTAAATAAGATCTGGAAATACTTAAATAAATATCCTAATTTAGGAATTTATTATAATTACAATATAGATCCAGACTCTTTATCTAGTATTATAAGAGGCTATAGTGATACTGATTGGGGAGCTAGTCTAGAAGATAGAAAGTCTATAAGTGGATTTTACTTCTATATAGCTAATAATCTTATTAGCTGGAATACTATAAAGTAGAAATCAGTAGCTTTAAGCTCTTGTGAATCTGAATATATAGCTCTAAGAGAGGCTACTAAAGAAGCTAAATATTTAATAAACCTTTATAGGTATTTAAATATTAATCTATCTTTAAGTTATAATAGAGCTATACCTCCTATATTAACTGATAATGAGGCTACAAAAAAGTTAGCTGAAAATTCAGAATTTTATAAGAGATCTAAGTATATTAATATAGCTTATCACTTTACTAGAGAAGAAATTAGAAAAGAAACTATTAAGTTATTTTCTATAAGAAGTAAAGATAATATAGCTAACTTTTTTATAAAAAGTTTAGGTCCTATAGACTTTATAAGACTAAGAGACTTTTTATCTCTTAGATAATATATATAAAGGTTTTTATAGCTTATAAAGCTTTTCCTTTAAATAAAAGATTTTAGTTTTATCCTAAAAAAGGTTTTCTAAGATTAAAAATATAATATATTATTTTTCCTATATATTAGGTTTTTTATTTTTATAACTATATAATATTTATATCTCTTTATCTTAGAAGATAGAGAAATTAAATAATATAAATAAGAGTTTAATTTTTTCTCTTACTATAATAACCTTTAGAGTTTATTTTTTCTCTAAAA
>LDPL01000040.1:3839575-4023400 GCA_001305505.1 Neonectria ditissima | reverse complement strand
AATCGCGTATTATCGCCGATTTGGAGATTTCCCGACATTCCTGGACACCTATCTGAAACAGCCACACTGAATCATCAATTGCACATCCATTCCACAACCAATCATCAAGGAATTCAAATATGTTATTGACCTAGGTCTGGGCCACAGATTGGTATGCTTTGCATTGCAATTGGACCATCAGGGTCAAAGTTATCAGGGTATAAAGAGAGAGGGATTTCCCAAGTTGTCTAAATCTGTATCGATCTCTCACACACTCATCTCTTACTCAATTGAACACATAAGTACACCATTATAAAGCTAATTTCTCGCTCTATCCAATGGTATCACCTCTTTTCCAATAAGAGTTCATATACCCTCTCGAATCCCCTCAGGAAGCCTGGATATATCCTACTATCCTAGTGACCTATCCAATTACCTATCGATTTCCTATTAAGGAAGCCCTGCGTTACCTAACAATTTATAATAAAGAAAAATAGTACTTCTAGCTTTTATAGTCTTTATATATTAATAAGATATATTAACTACTCTCTAAGGATACCTTAAACCTATAATTAATAACCCTAATAATATAAGAAGAACTAATATTCTATAAAGAGATTATAAATTCTAAGAGTATTAATTTATACTAATAAAGGATTAGTACTATTATATATATTACTATAATAACTTAACCTAATATTACTTTTACTATAAGCTAACTTATTAAGTTTAACTAGAACCTAGAGCTTTAATATTAGTAAGTAGCTAATTAAGCCTTAATATATCTTATTTAAACCTAAGGTTTTTCCCTTAAATATAGTATAATATCTAGATATAAGGAAGATAACCTATAAATAGTATTAGATATAAGTTTTACTAATAACTTAATAGACTATTAGAACTTTAAGTATTTATTATAAAGCTATTTAGAGGGATTACTTCCTAGAGAGTAAATAAATAGAATACTATTACTATATTAACTACTAAAGCTAAGCTCTTTACTTTATCTTAAGTAGTAAAAAAAGCTTTCTTTATAAGTTAACTTATCTTTACTCTATAAGTTAACTTATTTTTACTTATTATATACTAAGTAGTTATTATACCTATAAAAGTTACTATTAAATATAATAATAAGTAAACTATCTAACTAATAATAGCTAAACTTATATAGCTATATATAAAGTTAAGGTATATTAATATATATAACTACTAGCTATAGTAAGAGATAGTAGAGGAAAAGATTAATATAATATATATTCTATTAATATAACTACTTATTAATAGCTTAATAAAGAGCCTACTAAAAGAAGGATTTATAAAGTTTATTTAGTAGCTTAGGCTTATAAACCTCTTAGAGATATTAGAATAAAGAAAAAAGAATAAAGATTATAGTTTAATAGTAATACCTTTAAGCTAAAAGGGTATATTAGATTAGAATATATAAAGAGTAACTCTAAGGGAAATTATATAAAGCTAGCTAAATATTTACTAAGTAAAGCCTAAAGAGGAAGATAATTACCCCTAGTAGAATCCTAATAGCTTTACTTTTAGGATAGTATTATAATCCTAATAAAGGGTTAAGGGGGTTAAGAGAGAGATAATATATATATATAATATATATATATCTAAGCTATCTAAGTATTATACTAGCCTTTTAATATATACTACCTTATAAGTTTATAGATTAGCTAGCCTTTATTAATCTTTTTAAGGATTTCCTTTAGTAAGGCCTTATAGTTAGCTTTAGAAGTATTTATTGTGAAAATCTAGGTAGATTTAGATAATAATTAGTAATATTATGGTGGAGTGATAGTGTAAGGATTATAATTATATGTTGTGATATGGGTGCGCAGAAACCAGGGGTACACAGAAAGCGGGGTCGCGACGTTATGCATTCATTATATACACTCTACCTATTGTGCATACTTCAACCCCCGTATTCACCGCCTTGGTGCAAAGACCGGCAGAACGACTCAGGTCCACTTCTTTTTCTCCGACACTGAAGGAGGGAAAAAAAAAAGTCAATCCCCAGTCGCTGTTGGTGTAGCTACATTTCGTTGGCGCAATATTTTGTTCAATTCACCTCCAATGGCGCCTCTCGTGTCCTCCCGCAAACGAAAAGGCCTTTCCGATATCGTCGTGGCTGAAGACGATCTTGCAGATGTTGAGCTCGACGGCGTGTTATCCCAGAGCGATGATGAGTCTGGGCCTGAGGACAGTGAACTGGAAGACGAAATTGCCGACAACTCTGCTGAAGAAGACGACGAAGACGAGGATGAAGACGAAGATGCGCATAGCCAAGATGGCCTTTCCGAGAATGGCAGCGGTCGTTGGACCACTCGAGATGTCGATGGCGAAGCTGATGAGCCCAACTATCGCGTCGTCACAGACGCCAATGGTCGAGAGCGATACGAGTATGCTGAGGTAGACCCTATCTACGACAGCGATGACTCAGATGCCCAAGGACCGGTAAACACTATCGGAAACATCCCTCTGTCCTTCTACGACTCGTATCCGCACATTGGTTACGATATCAATGGGAAGAAAATTATGCGACCGGCCACTGGCGAAGCCCTGGATGCGCTCCTCGACAGCATTGAGATCCCTAAAGGATGGACAGGCCTGACTGACCCGGAAACTGGAAAGCCGTTGAACCTCAGCCAGGATGAACTCGAGCTCCTTCGTCGCCTCCAAATGGCCGAAGTCCCAGAGGAGGGCTACGATCAATATGCAGTAAGTCGTGTCTGCATTCTCGCATAATGCAAACGACAAAACTGACTCGCTTTCAGGACATGGTGCCATACTTCACCAGTATTGAGGAGAAGATGCCACTCAGCGCAGCCCCGGAACCCAAACGTCGTTTCGTACCCTCCAAGCACGAGGCCAAACGAGTAGCGAAGATGGTTCGCGCGATTAAGGAGGGGCGGATATTGCCGTACAAGCCACGCGAGGAACGGCAACGGGAGGAGGATGAGAAGGAAGAGACTTACTATGACGTCTGGGCCAACGAAGAACCCCAAGAGCCGCACGTCATGAATATCCCAGCCCCCAAGCTGGCGCCTCCTGGTTACGACCTGAGTTACAACCCTCCACCTGAGTATCTACCGACAGAAGAAGAAAAGGAAGCCTGGAAGACCATGGAGCCGGAAGAACGGGAGAAGGAATATCTTCCTGCCAAGTTCGATTCCCTTCGCAAGGTGCCTGGGTATGGAGAATTTGTCAAGGAGCGATTCGAAAGATGTCTGGACCTTTATCTGGCGCCCCGGGTGCGAAAGAACCGGCTCAACATCGACCCAAACTCGCTTTTGCCAAAGCTGCCCCGTCCAGAAGACCTCAAACCTTTTCCTACGCTGAGTCAGACGATATTCCGCGGTCATGAGGGCCGTGTCCGAACCGTCTCGTTCAGTCCTGATGGAGAATGGGTAGCTTCTGGAGGCGATGACGGAACTGTCCGCGTCTGGGGACTGAATGGCCATCAGGAATGGACCGTTAAGCTTAGCAGCGAGGAGCCTGTTAACATGGTCCGATGGCGACCGAACAAAGAAACCTTTATTCTGGCTGCGGCTGCGGGTGAGGATCTCTACTTCATGATCCCATCTTTTGCCAGCGATGTCGCGGAAAAGACCAGTCGGGAGGCACTTGATGCTGGCTTTGGTTACGCGACCAACGGCGCTCAACCTGCCAACACCGGTGCGTCCAAAAAGGAGCCTCCTGCGAAGTGGTCGAGACCAGGAACCAAGCTAGAGGAAGCGGGCGTACTGTTGAAGGCCACCGTCAGGTCTGTCATCAAAGTCATCAGCTGGCATAGGCGAGGTGATTTCCTGTGCTCCGTCTCGCCAACTGGACAACGGAGCTCCGTCGCCATCCACACTCTCTCCAAGCACCTGAGCCAAATCCCCTTCCGCCGTCTTCCTGGCCTGGCCCAGACCGCCCAGTTCCACCCATCGAGACCACTCTTCTTTGTTGCGACGCAACGAATGATTCGTTGTTACGACCTGCAGAGGCAGGAACTTGTGAAGGCCATTCAACCCGGTGCCCGCTGGATATCGTCCTTCGACGTACATCCTGGCGGCGACAATCTCATCGTAGGATCCTACGACCGAAGATTGCTCTGGCACGATCTCGATCTATCTTCCCGCCCATACAAGACGATGAGATTCCACGCCGAGGCCATTAGAGCTGTGAAGTACCATCGGAGCCTGCCACTCTTTGCGGATGCCAGCGACGACGGAAGTCTCCAGATTTTCCATGGCAAAGTAGTCAGCGATTTGATGGAGAATGCCACCATCGTCCCGGTTAAGATGTTAAGGGGGCACAAGGTGATCAACAAGCTAGGAGTCCTCGATGTCGACTGGCACCCAAAACAGGCGTGGTGCATCAGTGCCGGCGCGGATGGAACTTGCAGGCTGTGGGCATAATGTCTGGACTTGACACCATACGCAAACAAAGTAGTGTGCGAGCGGTAACTGTACCGTGTGCTAGCTTAAAGGCAAGGATCCGGGATAAGGCGTTAGGATTTATAGAAAAGAATTCGTACACCATGTTTAACATGTCGTTGCAGTCCTTTTCATGGCGTGCTTTGTGATGAACTACTGTTAGAGCTCCCAGTTTCACACTGGATGTATCTTATCGAAAATTCACACGTTGCAATAAGCTCATAGCTTAATTTCATAAAATCTCTGGTATGGGCAACCTCAATAGAAGACGATAACGAAAGCCAGCTAACTGCCATAACCATCCCTGTCCGTTTCGCCCGTCTTTGATCAATTGCAAAGCTCTTTTAGGTGTACACCCGGTACCAACCACCTCAAGACAAGTGTAAGGATGACATCTTTATAGATCCTCCTTGACTTGCTTCGCCTTTGCTTGAGCCTCTTCTCCGGTCTCAGCCAGCTTCTGCTGGGCGGCATCGCTGCCCAGACTCAGTTGGTTTGCGACCCAATTCAATCCGTTTCTAGCGCTCTCACCAAGCTTGGCGAGAAGAGTACCTCCCGGGGAAGAGGTACCATACTTGAAGTAGGTCGATTGCTTTCGAGCCTGAGATTTCAGATCATCCAGCTTCGATCCCTGAGGAACAGGGATGCCATAACTATCGAGATAAGCCTTGAGATCCGATTCGGACCAAGTATCGAAGGTTTGCTGTTTGGCAGCCTCCGTGACGGAAGCAATGTAAACGGTGGCCGAAGCGTAGTTGGCTCCCCCAGCGGTGGATGCCGAAGAATAGGCAGATTGGGCAGCACTGACAAGCTCGTCACGCGTGGAATCCTTCTTCTCAGCAGCCTTTTTGGCGGCAGCATCTCCATTTTGGACGAGATATTTCTTCAGGTTGTCGTAGCTGAAATCGTCAAAGGTCCAAGCACTCCACCCCGAAGCAGCTTTGTGGGAGTGCTTGCGAACAAGAGCCTCAAGCTCGTTCTTCTTGGAGCCCTGGGGCACGGGGACACCACGAGCATCGAGGTATGCCTTGAGTCTGGTGTCAGACCACGCTGAGACTGCCTGGTTGAAAACGTCTTGTGCAGCTAGGGATGCACTGTCCGTCGCCTTGGCATACTGGTTCTGCGCGTTTGAGGTGGCTGCGCCAAATGCCGAGGAAGCTTGACCAGCAACGGTGTCCCCAAGGATCGAAGCCCGATTCTTTCGAACCAAAGCTCGAAGCTCGTTAGCCTTGGTACCCTGAGGAACCGAGATGCCGTTTTTGTCGCAAAATTCCTTCAACTGAGACTCGCCCCAAGCATCGATGATCATGTCAGTGAGCGTTGCATAGGCAGCTTGAGCGCTGGCAGTTGCACTGGCAGCCTGGTCTTGGGATTTGAGATACGCGAGACGAGAGTTTCGGCGAACAGAGGCGATCAACTTGTCACGAGTTGTAGGCTGGGGAGCTGGGAACCCATTGGTATCGAGCCATCCCTTGAGATCAGACTCAGTCCAAGTTTCGTACAACCAATTGCCTGGGTAAGAAGTGGCCTGGTCGGTCTTCTTGGCAAGAGTCTCGTAACTGGACCGCGCCTTCTGGAGGAGCGTATCACGGTTCCGAGGTTGGGGGACTTTCAAGACGGTCAGCAAAAAGATGCAAGGCTAGGGGAGAAACCCTCGTGCGAATATGCATACCGGGAATACTGTGTTTGTCACAGAATGCCTTGAGCTGGCTGTCGGTCCAAGTATCCAGGATCCAGTCCTTGACACTGGTCCACCCTTGATACGTCCCCTCCTCAGTCTCATACCAGTTGGCCTTGACCTGCGAGACGAGGCTGTCTCGAGTAGCAGCAGCATCATCGCTTGTTTCCTTTCCTTTGGCCTGAAGATAGGCGCTGAGGTCGGCTGTGTCCCAACTGTTGTATGGAGCAACGGCATAGTCTTCCCAGCTCTTTCCAACAAGCGTCTCCAGATCCTTGCGATCGGCTGGGGTGGGGTACGGGATGTCGTGGTCGGAGAGCCAACGCTCCAGTTCGGTCTCATGCCATTTGTTGTAAACTAAAATCGTATCAGTATGGTTGCACACGGCGTAAACCCACGATTAAGAAAGACCTACGAGTCTTGGATCCAGGGAGCCAGGAGCTAGCGGCGACGCAGCTGGTAGACACCGCTACAGCCAGGACGGCGTTGAGAAATCTCATGGTCGGGTTGCACTGGCAGCTGTGGGCCAGGGCGTGATGAAAAAAGGGTTCAAAGTTGTCTGAGTAGGGAGAGATTTGGTGTGAGAGTAGTTGGGGAAAGTTGAAGTTGGGAAGAAGGGAGTTTTGTTGGCTGGGGTGGAAGAAGTGGAAAAGGGTAGGTTAGTTAAATGAAGAGGAATGTGGGAGTGAAATGCGGTTCGGGGAAAACAGTTGAACGGACGCGAGCCACGGTTGAGGGAATCAATAACGTCACCGGAGCTGGAGTGGCTGGAACCTTCCTCGATGGTGATTGATCAAACAGCGGCAAGTGCAGGTGCTACCTCCAGTACTACCTAGGTACCTAGGCAGACACTCTTTGTTCTTCACCCGGTTGCAATCCTGAAAACCCAGGAGCGAACTGGACTGGCTACTGAGCAGGTAGACCACCCCGTTGTGGCCACATGTAGGCCACCCACAGGCGGAGCAGGTCTCATCATCCTCATCACCGCCGTCGTCATCGGTAACTAGCCCTAGCATCATCGAGATCGTCATTCATCACCGCGATGTGCTTGAAAACGGCAGCCAACCTGAGCGTGCCACGATGACGTATTCTATGCATAGGTAGTGGGGGAGAGGTGAAGAGCGCTCAAGCTGAATTCCTAAAATGGACAGCTCGCTTACCTAACCCGAGGACACTACCTCCCTCCATAAGTAGTAGCAAACACTGGTGACCGGTAAGTACTGGTATGATGGTCTCTAAATCACCTTCACATGCTACACAACGGCTGTCGAGCTGACTTAATGACGACTACCTGCGCACTATACCCATTGCACGAGACACCAGCCGCTCCGGCAAAAGGAAGGAGGGCTACTTTCGGTTACGGTCGATGATCTCTAGCCGGGCTACAACAACTAAGTTGATGTCTGGATCGTAGGTATGTTGTCAATGCATGGACAATTAGTGGTTTGCCCGGGTTCTGCTCGTAGTGTCCTGTCAACCACGCGCCCCAGGTTCGGTTTCGATGGTAGAATGGAGCCCTGCCACCGATAATGTTACATTGGTCTATGGGTTCCGTCCTTTCTTCTATTGTACGCCTATACCTGCCCCTCCCGAACACCTCCTTGGTCCTGTTCCGGGGGCCTGGTATCCTGACATCTCTGACATCAAGCATAGAAGTTGACAGTCTGCACACACCAGTTAGCAAAGTATTCACAAGGATATTGTTGCTAGTTGATTCAATACTCACATCCTTCTTCTTGGCCTGGACTTCCGCGATTGCGTCGACATAGTGCTCGTGTCCAATCTTATTCTTGCCTAATCGTAGGGCAATCATACCCGCCTCCACACACACTGCCTTCAGCATTGCACCGCCAAACTCGTCAGTACTGCGGGCCAGTTCGCCCCAGTTGACTCCAGCGGCAACCTTCATCTTGCGGGAGTGAATCTTCAGAATCTGGGCTCGCGCCTCCTCGTTGGGCAGCGGAAACTCAATCTTGCGATCCAATCGGCCAGATCTCAGGAGAGCGGGATCGAGCACATCGACACGGTTGGTTGCAGCCAGAACCTTGATGCGGTCATCAGATGCAAAACCATCAAGCTGATTCAAAAGCTCCAGCATGGTTCGTTGGACTTCTCTGTCACCACTCTTCTCGCTGTCGAATCGCTTGGTACCGACGGCATCCAACTCGTCGATAAAGATAATGGCTGGCGCCTTCTCCTTGGCCAATGCAAAGCAGTCTCGCACGAGCTTGGCGCCGTCACCGATGAACATCTGAACCAGTTGAGGTCCCGCTAGCTTCAAGAACGTGGCATCTGTCTGAGCTGCACAGGCTCTTGCCAGCAGGGTCTTGCCAGTACCGGGAGGGCCGTACATGAGAGCACCTGGGCGAGACGTTAGCTTAATCTTAGTCGACGTAATCAACAACTCGACGTACCCTTGGGGGCTTTGATGCCAATCTTCTTGAATCGCTCGGCCTCCTTCATAGGCCAGACAATGGCCTCGACCAGTTCCTCAATTTGCTTGTCCAACCCGCCAACATCCGTGTACTGCTCGGTAGGCTTCTCGTCGACCTCCATTGCCTTGACACGACTGTCATACTCGGCGGGTAGAGTGTCCAGGATGAGGTAAGAGTCTTTGTTGACGCCGATAAGGTCGCCAGGCTTCAGCTTGTCGGCATCCACCAAACCGATGAGAGGGAGAAAAATTGTTTGGCGGGTAGAGGTCTTGATGACAGCAGACTTGCCCACTCGAGTCGCATCTAGGTCGATATTGGCGCCTTCTTCGGACGACTCGGCCGTCGGGTCAAGGTCGAGCAGCTCGACGACGTTTCCTACTAGATAGGGAAGTTGCCTAAGTTGAGTTAGCAACGTCACCATGCCAATCCAAGGTGCTGAGAACCCGCCTATTGTTGGCAATCTTATCCAAATTCTCCTTGATCTTCTCGCCCATGGCAGCCTTCTCGTGTGACAACCGCGAGAGCTCGCTCTTCATAATTCGGGAATCGTTCTCGAGTAGTCGTTTCCGCGTCTGGATATCCTGTGTGCTGAGTCCTAGGATCTCTTCATCGAGAATGTCGTCGTCATCCTCTTCGGCGTCTTTCATCTCCGCATCGCCGTCCGCGCCCTTCTTCTGGTCCTTGTCGTCATCGCCATCTCTCTTGTCCTCCTTCTCTCTGCGGTCGAGATCCTCGAGCTCTTCAAGCGTCGACATGGTAGGAAGTGCAGGGGGCGATGATGCTTTGCAGGATGTACAAGAGAGCCACCAAGTGGAATGTAAACGGTAGTGCTGAGTTTGCAAGGCAAATGTAAAGGGAAGGAAGAGTATGGGGTAGAGGCGTGAAGGCTGTTGGATGTTGGATGTGCAGCGAGGGTTAAGCTTCCGGTAGGCAGTCAGGTCGCGCGTAATCAGGCTAGCTGGCAAAGCACAGCACAGCTCGGCCGCATGGTCCCTGGCAACCTGGCTACCAGAAGGGAGCAGCCGGGGTACGGCGGTGGTTTGTTCCGAGCGCACGGGCCATCTACGCGGTTATCGACGTGGGCGAGGGCCTCACGGAATTTTTGACTGTGTGAAGACGAGCCGGCAAACATCTCACAACTACGTAAGTTGATAGGCCCGTGGTATTCAACAGCGGCTGACAGTGTCTCTTTCTAGAAGGTTAGAAGCAATGGCGCCACGAATATCCAGAGTAGCTTCACCCTGCCTGCGCCAATTGCGCAAGCAATCGGTACTGCCGCGAAAATCATGGACCCTCGCGATCCGCGCCATCTCGACCTCCGGGGAACGGCCTGCAGCTGTGTATGCTGTCCGTCCACCTGTTGACTACACCCCTTCAACGAAGCCCCCCAGTGCTCGACCGGTGGAGACGAGAAAAAGCCAGCTGATTCGAACATATACGTCAATGCTTCGCACCACTCCCTTAATTCTTTTCTTCCAGCACAGCAATTTGACGGCCATCGAATGGGCTGCTGTGCGACGGGAGTTGAAGAAGGTTTTACTTGAAGTGCCTCCGCCTAATACCGCCCCGGGGGGCGAGCCACTTGACATTACGCCTCTAGTTCAGTTACAGGTTCTGAGGACCAACATGTTGAGTGTGGCTCTGAAAATTGTCGAGCTTTACAACCCAGAGGCTGCGGCGGCGTCAGCTAACACTGCGCGGACCTCCCGCGGACCCATTGTTCACGATCTGTCTGAGGCCGCGTACGAAGCCGTCAAGGATATCGACATCCCTTCGGACTCGTCGTTTGCACAGATATCACCGCTCCTGGTTGGGCCCATAGCCGCACTCGTGCTGCCCGCCGTATCCCCGGCCCACGTCGCTGCTGCGCTCAGTGTGCTTTCCCCTGTTCCGGGACAGTTTCCTGCGCCGACGAGAAAGAGGAGCCCCGGCTTCCACGATCCCATTTGCCAGAACGGGTTGTCCAAACTTCTACTAGTAGGAGGACGAATCGAGGACAAGATCTTTGACAAGGCGGGCGTCAACTGGGTTGGTGGCATCCAAGGAGGTATGGATGGGTTGCGGGCGCAGCTTATTGGAATCCTACAAGGTGCTGGCCTGGGCATTACCAACGCCCTGGAGGGCGGCAGCAAGAGCTTGTGGCTAGCCCTAGAAGGCCGCAAGACCCAGCTGGAGGATGAGAGTAAGGGACAGGATGGAGAGCAGAAGGCGGAGCAGTAAACTTGAACCTGTGACATGAAGGTGGGTGTATAGATTGGGTCCCCATCGAAGGGCTCATTGTATGTGTACATGTACGAACAACCTGGACTGTCGAACAACCCCGTTGAACATGAGATGATGCTTAACCGAATCTATTTTTCTCTCTAAAGTAGCTCTGTTCTGAGGGCCGTATCACATTACGGTGTCTCGTTCGACTAGCTTAATTACACCAGTCTCGACTAAACTCGGGTTTGTCTGATTGTTAATAAGGACATGTGCGAACAAGGGCTCAATAGGTGTTCCAAAAAGCTGGTTACTGCGGCTGCTGTAGGTGGTTGCGTGGGTTCGAACCTACAGTGGTGTCGGGTCGGGTAGTAGGAAAGTTCAGTACTCAGGGGATCAACCGCTGGAGCTTGTGCACTAGTAAGCTCCACCCTGGACCGCAGCCGTAACCGCTGTCCCTCGGGCAGTAGCGGCCGGCCGGGGTACCCCAGCTGAAGGGCCCTCGTACGAAATACAGGGAGGTGCCTGGGTACCTAGCCACAGGAAGCTGCTTACGTGTAGCGCCAGGGGCTCCCGGGCATGAATAGAAGGCAAGCTCGGTGTCAAGATGCTGGTTGTGCGTCCTCCGCATCAAAGGTGGGATCGCCATCGTCAACGCAAACCTCGAGTAACCCTCCCAACTCCCTCCTCATCCCGCGGCCTTGTACTCATTTCCTCCTCTTGCGGGCGCTCCTCCTACAATCCGAGACACATCCACCCCGTGGAGGCGACGCCGTATATGGAATCCCCCTCCAGCTGGCGACGAGACCACCTGTACAACCCACGACCGCTATCACGACATCGACACGACGCTGACCATCGACCAGCAAACACTCTCATACGATAGCGGCTGCTTCCTTCCGCTCCAAGCTTATCAGTCCGTGAAGATTACTCCTCAACCCTCTCCTCCCGCATCAAGCGATCAAGGCTGCATGGACATACTCGATCCCCGATAGTCGAAACCACCAGCTCCCATTTTCATCCCAACCATGGACTTCGCACCCTACCAATCCTCCCCGCCGGAGCATGGCCGCGTGGCATCCCCCGAGTACGCCTCCCCGCGAGTTTCGTATGACGCCAGGCGATCATTTTCGCCCGTCGCATCTCCGCCGCCTCTCCAACACCCTCAGCCCCAACGAGGATGGACCGGCTTCGATGGTCAGGGCAACGACTGGGCTGCTGGGGCAGATACTAGGGCATTCGGCGCTTCAGGCGCCATGCCTGGCGCATATCCCGTCGTTGAAGTTAGCGAATTCGACACAAGCCTGGGCATGCGACTCGACTACGAAGCCTGCCTAGCCTACCTGGTATTCCCACCTCTGGGCGCAATCGTCTTGTTAATGTTGGAGCGGAATAGCGACTATGTTAGGTGCGTTCAAGTTCGCATTTGACGAGATGAATCCCCTCCTATGACGCAAGACTAGCAATCTGTGGCTCTCATATGCCCTGGTCTTCCCCTGTACTGCCTCGACGTATACGGTATACTAACCCTCGTGGACTAGATTCCATGCCTGGCAGTCAGCGCTACTATTCACAGCCATCATGGGTCTTCATCTCCTCTTCGCATGGTCAACCTTTCTGAGCTGGTTTCTTTTTATTGGCGACCTGGCTCTAATCGGCGCGTTGTCCTTGAGGGCGTATCGAGATGCCGAGATTCTGGATAGGTATGCACCTTTGAATTGCCCCATTATCATGAGTAAATTCTTACACATCCTTCATTTAGATATGAGGTTCCTTTCTTTGGGCGCTTGGCAAGCCGGTTTCTCGATGACGAGTGAGCTACAAGAGACATAGCTTGTCTTGCATGCTACATTCTTCGTCTTCTTTACTTACCACTGTAATACCCGTTTTTGACTCATGGATGTACGATAAATATTGCTTAAATCGGTCACAAAAGACCGTTGCCTCTGGGTGAATTCATCCCAGTTCTTCACCGTGCTTGCCCTTGCTCGCATATGCCATGCCTCGCTTCTCGTGTTTGACTTGATCCTTACCGAGCATCACTCTATAAAAAGAGCAGTGTCCATGTCTGCCGCCAAAGACAAGAACAACTCTTATCTAACACTACCCACTTCTGTTTCCTGAAAAAGCATACTTACCGAGGCATCCCATTACCTCCGCGTTCATGATATGTCCCTGACCCTGAGTCTCACTTTCGAGCATCTTACGAGCCTGCTAGGGAATTCAGTCGTTATCTCAATGCATTTGGTTGATCTCTTAACGTCTACCTTGGTGTAATGCTCCAACTGAATCGACTACGCTACCTGCTACGAGGCGCATTTTTGACCTATCTGGATGACACTCCAATAACCTTGCCCTTTAGAGTAGGCTTCTTCTCAAACACAATGTCGTGAATGTTCGTGTCAGAACTACCCTTCTCCAACCACCTTGCTAGCAAATCATTGCTCTCCTTTGGCTTTATGGAGCTGTCCCGAGTTCCAACGGTTACGTGGGCCACGCGGTTGACACACTCCCAGTTGCCATCCTGATCTATGAGCCGCACAACAATTGACATAAGTCGGTCGTCGTATACAACCTGCAGCAATATCAGCACAATCCTGTCCAGGAAGTAAAAAGTGTCCTTACCCGTTCAAAAAGAACATCACAGTTCCCCAACAACGCTTCAGTGATACCAGCCGCAGCAGCTTCGGAATGTAGGGTCGAGTATCGCTGCCATAGCTCGGCATGTTCATGGCAAGATGCGCGATGCATCAAGGTGACGTGGAACCTAGGTTGGACACGTCGCGTCTGCTTTAATTGCATGTAAAAGCGAGATACTTCAGGGCTGACTCCCTGAAATGCCTTCTCTAGCAACGCGTTGACCTCCTGAGTATTGACGGAGACGGACATGTACTCCAGCTGTGGCGGCTTCTTCTTCTTCTGAGACTGATGCTGGCCCTTGTCCTGCTGCTGCTTGCTGGACTCACTTTTCTTGCCCCGGTTAGGGATGTCGTGCCTGAAGTCGGGCTTGTAACCAAGTGCCACTTCAATCGCCGCGTCCAGTTTCTCAGGCCCAGGAAGTTCCGTGACCAAATTTGGAAAGAACTTGTGCAGCTGTGTGACGACAGTCTCAAGATTTTGACGGCTTCCCGCGGTTGGATCAAGGTCAATGATCACATCAAAGCCGTCATCCGGGCGGGCATGTGGGTTACAAGGTTCAAATCTGTTGATAAACCCTTCCATAACACCAATGAACTTGTCCTTGTCCGTTGCGGCATGGATAGTCTGGTGATTATCGCCACGTTTAATCACCCTCTCCTGAGTAACGCGTCGAATCTCGTCAATTGATTCTTCGTCATGTTTGAAGTTGAGACACACGAGCTTAGCTGTAGCATGTTGAAGCTTGACATCGGTGATGATCTGTTTTCTCTCATGTCTCTGGGCATTGTTCCGGTCTGCTAGCACGGCTAGATGGTCCTTGAGCTGGTCCAGAACCTCTTTAGTGAATCGAGGGGGTCGGCCCTTGCCCGAGATGTTGTCGTTCTGAACATGACCCCAACCAAAAAGATACGAGAGACCCATCGCGATGGTTGTCTTACCGCATCCAATGGTGGCGATGGGGCAGAGGACAACATCTCTCGTGACCTCGGTCATGACCAGCGGATCGAGATCTTCCATGTTCGCGGCGTCAGAACCTTTGAGGTTCTTGAAGTTCAAGAAGTCATCGCGGAGGGATATAATTCCGTGGTTTAGATTGTACTCCTTGGCCAGCTTGGGATTGGCCGCAAGTCGTTTGCGGGCGTACAGCAGATACTCTTCGGTAATCGCAATGTGTTTTTTGAACCTGGGCTGCTTGCCGGAAATCAAGGCTTTGGTGCACTCCCGCCATTGACGATACATGAGGTAGGGCTCCTCAAACTTGTACTTAAAGAACCAATCGCGGAAGGGGACCGAGTTGGGATCGTGGCTCATCTTGCACCGGATGACAAAACCCTCGACATCTCGACCATCGTGCGCACCAGTCTCAGCTGCCTCTTCGAGGAAGGCCTTGACCTTGTGGATGTCATCCATGACTATGAGGCCAGTCTTGATGAAGCCCCATTCCTCGGCGAATTCTTGAACAAAGGTACTGGGGTAGGTAGCAAACTCTGGGAGATTGAGGTTAAGACCATGGAGGTAGAGACCCGCTTTGTCGGGTGTATAGGCCAAAATGTGTTCCTCAAAGGAGTCGTCGCAAAGTTCAGCAACAGCAGTGACGTTTCTCTTGCGTAATTCCCGGGCCAAGTCAGCCTTAGTCTTTCCCACGGCTGCAAGCTGCTTCTCAATACGCAGCTCTCCAGCGCTGGCATGGCTAACCGTGATATCGCTGCGGTCTCCGGTGGAGTGTTTGCTGCAAACGATGAGAGTGTCATCCTCAAGGCCAGCGATGAAGATGATACATCCGTTTTCCTTGAGAGTCAACTCGAATGGGCCTTGAGTTCTAGTCAAAATGTTGGACCACTTGGTCTCGTGAACCTCGTCGGTGTTGAAGAACTTGTCGTAGCCTCTGACTGCGATTTCGGGTTCGTTTCTTCTCGTTTTGGTGGTGAAGAGGCCACGAGCGTAAGTAGGC
The DNA here is from genome assembly GCA_001305505.1 of Neonectria ditissima. Lineage (NCBI taxonomy): Eukaryota > Fungi > Ascomycota > Sordariomycetes > Hypocreales > Nectriaceae > Neonectria > Neonectria ditissima. The sequence goes on along the minus strand of LDPL01000040.1, from coordinate 4,008,079 downwards.
AGGTCGCGCCGCTTGTAATCCCAATCCTGCATTCTCCACGAGTCAACCTGAATGCCATCCTGGGATCCTTTGACATCGAAGGTCGTCTTCTTGACAGCGACGCTCCCGCGACGTTTCTCCTTCCGGGCAAGATCCAAGGCTTTCAGCATTTTGGACACTTCCCGGACATCCTGGGGGGTATATGGCGCGGCCATGGCGCTGAGGAAACGAGAACTGTAAGTAGTTCGTTTGCAGGTGTACCTGTTGCGAAGTATGAGAAGTGGGCGACAGGACGGGTGGAAGTGAGCAGACATGCCCTTGTTTTTCTGTTGTTCAAAATCGAGACCGTCCCCTCTGTTTCTCACTTTGCGGAAGTTGAATCAGGCAGTACTCCCTGCCAACAGGCCTTCTCTCGCGGTAAGAAATCGTTACCAGGATCGACGTATTTCGATGCGTTTGCTGAAAGGGCGTGTTTCTTGGTGCCTGGTTGTTTGTTTGCCTGATCTATCTGGCAAACGCCGGCGTGGAGAAGAAAAAGAGAGTAGGTGAAGAGGTCTGGTGTTCAGTGTCTGACTAAAACTTGAAATGCAAGGGAATCCATAACATTATATAAATTGTGAGGGATCCAAGGCAGTGTTCTAGAACTATGCCGCAGGTGCGAGTGAAATGGGCCCTGCCAGATGTGAAGTGTGGGCACCTACCAGGTCAGCGTATGATGCAGCAATGCGGGCAAGTAAAACTGCCTCGGTGCACCGCCTCAGGCAGGATTCACGGAACGTACGTAGAGGTAGGCTACCCTAGGTGCCTTAGGTTGAACTAAACCCGACGACGCCGTGTGAGTCAGATTTGGGGGGGAGAACCAAGATCGAGGTCTACCTATCTGGATTCTGACCAAACAAGGGACTTTGGTCGAGTTTCCTGCAAACCTCGTCATCGCGGTTTGCAGGAAATCTTGTTGCTACAGTAGTGGAAAATCTAGTCTTGGTCTATTACTCCGTAGATATGGATTCGCTGATTTTGAGTCATCCATTCTTGGTGGGTGAGGCACCCGACCACCTAACCTCGGTGGGGACGCTACGCTTCTATGCCATGTCTGGGCTAAGTATTCATGCTGGAGTACCGAGTTACCCTAAACGTTTTGACAAGAATCCACCACGTACCGCATGTAAGACACAGGCAATTCAATGCGTCACGCCGCCTGAGAATCATCCTCACCAAGAGCTGTGGCAATTCCTCATAAATGATCGCTGGCAAAGTTGGATTTGCTTCAAAGAACGTTTGGATGCTTGTGAAAAACGAGAAAGGCAAGTTGGTAGAATTGGTGCTGGCAAATTCTGACTCCCTCCACCTACCTACCCCCCAACGCTCTATGTTTAGCAGCAGCCGGGAAAAAAACCACCCACTCAGATTTGTCCCAATAAGATCCCACGCATCCAACTTCCCATCACAAATACGAACACTCCGGGTTCTCCTATACTTCATCGTCGATATTCACACCCCGAGTCTCGATTGCAATCGCCTCTCCCGCCGTCTCTTCAAGAAATCATTTGATAATGGCGCCTACCCCTAATCCGTTTCTGCTGGCCGCCGATAACAACCCCGCCTTGTTGCCCCTCCTTCGAGAAAACCCAGCGTTGGCTTCGTCGCAAGATGAGCACGGCTATTCCCTTGTCCATGCTGCCGCCAGCTATAACCACCTCGACCTCCTCCGAGCGCTCGCTAGCGAGTTCCACGTCGATGTAGATCTCAAGGACGAGGACGACGAAACCGCTTTGTTCGTCGTCGAGACCGAAGACGCTGCCCAGGTCCTAGTCGAAGAATTTGGTGCCAACATCAGACACAGAGGATCGGAAGGATTTACAGCCAGAGAAAAGATAGAGGCTGAAGGCGACTTCCCTGCTGTCGCGATGTACCTGGCAAAAATCGAAGCCAAAGAAGGAGACGATCTCGAGTCCACTGCCGCCGCCATCTTACCGGAGGTGATCCCTACACCCCCAGAGGGCATGCCGGTAACCATCGGTGCCATGGATGAGGTTCAAGGTCTCCTTGGCGAAGCCGACCCCGAATTCAGAAGACGCATCGAGGAATTGGCTCAGCGAGATGACTTCAACACCCCCCAGGGACAGGCCGATTTGCGTAAACTCGTCGAGGAAGCTATCATGGGAGAGGGACTTGGTGACGACCGGAGCGTGCGATCGAAGCAGGACTAAGCTATCAATCACTCTGATGTTTTTGTCTCCCACATGAGGTACTTGGCTTCGGCTACCGGAGGTCGAAGAACCATGACCTCGTCACCACTGCCTGGAACACTCTTTGAGAAACAAGTTGCGCTCAGGGAGAACCATGCCGCAGACGGACAGGTGGCGACAGTGCATACGAGCAATCTGTGGAACCAACTTGAAGAAATGAGGCCCTGCCAGCTCAGTTTGCATACAACCACGGTCCCCTCGGCCTCTCCTGGCACCTGGTACCTTGAAAGATAGGGATCGATGTTGTCCCCAGCTTCCACGCGAGGACTGCCTAGTCGGATAAGTGACAGCCACTCGTAGCACTCCGTTGCTGCCTCTTCGAGTGCGGATCGATCGACATGGGCAAGGATCTCAGATGGAATATCTAGTGGCCCCTGAAGCGTGACAATATCTCTGATGATTCCTGGAGAGGAAGTGAAGGATGTGGGAAAGTACCCTTGCAAGGGGTCTGGGGAGGGTGCTGAAAGGCATTAGAATCCTGGTGAGGAATTGGGTATCTTGACTCGAACTAGCGACCTACTCGATTCGGCAACATCACAGAACAACCAGGTTACCGGTTGCTTTAGGACATTTTTGCAAGCATAGATTAATCGACCGAACCCCTTCTTTCCACGTAGCATCGTCGGGCTTCTGAGGTCGAATGAAACAACTGTAGTCAACGGTTAGCACAGTAGGAGTCACCCCAAAAAAAGGCTACAAACCCCAGCGCGGCCTTAAGCCTCTGCCACCTTTCGCACCGTACGGCTTCCCCACGAGTCCAGCTCGCTCATACGTTTCATTGTCCAGATACATAGTAAGGGTGCCTAGTTGCTGTTAAATTCCGATAAGAGCAATCGACCTTAGGCCCATACCTTCATGTAGCGTAAACAGACTCCCCGTCGTTGTCTTTCCCTCGGAGAGCATGAGAACATTCCCTATACGTCGATATTAATAATTGGGTTCCTCTACCGGCGGTGTAGCTCTCGTTGTAAGCACCCTTTTTTATGTACTCGGTAAAGAACTCTCCCTCGAGAATGTTACCGAGTGCCATGGTCACCCTGGAATACCTTGGTGGATTGCAGGCCTTAACGATCTTCTGATAAACCGACTCGTAAGCCTCTGCGGGCAAGATCAAATCCACCTGTTGCTGAGTTAGACTTAGGAACGCAAAAGAATATCGGGGACAAAGGACCTTGTGTATAAAGTCCTGTGATTTGATGGCCGTCCATGGCTTGCCTTTCCGAGGCGCCTGCTTGGTGTCGACATGACCCATGGTGCCGTATGTGACAAAGCATTTTGGTGCCTGATATATGGACGGCGCTGCCGCTGGAAACATTTTCTGGAGTATGCGACGCAAGACTGGGTAAAAGAACTATGGTAAAAGAAAACAGTAGAACTATGACCAATAGTTTCGGAGGATTCTGGTGAATCGTGGATCGCGTAGTCTAAAGAAAATCAACTTTCTCGCGGGCCGGGGTTTCATCGGCGAATATTTTTACACCCACGCGTGAGCAGACTTCCGTTGAGCGTCTCTGCTAGCATCCACCCAAACCGTGAAACTTGCAACCGCCATCCACAACCTCGATGGAACGTAAACCTGCTCTCGCCTTCCCATCCCGTCAAATAAGGGCCGTGCAGTTTTTATGAGGAGTCCATGGGATAAGTCGGTTTCATCAGTCTATGGAGTCGTTCTGAGGTTGATTACTGCCCCTCCCCCGCCTTCACTTTTCATGTGAATTGATCGTGCACGTTCAAATCAACTGTACCGTGGAAACGAGGCACGCAAACATGAACTTCCTCATCAAATTCGCACAGGTCCACGAGTCCTTTCGGCTTCCCGAAATCGAGTCTCTGGCAATCGTCCAGGGTGTGGATCTAAAGGTTTTGAGCTATAGCCTAGATGTACGTCTGCCCAAAGAGGTACTTGATTCCCAGTCTCACCATCATTAGTCTCCATTTTGTATTGTGCAACTGCCTTCAGTAGATGCAGCAAAGCGTCTGATTCAGAGGTCAATTCTAGCTCAGTCTATTCATGAGCTCTGGGGCACCGGAACGACCCTGGAGGAGGTACACGAAGCAGTGAAGCAAGGAACACCGCACCTTTGGGAACTGTACAAGACGTGCTCCTTTAAATTTGCCGTGGAGCCGTATCAGGGAACCCGGTCTAACAGAAAAAGGGTTGAGCTCATCAACTCATTCCGATTCTTAGGCTTTAACGGGCCTATCAAAATGTCGAACCCAGACGAAACCTTCTCTATCTTCGAGGCGTGGCCCTTTGACAGCGTTCCTCTCGGAATTCCGAATCCTACGACTATTTACTTTGGCCGGTATCTGGCGACCTCATCGCGAGACCTCATCATGAAGCTGGACTTGAAGAAGCGAGAGTATATCTCCACCACAAGCATGGATTCTGAGCTAGCCTTGGTAACCGCCAACATGGCCCTTGCCGCACCCGGGAAACTGTTCTACGACCCCTTTGTCGGGACAGGCTCGTTCCCAATCGCATGCTCCCAATTCGGTGCCTTGTCATGGGGAAGTGATATTGATGGCCGAAGTATGCGGGGCGAAGGTGGAAAGAAGAGCTTGCAAGGTAATTTCGAGCAGTATGGACTGGGGCCATGCCTCGGGGATGTGTTTTCCGCTGATTTGACGCACACCCCAATGCGAAAAGGCCGATGGTGGGATGGAATCGTTTCTGACCCCCCCTACGGCGTCCGAGAAGGATTGAGGGTATTGGGTTGCAAGGACCCCGAGAAGACCCCTTGGCTGATCGAGGCGGGTAGGACAAAGGGAAAGTCTGTAACCACTAGTTGCACTCCTAGCGGCGCAGGAACAAGTACTAATGAAGACAGGAACCCGGATTACGTCCCCCCGAAGAAGCCTTACAGCTTCCTGGCTATGCTTGACGACATCCTGACGTTTGCCTCTGAGACCTTGGTCGATGAAGGAAGACTGTCGTTCTGGATGCCCACGGCCAACGACGAAGAACAAGAGATCTCTATACCCACGCATCCATGCATGGATATTGTCGCTATCTGCGTGCAACCGTTCAACAAATGTACGTCTCTCGCTACTGGTTCCCAGCACGCCACTAATGATACTAACGTACATAGGGTCGAGGAGGTTGATAACCTATCGTCGTTTGCCTGATGCACAGGTCTCGACAGATGCGCTTCTGGCTTACACAAGTCGCAAGAAGCTCGAGACGAATGGGACGACAGCAGATGATCTCAATCCGTTTCGACGTGGATATTTCAAAAAGTTTGAGGCTGATGAATAAAGCGCATGTACAGGAAGGCCACCCCTTGTCCATCAAATATTCCTGTGCTCCGCATGTAATAATCTTCAATATTTGCGACTCATGAACCACAGTTCGCGTGCAATAGGAAGTCATCACCAAGGGTCATACGCTCCTGCCTCCCATCTATGTGTTGTGTGTTGTGTGTGTGTTTTGTGTGTGTGTGTGTTTGTGTGTTTATGCGTTAATACCTTTCCAGTCGAACTTGGCTAAGTCGGATCAAACAAACTGCCATATCACTGGCTCCCAGTCGCCTGTTACCCGCAGCTTCGAGCATTTGACGCGAAATGCGACACGTTGAGTCCTCACCGGAGCTCAGTTGCAGCAAAGCAACCCCGATCGGGCACGTACTTCAACTCCAATTGCTGGAACCTAGGAGGAGGAGGTTAGCATACAGCTATCCGATGTACTTGTCGAGAACTCACTTTTCGCTTTTGGAGTGGAAGTATATCCCACTAACTTCTCCCTTGATCTGGTTGAAGCATATGTAGTAGAAACCCTCGAAGCTCGCCCCTGTTATGGTGCGCACTCGATGGTCAGGAACCAGGAAGTGCTCCTTCCACCTCATGAATATGTGTTCCCTCTGAGCACCATCGCGAATGGTAATTGGGCCTTTTCGTGCCTGTTTCTGAAAGGGACGGAAAGCAGGGAACTTGGCCCAATGGCTGAGATCCACCTTGCTGTTTGCGCCCCAGTTGTCATGTTCGGTGTAGAAGCTGTACTTGGTTCCAATGATCTCGCCTTCGAAGTACGTTGTGAGAGTGGGATGGTCTTCAGTCAGGCCTGGAGGCGATATTAGCGCTGAGGATTTAAAGAATGGGTATGGATATGGCGACCTTGGATGCGCAGGTATCCACAGAGGAAAGACTCCCGCATGTCCACATGCTTGATTTCGACCTGGACGTCGTAGACCTGCCTCTCTGATTGTTGAGTTCCGTGGAATCGGCTGCCTGCACGTAGGTATGACGACGGCGAGGAGGGGATGACCTGAGGCTGTTAAGTATTCATCTCATGCAGGAGAGGCGCGATGGCTATATGCTTACCCGCATGCTAGAGTAGTCGGGCCCCATTGACGGGGACCAGAGCTCGTCCTCCTGCGCATCGACATCGATTGCTTCCCATTCGCGACTGGGCGATGCTCTTCGCCTCGTGCTAGCCCGCGACAGGTTCTCCGGCTCGGCAGCTAGTTGGGTGTTGTTTGAGGGTTCACTCAGCTGGCTGCCGATCTCGGCGTCCCGACTCTTGATCAGGTCGGCCTCTGGCCCGCTAGGAGTGGGTGATGTGAGGGCCGTGGCGGTGGACTGGGGCCGAGGTGACATGGTAGTTGACCGTGATGACGGTTCATCGGATGCCCGTCCATCGTCCATGACGGCATCGTCAGGAGCTGGACCCTCGGGCGCAGGCGTGGTGTCGACGGCAGGAAGCGAGGCGCTTGCTATAGAGAGAGATGGCACAGGCTGGACGCCCATGTCGCTGTGATCTTGAACGGCATCGTGTGATTGTGATTGCCAGGTGGGATGCTGGACGTCGTCGGGGCAGGTTGAGAAGCTGTAAGACCGCGGCGACGACGGGTCGGGGGGTGGATTGGAGGCTGGAGTCGGCATCGCGGCGTGACGTGGAGTCGGGGAGCAGAGACCCGCGACAGAGCAGAGTGATGAGATGCGGATGACGGAGAGAGAGATGGGAGGTCGAGTTCGGTTTCCCCTAGACAGGGCTGAGGCGATCGAAGTTTGGATGATGGCCGGCCGTCGCTCGTTGGGGTCGCAGAAACGGAGGCTACTGGGGNGGAGGCTAGGGGGGGGGGGGGTTCACCACGGGTGGCGATCTCGGGACAGGCGTATCATGCGAATTTTGGCTAACAAGGGCCCCAGGCGCATCAAGTGGCCTTTAGGAAGCAAGACGAGTGCCCATTACTGAAAGTTAAGAGGGATAAGAAATATAGCACAGGGCGAGGAAGCGAGGAGGCAAGCAAAGAAGAGAGCGAGATGGACCAAATTGCAAATGGGTCGATGGCGAAAAGGGTCAAGTCGGGTCGGTGATGATGGGCTGCTAGGTTTTTCATGGGGAGACCTGGCAGACCTGGGAGACCTGGGAGACCTACCGGTATCCTACTCCGTAACCGTGCAACTCCCTGGCAGGCCTAGGAGAAGCCTCCAAGGTCCTGATTTGCTAGCGCCCGATGTAGCGTGGGTGACTTCCATAGGAGGGAGGGAGGGAAGGAGGGATGGATGGATGGGTGATGGGATGGGGATGTGGGTCAAGATCCCACAGCACCTTGAAAGCAGTCCAGGTACCTCGAGGCTCGGGGTAAGGTACGAGGTGGCATCACTGCCTGTGGTGCGTTGGGCATTGCTGGCTGCTGGGGTAGTACCCAGAGGTAGGTGCGGATGCTTCGCAAGTGTACAAGTAGCTGGGTTACCCGAGTCGGGCTGCCTTCCATCCCGTCCATTGCCTGCCACTTCATGCCTCCTGTCTCCATCTGCTAGTGTCCATCCATGGAGCCCTGGACTCCTGGAAACGTGCGCCCTTCTCCCCGGAAAGCGCCAAGTCACAGGGAAAATGCGGGCCAGCGGGAACTTGAGGCATCTCACCTCAGTGGCGGGACCCTCCCGTCCACTCTGAGTTTCCGACATCCTTTGCCTTTGGGTGGCCTTGCCTTCCATCTCAGAGCCCCCCGCTAGTTGCCCCGGCGCCCCCCACTGAGCCACTGAAGCATGGGGGCGCTGAGGACGTAGGGAGGGAGGGAACCCGCCGCCAACGTGTTCCACGGGTGCTTTGACCCGACGCCTCTCCGTCCGGTCAGGATCCAGGTCGGTTTGATCTAAAATCAGACAATATCACGGATGAGTACGGACATGCGAAGTGCCAGGCAAGGAAGGACTCGGAAACCCCGTCGCATGTCAGCGCAGCCAAGCAGCTGTCTCAAACGCGGCCAGGCAGTGGCCCTGGCAGTAATCCGTTGACCGACTTCGTGTGCGGCCAGTGATGTGTGTGTACGTGCGTGAGCTTGCGTGAGAGGGCATGTCGGAGTGTGTGTGAGTTGTGCAAGTGTGTGTGCGAGAGTGAAATCGGGCGTGGTCCGACCTTTGAGTTGTCCATGCGATTGGCATCCAATCCCTACCAGCTAAGTTACTACCTGTCGTACCATGGACATGGCTCCCATCTGAAAATCTCCCAACTTTCCATGCACGCCATTCATGACTTTCGTCGGGTGGTACTGGGCAGCCGTGCCCGTTTCTAGTTGTCCAAGCACATGCACCCTCCATCTTGCTTTCCGGTCGTCGCCTCTTATTGCTCGCATCCTTACACACAAGTGAGGCTGATATTGAGAAAGAGCCATTTGTATAGGTGTATGCGGGCCAACGAGATCCCTTCAAACCTCCTTTTTTTTGTTTTTGTTGCTAGCCATGCCGTTGTCTGTGAGACTTGATGTACTGCTGAATCGTCCTCCTGTAGGCCTTCGCCTTTTTTCCTCTCCAAGGTTCTATCGTTCTCATTTGCCCATAGTAGGGTATCGACCGTCCATCTTCGACGCCTCAATCTCCAACCAGCCGTGCTCGGTTCCTCCCTCTTAGATAGGCTTGATCTTGAAGTGAAGGGCAATTAGGCTGAACACCAACGCCTTCAGGTCCTGTACAAGGTAGTAAAAGACTCGTAGGCCTTCGGGGTCAGCCGATTCCGTCACATCGACTAGGGAACCAATCTTGGCAGTCTGTCGTAGTGTCAGTCTTCCCGTTCACATATCATACATCCTGGACAGGACGTGACCGACCTCGAACGAAATGTGGTCGTTCCCAACCCGAATCTCCAGCTCCTGTCTACCATCCTTGTTCTTCTGCGGCCATTTGGAGTCATCTTCCCTGGATATAGTTAGGAGGAGGTTGCGCAAAGGTCGAGCAAGCTATCTGGCGTACTTTGTAATTTCGCTCGCTTTGATGATGCGCTTGATCTCGTCTACCACCACAGAGCTGACGCACACTGTGTCTCCCTGTCAGTCGTAGTCTCCTCCAGAAGCACGAGGCTATGCCTTACTCTCTTTGCGAATCAAACTATCGTTTCGGTAGTTGGAGTTGTTCGCATATCTCGCTACGGCGCTGCGGCCGTCGCCCACGACGCGAAAGTCAAATTCTGGCCATTGAATGAAGTGAGCGCATGATCCCAATGGAAAATGGGGACGAGTTGTTGGGGTTCGAACCTAGGAATTCGTGGCCGAAGCGACCCATGTGACCGGAACTGTTCGAGGATGGTATTCAGCGTCTGGTCTCGGGGGAGGAATAGCGACGAAGAATCGCAACTGCAGGTGCCGTACTAGTACCGGAGGTAGAAAGGCTCATTTGAGGCAGACATGTCGGCGGCGGTGCGCAGGCGTCGTGTCGAGTTGTGGAAAGATCGTCAAGTCTGTCAACAAGCCAAACCACAAATCCTCGAAGCCCGCCGTCCGCGAGGCTGAAGGAAGGCGGGACGGCAAACTGGCCAAGGTGAGAGCCGAATGGCGCACGGGCCAGAGAAGGCGGGGCACTGCACTCACCGCGTCGGCGCTCTCTGTGACCGTGGCGCCGTGCCAGTGGTGCTCTCACGTGATAGGCATCAGCGTTCGCTCGCTTAGTGCCACCTGTTCGACATCCCGCTGGCAGGACAGATAGGTCTCCTTGTCGCTGACGATCCTCGACAAAGCTGGTTCAGAACAACCTTGGGACTCTGGCAATCTTGGCCGGCGATTGCGCGCTGCGACACCTCGACGGATGGAACTGGCGCATTTTTCAACTTGTTCTGTCCCCTGTAGCTGGAGAGCTCAAGCACCCACGAACCCCTGAACCTCCCCACCGCCGACTCGACACTACCACCGATCCCACTCCCAAGTCTCGTCCCCTTCGAGCCACGTCCCATCTACAACATCCTCCCCCACAACCACCTACGGCCAACCGCCGGGATCCTGCCCATTATGTCTGGCTATCTCGAGAACGCCTACAGCCTTGTCCATCAGGACAATGCTGCCGACATTCCCAGCCTCTCCGACCTGCGCACGCAGCTGGAGAAGGGCACCGACGAGACGAAGGTCGAGACCATGAAGCGCATATTGACCATCATGCTCAACGGAGACCCTATGCCCTCCCTGCTCATGCACATCATTCGATTCGTCATGCCATCCAAGTACAAACCTCTCAAGAAGCTTCTGTACTTTTACTACGAGATTTGCCCGAAGCTTGACAGCACTGGCAAGCTGAAGCAGGAGATGATCCTGGTTTGGTATGGTTTCCCAACTACCATCATGCGCCTTGTTGCAGCTCGCTGACCTGTTTTTGTTTTTGTGGCACAGCAATGGCATCCGAAATGACCTCCAGCACCCGAACGAGTACATTCGAGGCAATACCCTACGCTTCCTCTGCAAATTGAGAGAGGCCGAGCTGATCGAACCCCTCCTGTCCTCGGCACGATCATGCCTCGAACACCGACACGCTTACGTCCGGAAAAATGCCGTCTTCGCAGTATCTTCAATCTACTTGCACTCCCCCTCGTTAATTCCCGATGCGTCAGAACTCATTTCTACTTTCTTGGATGGGGAGACTGATGCTACCTGCAAGAGGAATGCATTCGCCGCTTTGGCCAGTATCAACCACGATGCTGCCCTCGTCTACCTCAGTTCGGTCTTCGATGGCATTCCTAATGCTGAGGAACTTCTGCAACTCGTGGAGCTGGAGTTTATCCGCAAGGATGCTGTCCAAAACTCCCAGAACAAGGTCTGTTTGCCATACGTGTTATCGATGGCAGTCATCAACTGACGGAGATCACAGGCGCGTTACCTGAGGTTGATTTTTGACTTGCTGGAAGCTGGTGTATCAACGGTCGTCTACGAAGCGGCTTCATCTCTTACTGCCTTGACAAACAACCCGGTCGCAGTCAAGGCTGCCGCTGCCAAATTCATTGAGCTTAGCATCAAGGAGGCGGATAACAACGTCAAGCTAATTGTGCTTGATCGAGTTGACCAACTGCGCCATAAGAACGTCGGCGTCCTGGACGACCTTACCATGGAGATTTTGCGAGTACTTTCCAGCACCGATATCGACGTACGGAGAAAGGCCCTCTCCCTTGCGCTTGAGATGGTCACGAGTAAGAACGTTGAAGAAGTTGTGCTTCTGCTTAAAAAGGAACTCACCAAGACCGTCGACCAGGAGTATGAGAAGAACGCCGAGTACCGGGCGCTCCTTATCCACTCCATTCATCAGTGCGCCATCAAGTTCTCTGAGGTTGCCGCCAGTGTAGTGGAACTTCTCATGGACTTCATTGCCGACTTCAACAACGCATCTGCTGTCGACGTTATTAACTTCGTCAAGGAAGTCGTCGAGAAGTTCCCTAACCTCCGAACTACCATCATCGGGCGTCTTGTCTCTACCTTAGGCGAGGTCCGGGCTGGCAAGGTTTACCGAGGGATCATGTGGATTATCGGTGAATACTCGCTTGAGGAGAAAGACATCCGGGATGCGTGGAAGAGGATACGTGCCAGCTTGGGAGAGATGCCTATTCTGACTTCGGAACAGCGGCTCCTGGACTCCCACGATGGTGATGACAAGCCTGAGGACCATGTCAACGGAACCTCGAAAGCAGCAGCACCCACCGGGTCGCGCAAGGTCCTCGCTGATGGCACTTACGCCACCGAGACTGCCCTCACTAGCCAATCTTCCGCTACGGCCAAGTTGGAAGCCGTCAAGGCTGCCCAGAAGCCACCCCTGCGTCAACTCATTCTTGACGGCGACTACTACCTTGCTACCGTTTTGTCATCAACCCTAGTCAAGCTCGTTATGCGCCACGCCGAAATTTCATCGGACAAGGCGCGAACTAACGCACTGAGAGCTGAGGCCATGCTCATCATGATCTCAATCATCCGCGTTGGGCAGTCACAGTTTGTCAAGGCCCCCATTGACGAGGACTCGGTTGACCGCATCATGTCCTGCGTGCGATCACTCGCAGAGTTCGAGGAGAAGAAGGGACTGGGAACTGTCTGGCTTGATGACACCCGCAAGGCTTTCCGTGCTATGGTCCAGGTCGAGGAGAAGAAGCGAGCCGCCAAGGAGGCTGTGGAAAAAGCGAAGGCTGCCGTGCAAGTTGATGATGTTGTTCAGATCAGACAACTCTCCAAGAAGAACGCTAGCGACGGATTGGATGAGATTGAGCAAGACCTGGAGAGGGCGACTGGCGGCGAGTCGACTGCTGAGGATCTATCCTCAAAGCTCAGCCGCGTGGTCCAACTGACTGGTTTCTCCGACCCCGTCTATGCTGAGGCATACGTCAAGGTCCACCAATTCGATATTGTCCTCGATGTTCTTCTCGTCAACCAAACGACGGAGACGCTCCAAAACCTTTCGGTTGAGTTTGCGACCTTGGGTGACCTAAAGGTCGTCGAGCGTCCGACAACCCAGAACCTTGGTCCTCACGATTTCCACAACGTTCAATGCACCATCAAGGTTTCGTCAACTGATACCGGAGTCATCTTCGGCAATGTTGTGTACGACGGAGCTCACTCTACTGATACGAATGTGGTAATCCTTAATGACCTACACGTGGATATTATGGATTATATCCAGCCGGCCACCTGCACAGAAACGCAATTCCGCACCATGTGGACTGAGTTTGAGTGGGAGAACAAGGTCAACATCAACTCCAGGGCCACGTCGCTGCGAGGCTTCCTCGAACAACTAATGGCCTGCACGAATATGAACTGCCTAACACCGGAGGCCAGTCTCAAGGGCGACTGCCAGTTCCTGAGCGCCAACCTCTATGCCCGCAGTGTATTCGGTAAGTAGCCTCATCTCAGCCCAGTCGACCTTGAGCCGTATGTGCTAACTGTAATGTAGGTGAGGATGCTCTTGCCAACTTGAGCATTGAGAAGGAGGGAGAGGACGGGCCCATCACTGGCTTCGTTCGGATAAGAAGCCGATCCCAAGGTTTAGCCCTGAGCCTGGGCTCTCTGAAGGGCCTGACCAAGATTGGGTCAACATCCTAAAGTAAGGGTCACCGAAATGGCATGAGTACCTGAACCGTTTAAAGGAGGAGTGCTGGTGCACTGCGAGTGTCATGAGGATGATTAGAGCGGAGTCAGGGGTGGAGCATGTTAATGGGTGTTTTCCCACCAAAAGGCTATGCGAAAGGTCCCCGGTAGAGTTAAGTGTAGCAGGTTTTTAAGTAGACAATGATTTCATACAAGGACTCATGGTTTAAGCAAGACTGAGTTATCATGAATCATGTTTATGAAAATGAAGTTCGAGGTTGGCCCCCAAAGATTGAATCTATCATTATATTAGGCCACGTGATCTAGCCTTGGATATGGTAGTAGCTATGTGATGTGATATCATATGCAGGTGCATGTGAAGCTATCCAAAATCAATGTCCCCGCGTAGCTGGAGGTGGAGAAGAGGTGTGTGAAAACTGCAGCGCTAATAGCAGACCCAATCAACTCCGTAAAATCATGATGGATTAAGACTGACACAGGAGGGAAAAAAACAAGGGGTATTATCCAGACGTGACCAAGCAGACGTAATGTGGGGTTCATGCTGTGGAGGTAGATGGTGCAAGTTGACAGAAGAAGTGGCCGTAGATTTGAAAAGGGTCGTAATCGGAGCGTCCCTCCTTCGAGAGGGGTGTTAAAGGGTATAGAGGAACATGAAATAAAAGGAGAAGACAAAGACTAGCGGTTGAAGACGAGGGCGTTGACAACATGGCCGGTCTGCCAGCCCTGGGCAGCGAGAGATGAGTTCTCCTTCAGTATCTTTCCCATATACGCTATCCGGATCCTCTTGTTGGAGGCGAGCTTGAAGAGTAGGTTAGCTTGCCATTGAATGATCGGACGGCACATATACGCATGGCACACGGGATTTGGTAATGGGTAGGCTAGATATGAAATAACTGGTGGAATGAGACTTACATTGGACTCGTGGGCAATCTTCCTCGCAACACTCTTCACCGTCTCCGACTTTGTGATGCTGAGCTTGATATCTCGGCCGGTTTCGCTGAGCCTAGCCCGCAATGCTACTAGCTCGCGCACATCGATGACTTCCTTGCCCTTTTCTCGTTTTCTGCCTTCGATTTCACCATCGTCATCGTCGTCATCGTCGTCGTCAGTCATATCGTCTTCGGCAGTGGTGTCATCGCCACCAATGGAGATATCACCCTTTGCGCCGGCATCAGGTTCCTCGGCAAGGTTCTCGGGGTCTGAGACGACCCATTCGGGAAGCTGGTAGTAGTTACCGAGGGCATCATAGACACCGTTGACGAGGTTGCCGGTGGGGAGGGATATTTCTGCGGCAGAGAGGATCATCTGGGCGGTGGCGAGGCCGTTGGAACCATCGTCTTGAGCGTCTTGGCTGGCAGGGTCCCAAAGGACCTGGAGAGCGGCGTGAATTGTCTGCCAAACTTCGGGGCGACCGGTGACTCTGGTGTCAAAGAAATCGGCGCGCTCCGTGGCGAGGCCGCTCTTGGTCCATGGTCGATCGAGGGAAGCCCATTCGTGGCGGCGCAGAGGCTTGTCTATGTGTTGGTCGAGGGGCCGCTGCTCGCGCCGACGACGCCTAGAGGAGCCTCGAGGACGATCGCCGTGGGCAGGTTCGGGGAGGGACAGCGGAGGAGGGTTGATGGCTCGCGAGGAGGCATTGGGAGCGCCGCCTGGGTAGGGCGAGTTGGGCCCGGAGGATCGAGAAAAGCAGCAGCCCTGTATGGTCGCGCATTAGCAGGCGAGAGGGAGAGAAGAGCCTCGTTGAACCGCACCATTTTGTCGTGTACTTGGTCGACAATCCAGTTTGGCAGTCTTGGGCGAAAGTGCACAGCGGGTCAAGATGGACGACGGCAGAAGTGAGGGAACAGCGGCGAACAGGGTCTAGATCTTGGCCATGGCTGGCCCAGTGTGGTGGAGGGGAATCGCAAGGACAGGATCGCTCGAGTCGCAAGAAGGGGATGGAACGTGAGTTTATAGAGGCGACAAATCGGGGGAAGGTGCCGGGGGTGCAGATGCAAGTGCAAGGGCAGGTGCAAATGCAGAGGCTGAGGTTGATGATGTACAAGTACGAATAGAAACTAGTGATGATGGTGATGGTGACGAAGAAGAGGGGAGCCTCGGGGGCGTTGAGGCTGCACTGCTCGGTCTGGAAGAGTACCTGACCTGAATCAGTAGCAGCGATTCTGGGCCATGAACTGACAGGGGTGACTCCTCATTCGACCGGGGTTGGGACTGGGAGACTTTGAGACTTTTGAGACTGGCGTCGGAACAGGGGGAGGCGTAACCGCAGGACTTGGCTTTTGGATGGGAGAGGGGCAAAACCAAAAGAGAGTAGAGAAGGCGTCTGGCCAGTGTGGCGCTAATATTGAGAGTCTAACAATTCTGGTTGGATTTGGCCATTCATTGAGTTTGCCCTCGTTTTGGGAAGGGCTCCGGAAATGGCCGACTGAGTTGTAAGAGGCGTTGGCCTTGGCATTGGGTTTTGCTGGTTGTGGGCGGTTGCTTGGAACGGAGGTTTTCTTGAGAGGGGTAATGTATGCACAGGCTTGTTGTAGGGATCATGCGCTGCGTGAGAAGAGGCATTGGCTGTGATGGTTGTGGTACGTAAGTATGTACGCAGTCGTGGCGGGGTTGCGGTTGTCGGTTGGTTGGCACTGGTTGAAGCTCACACCCCTTGTCTTGGCACTGTATTCATCAGTGGTGCGTTAACCTGCCTCTATTCACATGGGTAGATATCGTTGGTACATAGTTCTACAGATGAATGCCCCTGGTCGTGGCCGTCTCTGGTTTGCTAGTCTCGTTCATCCATAAATAAGCCCGACGATAGATGGGTAAGGTGAGAAGCAGCCACAAATGGTCGGCGGTGTGGTCCCTCGTACTGACTGACCATATTCGTACTGTATAGTAGACATCCAATCATACCAATGTGTCGTGCAGTTATCCCCTCGGCCATCAACAAGTCAAGCCATTTCGTTTGCGGTGTGCTGTAGATCTACTGTACGGGCACGGTGTGGCACGTCTCATTCACCGAGGTGACTTCGTGGGCCCCACCCCATCTCATCTCTCACCTTGGCCATATTTGCTTCATCATGGCATTATCCCACTTGCATCGCGTCGCGTCTCTTTTGCCTGCCCCAACTCACCTTATCCCACCTCACCCCATTTCACGTTACCTTAATCCAACTGATTGTCACGTCAAATCCTCCTAAAACCAAGTAAAAAGAGCCATTTAATTCAGTAATCTTTTACCAAACTCCGTTTCGTCCTTGCCAGAGTCTACCCTAAGCCACAACTATGGAGCAGGCCACAGAACAGCACTTCTATCACCACGGAAAAGAAGTGCGTCGAGTTCATGTGTTTTCCCGAGAGACATGGTGCTAACTCACTCAACCCCAGGGCCGAGAGGACGAGAAAAGCAGCTGCCACTGGTGCCAAATTCGCTCCTTTCCCACTCACAAAACCAGTCCGATCACCGTCGTCAACGAGGTCGACACTGAAGTCCTCAAAGACTTCCGCTTCATCGATAGTAATGTCCTAGGCCACGGCGTCGAACCCGCCGAGGATAGTTTCCGCAGCGGCTGTGCTTGCACTCACGACAGCGACTGTCAGTTCACAGGCTGTCTCTGTCTTGCCGATATTGAAGACGACGAAAATGACAGCGATGACGACAATGGAATGGATCTGGACGGGCCGAGGCCTTCCAGGAAGGCCTACGCATACCACACTCACGGCTCCAAGGCTGGCCTGTTACGTTCACGACTCCACGACTCCAAGGTGCCCATCTACGAGTGCCATCAAGGCTGCGCCTGTACCATCGACTGCCCCAACCGCGTTGTCGAACGCGGCCGTACTATTCCACTTCAGATATTTCGAACCACCGATCGAGGATGGGGTACGTTTATCTTGACCGCTCCCCTGGCTCTGCTACTAGGTAACTAACGCATCTTGTTCCTGAACTAGGCGTGAAATCTCCCGACTATATCAAGAAAGGACAGTTTGTTGACCGATACTTCGGCGAGATCATCACATCTGAAGAGGCAGACCGGCGTCGCTCTGCTTCAACCATCTCCCAAAAGAAAGACGTCTACCTCTTTGCTCTTGACAAGTTTACCGACCCGGACTCCCTCGATCCCCGACTCAAGGGGCCACCACTGGAAGTCGACGGCGAATTTATGTCGGGCCCAACTCGCTTCATCAACCATTCTTGCGATCCGAACATGCGCATCTTTGCCCGCGTGGGTGACCATGCTGACAAACATATTCACGATCTGGCGTTGTTTGCTATCAAGGATATCCCAAAAGGCGATGAGCTCACCTTTGACTATGTAGGTGGAGTTGCATATGATGGCGAGGAGCCAGAGGGCGATGATGTAGGCCACATGACCCCGTGTTTGTGCGGTAGTAAAAAGTGTAGAAAGTTTCTCTGGTGAATTTTCTCGCCATTTTTGAATCCTACCGTGTACGCATTCTTAGAGCTATCTTGTTGTGAAAAAAATATCAAAGGATTTTCGGTTGAGAGTGTCTGGCGATGCAATTTCCTCGTTGGTAAGGTTATCCATTTCCTGGCCAAGATCCTACAAGGGCTTGTTCATCCTGCTATACTCTCACAGTGCTGTACACCTGTTCTTCGCAATTGCGGAACACTACTACACCTTTGTTCGAATGTGGAACTCAGGACAAGACAATCTAGGGTTGTCCTGCAACCAGTTCTTTCTTTTCTTGCTTTGTTCAAGCCTTTCAGGATAACACAACTATGCAAGCTGCGGAATCATGTACTACCATTGAGTACAAGACGCCTCACTTAAAGAGACATCTTCCTTTGCATTACAGTATTTACGAGTACTTTACAACTCACGAACCAATTCCGCTGCCATTGAGGTCACGATATTAAGAACATTCACCATGAGACATGAAGCAACTGTTGTCCTAGTGGAAAGGCCTGCTTCAGATGGCACCTCAGTCGGACTATTGACACAAGAAGTGATTACGGAAGAATCACCGGGGAACGTTTCCACTCAGAAACAAAGCATCCCTTTCAACCTTGAAGCATATCTGTTCGCAGGTCTCAAAACCTGGTCTCGCAACCAGACGGAGCCCCGACCGAAGCCGTTGACAATGCAAGCTCACCGCACACTCCGTCGCAGATCTCTCACCAACCGACAGATTCTTCGAGATCAGATCTCCCGTGGTAGACCAGATCCAAGTCAAACGTGGTGCGGCGATCGATCGTGCCCTATTGATAACCTGATCTTCGAGATTCCCTCAAAATGTGCGATAGACAAGAAAAAAAGCAAAAGCGGCTGTCTGGTCAAAACGTTCTATGAGGATTTTGCCGTTGACATGGCTGATGCGCTGTTCCCAAAACTGTTTACCACGTCAGCCAAGATTCGGAAACGCCAAAATATCATGTCGTTTGTTGACTCGCCGCCAATTAGAGCCGCCCTTGGTAGGTTTTTGAGAAGCTGTAAGAGTCGCCAGTTCCAGCCCCCCAATGAAGAAATGGAAGCTGAGCTCGTCAATGCTCGGCCGATTTTTCATGATTTGATGTTTGGGGAAAAGACGGCAGATAGGGTTAAGAGTGTTCACTTGTATATTAAGCCCAAAAAAAAGAAGTCCCAAACTAGGTGGGCGTTGGGCGATTTTGTACTCCAGTTTCTTGTCACGGCAGAGATATGGCGTTCTCATAAGACGTGTCGGTCTGCAGCATGGTCGTTGGGTTCTAGTGAAGTCGTCGCTGAATTTATGACTGCTATGCTGATGAACTTCTGGCATATGCAGTCCGAAGGGTGCCTGGAATTTAGAGAATTCAACGAAGACCACCAATGGGAAGTGTTCTGGGACGATTGGCTAGGCGAGTATCCTGTTACTGGGGACCAGGACGAAGACAGTAGTGGGGAGGCTTTCGTGACTCGTGAAGAGGCTGAAGCCAATGGAGGGACTATGCTTGAAGTGGTGGGATATATCGGAGCGCTTGGTAGCTGCGATGCGAGCTACAAGCCTTCCCGACCGAAATGATGAAGCAACAGAGAAGTATAATAGCATCATCTGAGTTTGGCCGAACACGAAGATCTCACAGTACACGTAGCGATTGCGTTGGATGACGCATCGAATGTAGATGATTTCTACAAGCATCCGTCTTCTCGTTTAAGCTTCCCGCTTGGATACGTGAATGTATGAACGGTTGTGGTACATACCGTCTTGGATTAGAAGCCAACTTCCTCAGATAATTGCTCTAAAACGCCGCGAAATTCCTTCCACTTAATGCAAAACAAGGCGCTGCCCTCCAGAAAGCACAACTCCATCATCGTTCTTCTCCAGACCTTCTCGCGCCTCCCCATCCATCATCCCATGGAAGTATGCTTCACTGTTGGCGCAATCGTTAGGTCTTTGATGTTTTGTATTGATAAATGAGTCTTCGTCTTGACTTACCCAATAAACTCATAGCCATCCTCGGTACTGTGACCCCGGGGCCGCAGCACGCAAGGGACCATCAACCCAAACAAGACGGCAATCACGTCGCCTTCCTTCATGTTGTGGTTCCCCAGCCCCATGTACCCAGTGTCAGTCATGTAGAACCGCCGCTCGCAGTAGGCCTCAAGCAATCGTTGCCCCCAGTCGTTATCAAAGCCGAGCTTGAGGAGTACTCGGGCTGCTGCCACGCGAACCTCACGTTCCTCCACCGTGCCCTGGGGCATCAGCATGACCTTCAACCACTCGAGATAGTTCTCCGTGTAAGTCTCAATACTCGTCCCCTTTTCCAAGTTGCTTTTGGGAAGTTCCCCTGCCATTACCGTTAGAGCGAAGGCTTGCTCGACGCCCTCACCTGTGGGATAGGACGTCAAGGTCGAGACATATGCGTCATGACATTCCACCAAGCCACCCTTTAGAAGCATTGGTGAAAGATGGGCATGCTGGCTGACATAGGTTGCTCGTCCTAGGACGACGCCTTCCACGCCAAGAGTGTAAGGGCTCCCAGTGTCGAACATTTGAACTTTGCCGTTCACCCGACCTTTCAAACCGTCTCAGGTAATTGGAAGAGGCTGCCCAATTCCCCAGTCACAGCCGTAACCATTCTGAAGTCGCCAGTCCGGAACCCAGGTGGGCCATCCTGGCTCCTCATTGCGGCGTCGCGCCGTCATTACGATATCAAGATCGTCTTGGGAAACATCGCCCTCGCATATCATGACTTTTGTGACCAGGGCAAAGATCTCGTTCAACCCCTGGGTGTAGTCAATCGTAAAGTTGACAAGATCAGACGAGTAACTAATCCCGATCTCACTGACACCGAGGAGCGCGTAGACCTTGTCCTTTGGTTCGGTGGCTAGACGCGGCCTGAACGTTTCGAGCAGTCGTCGGAGTGACCATTTGAAGACGGCCCGTGTCTTCTGCCCAAGGAGGTCGTGGTAGAACTCGGAGCCCATACGGAGAACCCACGGCACGTTCATAGCAACGGTGAGGTCGATTCCGTTCACGGCGCGCTGATGTCGACCCGATATCTCAGCTGCCTTGTAGTGATACCACCGCGCTGCCGCCTGCATGACTTTCCAGTCGACGCTCTGCTCACCACAAAGCATGATGGCCTTGCGAGCTGGTAGAATCTCCTGGACAATCCAGATTCGCTCGAACCAAGGCCTATCGAAGAAGTCTGCGAAGGCGTCCCAAGCCTCTTCATCTTCAAAAGATATCCCGAGCTTCTTGGACTCCTCCACGGTAATCTTCTCGTATATTTCGAGCCCCACCCAGTCGTCGGGGTACTCTTCTATGCGGAATATGTCTGTCAATGTGGGCATGGCCACATCAGCAACCCGCGAAACTAAGTCAATGCCCTTAGAAGTTGAGGGAGTCGCTGATCCAAGCCACGCGATGACCGTCTCTGCCTCTGATACATTGTTAGGCCGAGGATCCAAGGATGCAGGAGTCAAGGACGTTTCGTGCGCACGGGGTACTCGGCGAGCATACTTTCATAGATAGTGTTCATGTCTCCCCAAACGTAAGACAGAGTCGAGTATGTGACGGGGTCTTCGGGGTCGAGCTTTGTGTGCTCAATGCTGGCATGAAGCTCATCTTGCTCATTGATGGCTATCTTAATGAGTCGGATGTGGGAGGCCTCCAATGGCGAGTAGACGTAACTGCCCATGTTTGAAGCAGAGTGAGTGGAACGAGCCCGAAGGTAGATAGTTGTATAGGCTTGCGTGATAATTTAAGAAAGAGAAGCATTCGCGGCTCACTTCAGCCTGCTATGCGATTCTTTTCCTATGGTTTTATGCAAAGCGAGGCCTCCATGAACTCATCTTCATCGACTTGGAAAACGCACCGGGTACTCAGCCACTCAGCCCTATGGGCATGGTGGACTCAACCTCTGTAATCAGTGCATCTGGAGGCATCCGTACAGGGAATCCTCTGACGCAGACATACGTAGTATTGGAATAGACTAATTCTTGCCCCTTCTATAAGCCAGTTTTAGGCCAGGAAGCGAATGCCTAGGAAGTCGATCCAGCCGTCGAGGGTTGGTGTAGGTGGTCCGGTTAGGCGTCGACGAGGCGTCGTGACAGTGCGGACCGTCCCGCCCCGCATTTTGATGTCCTGGCTCAAAGTCAACTGAAGTCCCTAGTTCAATGACTATCTTTAGAATGTAAACCTTTGGATTTAAAATGAGTGAGACTACTGAATATGATCTCATTCTAGAGGTTTGAATGTCGGGCTTCCTGGCCGGGTTATGAAAGTAGTCAGAGCAGTGGGTTCTAGTTTCATCATCCACCAAGTTGGCTTGATACTTCATCATTAGCAAAACAGCCTGCGGTTTCAATTAGACACTACCTGGCCTTCATTGATTAGTTGAGATTTGGCGTGTTGCTGATTGTAGTCTACAAGCAATCAAACGGAGGAACACGCCGGTTGGAGCAGTAAACATGTCTTCCCAAGGGTGGTACAAAGGCAGCCGCATACACAAAACAAGTAGATAGCGTTGAGTGTTACAGTGTAGTACTTACAGGGTTTGACTGCCGCTTCACCTACCAGGCGAAAATTCTAGGGTGCAGGCAACACATGAGCCCCGTACATAATGTTTTATCTGCCATGTTCTGATCACCGTGATGGTGCCAGTTTGACATCCGAGGAAGAATGGATGGCCATCCTTGGTCGCTTTCCACTTCTATGCACTTGAAGGCATGACCTGCTCCTGGAATGGGTTGAAACGCATGCATGCATGCATGCATGCTGCTTGTCCAAAGCTGACACCCGCACCTACATTTCCAAGCGCTGAGGAATGAGACATCAAACCGGCTCGTTCAAGGCTGGCCCGGGAGTGTTATCTATGCATCCGGGCCGGGTGACGGAGCTCCCCGCATTGAGATGGCCGGCACCTGAGGTGGGGTCAAATCTGGGCACCTCTATTGTCAGAAGGGACGAGGTCGATTCGGCCAAAGAGAAGATGGGTATTACAGGAAACAAGCCATCGTGTGGGCCTCGTGGGGTGACTATGAGAGCTAAGACGAAAGAATATGATGGCTGATGGCAAGCTTTAGATTGACGCCCGACGTCTGAGGAAATCTGGGGAAGCAATCACAAAAACAGGTCAACAGGATCGCCCTCGGAGATCTGCTAGTAATTACGTCGGTAAGCGTGGAGTTGGCCGAGACGAGTAAGATGGCGCAGATCGCAAGCATGGAGAGACTTGAAATGGCGGCGGCAGGCACGGGCAATACGTGGGGGAACAACAGGTCAACCAACGAGAGGTGGCATGTAGCTTTGCGTGTGTGCCGTGTGTGTGAGGGCTAGATTGGTGGTGTAATGAGAGTGACATCGAGCGGTCTGCAACGGTGATCTGAAAACCCGTGTATCTAGTCGGTGAGTCTTGTGATACCCTGGTCGATGTAGTGGTTTATTATGAGCCAGAAGCGGATCATCTCTGTTTTCTTTCCTTGGGCGACGAACACGAGGAGACGAAGGGAGTAGTTGAATGATATGGCCGGAAGCTGGTCCGACTAACGGCATCACAAGTGGGACACAGACTGGAAGGATCGTCGCGAATCGTGGAGTTCGCTTTGAAGGCGTGGAGCCTCAGAGTCAAGCCCCGTCTACCGGTATTCTAGACCCAGGCGGTGCTCCATTGTGGCTGGACCGGCGATGAAGGCGACAGAGACATTGTGACCAGCTGAATAGTTGCCTCAGTTCTCCCGCCAAGGCCTCAACGATCGCTCAAACTCTCCGTCCGTCCGTTCATGGGAGCAATTGCCGAAGTCGACCGGGAAATCGAGATCCAAAGCAGGGATGGCAGATGCAACTGGCCGAGACGTTGCTTTTTCCAAACAGAGAATCGCATGTTTTGGTGCATGATGTCTCGAGTCTGCTGCGGCCTACTACGTACTCGTAGGCGTGTCACGGAGGCGCGTGCGCCGGGAAGCCACAGCGGCAGCCGCCTACACATGTACGGCATCCCAAGCGGTAGCGTGTCCGCCCGGTGTCAGCTCAGGCAAGAGAAGGTGGTGGGGAGAAGAATGCGGGGGGGGAGCACGGAAAGTGACCGAGGGGGAGAAAGAGGGTGTGAGGGTATGAGCCTACAACATAACAGACTTCACTACTTCGTACATGTCGTGTTGTGCGGCGAGTAGCAATTCAAGTTGAAGCTGCATTTGTTGCAGCAGCAAAGTTGATGGGCGATTGAGTGAGGGATTCCAGCCTAGCGGTGGTGGTGGTGGTGGGTGGCGCCACAAAAGTCCGGGGGAACAGCCTAGTGGGCTTGAAAGGCTTGAACAGCCTTTGAGGCCCAAGTGACTGCTTCTACTACGGTATCAGGCATAAGTAGGGGCATATACCACACCCTACGAGGGCCCCGCCTAGATGTCAATTTACAGTGCCAATTGCCCCCTATAAGGCTCTTTATGTAGGGCTTATATAATATTCATAAGGTTTTATATAATAGGATAATAAAAAATTTATAGTATCTAGTCTTAAATAGAATATAGCTAAGTATTTTATACTAATTGTATAATTTAATGAAAAGTTATACCTTATCGATAATAGTAGTGCGAATAGCAAGGGTACTTAGCACTGTAGGTTGACCTAAAAGTGGGCTTTTCGTAGGGTGTGGTATATGCCCCTACTCATGCCTGATACCGTAGTAGGGCCCCACTGGGCCATCGCTCGTGCTTTTACTGTATTGTGTTTGCCCGTTCTTGCCGCCTGCGATCACTTCCACTTTGGCCGTCTGGCGCAGCTGCCTCTTGTGATGGTGTAGTAGTCCGTAACCCTCGGACGGCGAGTGTTTGGGGGGCAAAGGCGTGCAACTGCCCACTTTCCCGGGTGAGGACCCTCAAAGACCCCTCAAGTGAGGTCATGGTGGTGAGACTCGCAGGCCACGGGCAAGGGAGCACGGGCACTGGCAGGCGCGCCCCGCCGTGGACGCTGGTACCTGCCGCGCGCCCCTCGGCTGTTGATGGACGTCTCGTGCGTCTCTGGCCTCTTTCCGAGTGCCGAGTCCAGCCGAAAACAGTGGAAGAGTGAAGACTGTCCAGTAATTGCCAGGGCGCGAAACACACTGAGGTAGTATTCCTTGTGCGCATACCTACAGCGGGATGGACGGGCACTGCCTTGATACGACTCCCCGGTACAACAAGCCCGCTGAGAATCTCGCAACCACTTGGCACACCCAGGTGCGAATGAACCGGAACGAGTTACCCCCGCGGTGCCACAGGCCTACTAGCACGTCCCGCGTGCCTGTCCCCACGTCCACAACCCGTCTACATCCGCCTCCACATCGAAATCGTGCCACATCCAGAGCGCTCCCCACACCAACGCCCTCTCACGCATCTGCACATCTGCACATCTGCGCATCTGCGAAGACACGCTGCACTTCCCATGTTCCCATGTCCCAAGGGGGAGCCTGGATCTTGACCGCACTCACACCCCCGCCCCACACTCAAATCACTCCCCCAGCTCTCCCCCATCGCCCAGCGCCGCCCAGTGGTTCGATTAGCCGGGCCACTGTCCATCCAGCCTCCGGGCCTGTCGGCTGTGACCTGCATCCTCAACTTATAATAACCGCCGTGCCTGCCCCTTGGAGATTCCTCCGCTTTATTAATATATTGCATGCTTGCCTAGTTCCTCAACCAAATTATTCCGGATCCGCTCTAGAAACCAGATATCTTTCCATCATCACCATGATGCAAACTCCTCGACAACCCTTCTCCACCGCCGCCCGAGTCCACCCCAACATCGTCCCTCACCTTCCTCACCTGAACCCCCAAAGAATGCCCCGTGGCTGGTGAGTTCACTGCGACATCTATGAGATTACATTGTCAGAATCTAATCACTGTTGAATAGGATTAAACCCGTGGTGGCCGTTGCCGCTGTCGCCTACGGTGCCAAGACATACCTTGACATGTCCAATAACCGCCGCATCGCTCAGAACGAGTACATGGAGCGTGAGAGCGCCAGCCGCAAACAACGCAATGAGATCCTCATGGAGATGTACGGTGATCGTTCCAGCCTCAACGAACTCGAAAAGGCCATCGAGTTCTACGAGAAGCGATAAATTAAGTAAAAGAAAAATCTCCCAAAATAAGGCAACAAAAACAAGTCGACACAACAAAAATCGGCATGGGTTCTTGGATAGGCCCTTTCTTTCTCTGGAACCAAACGGCGAAACACTACCCGGATTTCACTGAGGTGAACACTACTTATGGCGTTAAACAATGATGGCATCGACACCATATTGGCATGCATTCACGGCGTTTGGATGGGATACCACACTTCGGATGTTGGTGGCTGTTTTGGGCTCGACACTCCGGATGCTTTACACCAAGCGATGATACCTTACCATCACGATCATTCTCAACATCGACATTGACATCGACAACATTCGCCGACGTCGGTCACCGAGCACACATACCCACCTCGCTGTCAAAATCGTTTGCATTTCTTCATCCCCCCTCTCGAAGCCCTCCCGGATCTTCTCTCACCCGACCCTGCCACTGGCGCGGCTGTGTTGCTCAAGCCTCCGTCCTGCTCCGTCAGACGTCATGGCGTAGGCCGAGGTCTACCGCCCGACCTTAGGGCCCGCTCGACATCCCGACGCCAACGCCAGCGGGATCCACCCCGTTACGCTCATAGCCGGCGTCCGACCCGAAAGCCCTGCACGCAAGGCTCTCGCGGTGATTGAAGTCCATCAACGGAAGCCTAATTCCGCATCGTCGGGAAGGTGTCCCCGGTGAGGATGGCCGCGGAACTTGACGACGTCGGGAACTGTTTTTACTCATAGCTGGCTTACGTATCCGGCTAGTGCATCTACTGCCCAGGTTAGCCAGGTGAAAACCGCGGCTCTAACCTAACAAAGTAGCGTAGATGAGTTATGGGACAGATTGCGTATGTAGTAGCTTAGACCTGGCTCGTAACTATGAATAAATAGTTGGATGATTAATTTTTGAATGCTTCCGCCTCTTGTGAAACCTGCCACGCGAATCCTGGAGATGGATAATGCAGACGCAAGGGTCCCGGTGGTCCAAGATTGCTAAAGAAAAGCCAGTTCCTGCAGAACCCGAACCAGCCGACTTTGAAGTTTCGTATTCTCATAATAACTTTGACGACATGTTTGGGGACTACACTTTGTATCATCCACTGACCACCACAAACTGGATCTAGTTGGGCAACACGAAGAACCGCTGTCCCTTTCGAAGCAGGAGAACTGGGGGTCCGCCTTGTCCAACATATGTTTGTTCACGCACGAACGACGAAGATTGATAGACGGCTGATAGCTCTAAATTATGGCCTCGCGGGCTCGAGGTTTAGATATTGAAAGCAAGGATGCCTCCTGATTCGGGTGTTTGCCCGTGCTCACCCAAGCATACGAGCGTCAAACCCGGTTCTTCATTCATGCCTTCTCCCCAAAACCGTCACGTCCATACCACCGTTTAATTATGGTGATACACCGACATGCCACCTCAAACTCCAAACCCATTTGTCAAAGCCAGATAACCTTGTCCGCCAATTCTCGAACCGGAGATGTAGAAATAAAACCATATCCCCATGAGCCCATCACCCGTCCGCCCTCTCACTCTTATGGCCCCTTCAGTTCCTTCCGGCGCAGCTTCGTCCCCAATGATCCAAGCTTGGAGGCAAAGCCGCGCGACACATGCCCCACGAACCGTGGCCGGTCCATGACTTCCTCCATACACGCGATCCACGCCCGGAAGCTCACGCCCTCGCAGAAGTAGTTGATCATGACGACCCCCAGCTCGGTCTGCTTCACGTGGCCTGGCTGAAGGGCCTCGTACGCGTCGGCAAAGTCTCGCATCAGGGCTTTCTGGACGCCGTCGTCAGACTCGGTGCGGAACAGTGCCCGGTGTCCGTCGCCGATAGCCGTCTCGATGCACTGCTCGATAAAGCTGGCCATCACGGGGCTGAGGAACCGGTCGCACAGCTTGTAGACCTCGACGAAGTCCCGAAGCGGTGTCTTGGGCGCCGAGGCCTCAGGAGCCTCCGAGGGAGGAGGTGGAGTATGGGGGACGATTGACGAGTGGCTATAGGCGAGGCCGATGTACAGCGCCAAGTATCGCGAATTGACGTCGTCGTCAAACTGGACCACGCCTTTGTTGGCCTCTTGGAACTTGCCAGTCAGGCAGCCTTCAAAGTATTCCGAGTGCTTGGTCAAGACGCTCTTGGACACCTTGAAGGTTTCGCCTCGTGTCCGGAGCTCGACGATCTGATCATCGCTAACACACAGCCAAGTCAGCCAATCGTCTCCCAAGATTCCAAGGAGCGCTGGGGTAGATGAGGGAGACGGAACGTGCGAGGGCAGAGAGAAAACAGCGAGCACGCGTACTTGACGAGCCATGCGGTGCGGTGATCAGACAGAAGAAGCGATTGGGTCACCTGGTCCTCCGAAGGTGGGACTCGGCAGCTTCGCGCTTTCTTCTTAACGGGAGCCATTGCGACGGATTGTCGGTTCTTAGGTTGTTCGTTGTGAGGCGTTGCTGGAGTTGTGTTGTGGAAGTTAGCACCCGCTGTGCCTGGTGACCTGGTATCGAGGAAAACGAATAGGCAGGCAGGTACTAGCAGCTCGCGCTCAGTGGCCGGAGGCATTTACTCGAGGCAACGTATTGGTGCAAAGGGTTCAAGGAAATAAAAGTAAGTAATCAACCGAACAAATCAGCTTATTACTTACCGCTTAACTAGTGCAACCTGACTCACTGTGGTTGGCCTACTCGCATCATCGCACTGTGGTGTTGTTCACTCCGAACGGCTGGTAGCCGCCGCTCGCCCACAACCCTAGTGGTGCAGTGCCTGTGGAAAATGTTTGCAAAGTCCCATTCGCTCTTCTATACCCAGGTGCCGAGATGGTAAACACAGACGCATCTCTATAGTTGCAACTCCCGCTTCCAATGTAATCCGCTGGGGTATCAATATACTTACAAACAGCAACCTCATCGTGCCTTGACCTTTCGGATCACCACTCGCTCTCCGTCCAGCTCCCATCCCACGCCGTGAGTTCCTGTCAAGTCTTTCCACTCGGTATCTGTAGCCATTTCCAGGAATGCCAGGTCCACTCCGAGATACGATCTGCCAAAGCACTTGAGGGTATGAAGCCGTATGTCGTCGTCTGCCCATGACATGAGCTTGGCGCGATGTCGGTCCATGTCGTGCTTGGTCCGCTGGAACAAGATGTAATTGTCGTGCGCGAGCGCGTTTAGCGCTGCGTCCAGCTTGCTATCCTTGATCTGGAAGTCATGTCTGATGGAGTAGGCCTCCGCCAGCTCCCTGCGCCGACACGCCGTGTCCAGGATCAGATAGCCCACGACTTCCTGTACTTCGATGGTTGTCAGAGGCTGGATGGGGAAGATGTGGCGCAGGAGGTGCAGGATCGCGGGATGGTACGATTCTGGTTGCTTGGTCATTACGGAGAGGCGAATGCAAAAGAGGTAGGCTTGGATGGCGAAGTCGTCGGCGCGCTTCGAGGCCACGATGCCCTCCCTAAGCTTCCGCAGCGCCATCATCACATCCGAGAGCGCCCTCGTGTTATCAGGGCTCTGGAGCGCTGCCGACGATGAGCCTCGCGACGATGAAGTTGGAAATGGACTGGGACCGCTGATTTCGAGTGACGAGAACCTCCTGATCAGTTCGTCGCGCTCGCCCGCGTCCGAGCAGAAGGTCATGTATCGCTCCATGATCTTGGTGTAGTACTTTTCCTGGGTCTTGAAGTTGAGTAGCCTGGTCTCATTTGTTAGTTAAGTGCCCCTGAACAAGCCCAGGCCTGGCAGCCGTGTGGATTTGTTTCAGCGGTGTTTTGCATACTTGGTGTCGCCCTTCGAGGGGAGGCCCATGGCCTGTAACGGATCCTGATCGAAAGGCTTAAGCCTCCCCCAAGGACCCGACGAAGTCCTGCCACGTTTGCCAGGCATTTTCGATAATCATATGCCCCAGGGGCAACCTATTCGCAGCCGCTTAGAGATGATTGAGGCTGATGCGACTCTCGCGGGTCTTGCGACTGTTACTGTGTAGCGAATGTGGGATAGGGATGGATGTTGGAGGTTGAAGGGAGGCTCCCTAAAAGCGGTCGTGGTGGGGTAACAAGGTGAGCGAGGCGCCATTGTGTGTACCCCGCCATCCTTCTTCTCTTTATCGGGTTTCATACCATGCAGACCTACTACTATGGAAGGTAACCACCGAGTGACTTTGCCTACCTATCAACTTCAAGTTGCCAGAACCCAAGGCTCCTAACAAGTCGCATTTCTTCAATAGTCACTGCAGCGCACCGGTAGAAACAATGGTGTAAACGATTCCTGACAGGTAAGCATTGAACAGATTATCACAATCACCAAAGATATCAACTCGGGATTAGCATGACACAGTTCCAAGACTTGCTATTGTATTAGCCACATATTCTTGGGCTTTGTTATTATTGAAAAAAATTCACGCATCACACCTCACAGGTATCATCATCACCTACAGCTGTCTCCACGTTCCTTTCCTGTTTCATCCTCAACCCACGTGGTCGAGTCATACCTCACGCTTCCCTCGCCTCCCAAGACCTCACCGCCTCAGTCGCAATGTCAAGCGCGAATTCGATCTGCCACGGTCACCTTGTCCCAATTGGTGGGGCCTTCAGCTTCGTACTTTCCTGCCTTGGAGATGACTCGCCCGAGACCCTGGTGGATCTCTGCTTGGAAGGGCCCAAATGACAGCTTCTCTCCATCGATACTGATGTAACCTTCTTTCTGGTTCCGGGGAATGATTCTATACGCGGTGATCTTCTTGTAAGTAACGTGAGAGTTGTCGAAGAATTTACCCGACTCGACGTCCAGGAACACTTTGAGGGCAGTAAGCGGAGGCAAATCGCCATCAATAGTGACGAGATCCATGCAGCCATCAGAGATGAGCGAGGCTGAGAAGAAGTTGGCATCAGGGGACATGTATGCCATCTATCGAGAACAGTAAGCCTTTGTGCAAGCGAAAGTCACTTTGGGGATGACCCACGTTGCCTGCATAAAACGTGCCAATCTTATCATAAGAAACAAGCTCCCAGCCCTCCGGCAGCGGATCTTGGGCCGTTCCGTACTTGAGTTTCGGCAGGCCATGGCCCTTGGCTGGGACCCCCTCGGCGCTGCTGGCCAGCTTGGCAAGGCTCGTGCTGCTGGCATGGTGCTTGTAGTGAGCCTTGACCTCGGACTTTTCCTCGATTTCGACCTTCACAGCCAAGTCACAAGGGTAGCATGTCCGCTTGAACAAGCGAGTCATTATACCGTACTCGAATCGCGTGCTGCCCATCCATCGAAGGTGCTCCGTGGCCAAATCGCTCTCAGCAATGATTCCGAGAGTCTGGGAGAGGAAGGATAGCTTGCGCTCGTTGCCCTGGGTGATCGAGACTAGGTCCATCGGGGTTACTATACCCTTGATTATGGCCAACGCTGCAAAGGAGGCACGATGAGAACCGTATAGGTTGCACGAGAAGGCGTTCCCGGAGCCACATGGGATGTGACTGACCGACATGGAGGCGAGAGCATGGCCAGCGTCAGGGCGTTTGCCCAGTCCGTTGAAGACTTCGTACGGGGTTCCGTCACCTGAGCATGCCATAATGGTGTCGTACTTGGTCAGGTCGACTTTCTCAGCTAGGTCGGTCGCCTCACCGCCGCGAGTCAGGGTGACCACGTCGAGCTGCATCCTAGCCGCGTCAAGAAGCGGCTTCACTTCGGTTTTCCATAGGCGAACAGCACCGCCCGGGCCAGAGTTGGGGTTAATCAAGACATAGGCGCGCTTGCGAGGAATCGCATCGCCGTAGGCTCGAGCCAGAAGAACGGAGATGAAACTCTCGACAGAGGTTCCAGTGGAGGGGCTCTCCTCTGTGGGTGCAAGAGCAATAGACCACTTGCTAGGCTTTATGGCCGTCTTAGAAGCATGAAGGGCAAAGTCGATGGTGATGCGGTTGTTGGAGACCTCGGCCCACAGGACGTTGTAGAGAGGAATGGACTGTTTGGGGGATCCTAGAGATGGTGAGCTAGGAGTTCCTTGGTTCTAGGACTCGACTAACGAAAATTCAATGTCCGTTCAGGAAAGTCTTACCAGAAGCCAAAGGTCCGCAGGAGTTCCGGCCAGATTTCTGTGCAACTGGGTCTGCTCATATTAATTAGAAACTGTTTCGATCCCTAGCAGCGCAGGCTCCGAGGCTTCCGTACCATTCAGCAACAGGTCATCAACGCCAATAGTGAGCGTCTTCTTGCCCTCAAGCTCCAGTCGCATGCCAACTCCGTCGTCCATGGTCAAGTCACTGGCCATTGCAGTAATGGGTGAGATGAATGAAATGAAGGTCAAAAAGGTCCCGAGGATCGTCGCTCTCCTGGGGAAGTGGGTAGCTGCCGTAAATATTCGAGAGCTCGGGGCCTGCAGCAAGGGTGCGAATCTGAGGTAAGCTCAGGTGGCAAGCGCGAAGGTCTAGTCTCTGTTGGGGTGTGAGACAAAGCACGGGGATATGCAGTGATGCCAGAGGAACGAGCGGCACTGGCAGTCAGAAGCAAAGATGCAAGATGCGCACCAGGAGGATCGAAATGGGAGAAGGAGAGAGAAGAAAGAGAATGGAAGCGAGGGTTGAGGTTTGGTCCGATTCACTATTGACGACTCTCGGCAACCGGGGTTTCTGCGTGTCCCGCTCCATCCAAGTTGCAGCAAGCAGGCGTGGCAGTGTCGGGCCAGGCAGTGTCAGATACTAGTACGTACTGTACTAAGGTGGGCGTGTCCGCGGGTCGCGAGATCCGAGATTGGATCCATCCCCTAAATAGGGCACTTTAAGGCCTGTTCGGGACTGCCAGTGGCCGCCTCGGACTTCCGCGGACCGCTTGTCAGCTGTCAATCACGTACACTTGCCTGTAATCTCAGGACGGGAGTGACGGCCAATACAGGGTTTCCATTCCATTCAGATGCAACTGCGCGCAGAAGGATTCGTTAGTAGTAGCTTCGGTGCCGCTGCAGCCGTACCAGTGGAGGAAGCAGACATCCAAGGACCTGTGCAACTGGTATCGATACCAAGCAACCAAGCTATCAATCGGTATTGCATCACCAACTAACCCACCGACCAGACGGCGCTCACTCATAGAAATCCCCCTCTCTTCAGTTAATATGTGCTTTTGTTCTAAAGGGCCGTTGATTGACTTTTCACACGCCCCAAAACTCCAAATCACATCCCCCAATCTAGAACCCACACTTTTACATGCTTTCGGGCCATCCGCGTGTAGTCAGCCGCAGTCTCATCCAATGCAGACATGTACATACTGCACTACTTTTTTCTATTCATCTGTCACGCCCTGCCATGTTGCTCACTTCGCCGTGGCAGTATCTCACTCAAGCCTCGTAACGCCCGGCCACTTCCCTTGGGCGGCCGTCTTGAACGTCTCCACTTGCGAAGAATTCCAGCTCTTCAGTGTTTCCAATGCCTCAATGGCGTCAGTGAACTCAATTCCAGGGATGTCGAGTAGCTTGACAAGGGCCTCCTCGCTCTGTGCCTTATCCTGACCCAGCACCTTTTTCGTCTTGATTGCAGAGAGCACATGACGAGCGCTGTCCTTGTTGGCTTCCTGGAACTCGTCGTTGTACTTTGCCAGATCTGTCGACGGCTCAAGGATCTTGAACTCGGCCTTCAGAACCTCTAGAACCTTGGGCGAAATGTCGGATGCAGTGTTCAACAGTTGTCTGAACGCCACGGCTTGCTCATGTACCTTGGGTGA
The DNA here is from genome assembly GCA_001305505.1 of Neonectria ditissima. NCBI lineage: Eukaryota > Fungi > Ascomycota > Sordariomycetes > Hypocreales > Nectriaceae > Neonectria > Neonectria ditissima. Next base: position 3,974,383 of record LDPL01000040.1, on the reverse strand, counting down.
CTTGGCATCGAGAGCCGAAGCCGCTGTAAGGCACCGGAGTGCAAGAACGTACTTCTCTGTAGGTGAAATTTCGGTCAGAAACTTGACTCAGCACTAAAGGATAGCTTGACTTACTGCGACGCATGTAGACATCAAAACCGGCGAGCTGTGCCTCGATGTTATTCGGGCTGAATTGAAGAAGGTGGCTGAGAAACTTCATCGCCTCTCCAAGTGGGTCGCTTGTATCGGCCAGCTTCAAGCCCAGGGGGTCTTCGTCGGTCTTCTTCGCATCACCGTCCTTGTTGGTCTTGTTAGGATCTTGTTTTGCCTGCTTTTCGATAGCCTCCCGCTCCAAACGCTGCAGCTCCTTCTTCGCCTTCTTCGCCGCCTTCTTCTTGGCTAGGGTATCCTCGGCATCACCACCCTCCGCTCCATTGACTCCATTGGCCGAAGGCTTGTCTGCCAGCTTTAGGTAGATTTCGATAGCATCGAGGGCAGCTCGCGAGTAGAAAGGGTGGTCACGAACATGGTCTTCCCAGCGGATCATGTCGACGTAGGCTCGAACCTGCCCCTTTCTCAAAGAGAAGCTGTGGAAGTCAAACTGATCTTCATGCCAGACATCAAAGATGAAAGACACGGCATGGAATCGCTTGAGAGCAAGGCCAGTGTTGCCCTGTCGCGCATATGATTCACCATCCTCCGTCAGATACCAAATACACTGCATGTCCAAGAGGTCTGCAAATGGCCCTCCAACGGTGTCTGCACGAGTAAATAGACCCACAGTCTTCAGTGCCTTTTCGTTCTCATCGTTGCGAAGCTGATATTTGGCAGCCTTAGTGTTGATGTACCGGTCCCTAAGATCCAGTTTCCTGGCACGGTCCATCATCTCAGAGGCCTCTTTGAGTTTCCCCTCGTGCTTCAGAATCCGAGCCTTGGTCATGTGGAAGTCCACACTTTTAGGGTCCTTTTCGATGGCCTTGTCGATGTACTCCGTTGCCTTGGTCAAATCGCGGCTCAAAAAGTAGTTGTGGTGTTGTGCCAAGTAGTAGAGTGCTGCGGCTTCTCCCTTATCTTTGCTTTCAGCATCGGCATCCTGGGACTGCAGGTATTCCTCAGCTAGGTCAGCCAGGGTATCCTTCTTGAACGAGTCCGAATAGAGATGCTTTAGGTTGGCGAACGTCGAGGGAACACCCTTGTTGAGCATCAGCGTCAGGTATGACTCGGCGGCTTCCTCAAAGTCGTCATCTATAATTTGGTCAGATTATACGAGCACTATGAAGGAAATAGCACACCGGCTTACCTGTCAGGAAGTCCAGGGGCAACCGTTTTGCAGCATCACACCTGGGGTACTTCTCTGCATACTCGTCATAAATGGCTTTGCGGGCCTGGATATCTCCTTCGGGAACGTCGAGAACTTCCAGGAGCTTATCATAGTACGAGGCGCGCTCAGAGTTGCGGTCAAGCAGTGCCCGATACGCCTTGGCAGCCTCCTCGTTTCTCTCCAGCTTGGTGAGATACTCGGCCCGGGCTTCCATGACGGCCAAGCGGTCGAGGTTGTACTTAGCTGCAGAGTTCAGATGCTCCAGCGCTCGCTCATAATCCCCTTGCTCTGCGATGAGCGAGTTCTTGTACATGATGGATTCGGAGTGCTCAAAGTCGCTGCGTGCAGGTGTACCCTTCATTGTACCCTCATAGGTCGTCAGGACTTTCTCAGCCTCAGTCGGGTTGCCAGAAATGTGGTGAGCAATCGCGAGCGCAGTCCAGCTTTGACGGAGCTGTGGTTTCGCCTGAAGCATGGCGGTACGGCTCTGGATGTATCCCTGGTAGTCACGCATCTGAACCTGCAGAATAGCCAGGTCTCGTTGAATCTGCACAGACTCGGGCTCGAGCCGCAGAGCAAACTTGTACGCCTTAATTGCCTCCTCGAAGTTCTTGTTCGCCCGGTACAGCAAGCCATACACGTGCCAGCAAATGTGCGACTTCATGTCCATGGTCAGAGCCTCCTTGCCAAGAGCAAATGCCTCCTCGGTCTTGCCCTGGGCATTCAATATAAGGGCCTTCATGGCAGTGGTGTCGCCATGCTTGGGGTTTTTCTTGAGAATCATCTCCGCGGACTTGAGCCCCCTTTTGTATTGTTTGTCCTCATAGCTGCGAATAACGGCGCGGAAGAGGGACGCCTCTTTCGAAGCAAGTGGCTGGGGCATCGTAGATCGCGGCTGTGGAGATCGACGTGGCAGGTTCGGTTTTCGAGAGGGGTGACTGAGGACCGTAGAACACCAAAGCTCGTCTGGGTCAACGTTTGGTGATGATAATGGCCAACTGGTGGGCGGCCGTTCGAGGTTGAGTGGGTGGGTGGGGTAGCGTCGGTGTGTGGGCAAGGTCAAGGGGAGCTCCGGCTCAGTTGATGGAGTAGGCCTCGCCTTCGGGGGCAGGTGAAGGAGAATGAAGGACAAAAGGTTGGCTTCCTCGACCAAGGGACTAAGAGAAAGGTGTGTTTACAGCCTGAGTCGACTGTGTGGTGAGGTACCTGCTTGTGAAAGTTGACAGCAATTCCTGCAGTATCGGCAGATTCTCGGGCCTCGAGTGGTGGGCTGCTTCGGAGTTGGCGGGGTAGTTCCACCGTTGGAGGGCTTTGAGCCGTGACGGGAGCGAACCTTGTCAATCGCGACGGTTGAGCATCATAACGTTCAATGCGATATTACAAAGAATCAACAAACAGCAAACTCAACGTATGATACTTCCAAATAAACGCCGTGACAGGCATGCTACTGTAACCAAAGGCCAGGTTTTGATCATCTCCCGCGAGCTTCGAGATTCCACCTAATCAAGTAAATCCATGAAACTTTGGTTATCTGATTCTGATTTTCATTCTCGTAATATTGTCTATAATTACAGCTCTTCTTCCGGAGTTGAGTAATATACAGTAGTGCATTTATTCGTCGTGATGCATGTTGTACAGGTTTCGTCGTTGCTCGTCCTAAGCTGCCGGCTCGATACGAAAGAGACCTCTTTCTACATCGACCGACTGCCAATACCTCACTGTCCCTAGTGTCTAGACAGATGTATTAGAAGCCTGAATTTTACTCCAACTTCTTGCAGCATCCTCCCAACTGTCCGTAGAATTTTCGCATCGCTCATTAATGACTTTCCAAGTTCGTTGTCGTACGATGCCCTCAATTCCCCTCTCTTGTCGAACAAGCGATGCCAGCCTTTCGGTTCTTGCTTCTCGCGGGAAGAATCGGCCAGAGTATGGATCCAGACGCTCATCGACTACCCTCTCGCTGTCCTTTTGGTTCTCCATCTCCCTCAACGTCCGGCCAGGGTCATCAGGGTCTGGGCTCGCAGCGACAAGGGCGCAATAGTTCAACACTTCGGTTCTGGCTTGCCAAGACGGGAACAGCACTCTGTTCTTGAATTCGAAGCATGCTTGGCCGTCTATTTGCCGTGACATCGGTCTCGCGGCGCGTTGGGAGGTAGAGGAGGGATCGAAGCCAGTTCGAGATGGCGTCACGAGCGCATTGAGGTTCTGGGCGATTGAGTCGTCAATCGACGACCTTGAGAGTCGCAAAAAGTCTATATCCGAGTCAATGGAATCATCATACGGGGCGCTTCGATCTTGTAGCTTACCTCGAACTGTGCCAGGCGAGAAACAGAAATGCGGCGAGAGATTGGGCTGAGTAGATGGCAGTGCCATGGTATCCTCCGGCAAATGGGGCGTCCTCGCTGAGGCGTCCTCTGCCGAGCCCTTCCAGATTATTCCAGCCAGGATGAACAGTTTTTGAGTTGATGGAGGTTTTGGCAGCGGCTAGTGCATCAACGTGAAACGTAACGAAGCCAGAGTAAGTAGATGAACAGATGGAATGAAGAGTCAAATGACTTTCGAGGCGCCGGTAAGCATCAGTGACGCAACTCAACGAGCCAAGCCGGGGACTAGACCGGCGGTTCCGCTCACCTGGGTCCGGGTAAAGTGTAGCTCCGCCCCCGAAGCCGAAGCCATGGTGATTGAAGCAAGCGCTTGAACGGACGAATTTGCTGTCACTCTCCAGGATCGTCCCGCGGCACTCACCCTGGTCATCCGGTTCACCCTACTGCGTGCGCAACGCCATAACAGCAACCGTAATGCAGCAGGCCGCGCTATCGAACTTGGCCAACAAGCCATAAATTATCACTGCATGACCCTCCATTCGAGGATGGCACATTCGCTGGAAGACTGGTGGGGCTTACGACATGACACTGAACGACAGTCGCTGCGCCGTTCTTCGTGACAGAATACCGTTGCCAGTTTCACCATTAACAAGTTCCAAACCCTGATGCCACCACCTATGGAGTTGGGCGTCTGCTCGCTCATCCATGCCTTCCCCAAGATGTTCACTGGCTCAGTAATGGACAGCCACATGCGCCTCACCACCGTCAGGGGTCCGTGGTCGGCCGATGGAGCGTTCCGCCACGCACTCCATCGAGTAAGTGGGAAATTCCGAAAGGACGGTTTAATAGGGCATCTGCCGAGGAAGTGGTCCCGAGATCCCGCCTCCAAAGCCGCAGCATCGTATGGACGACGATTCATTGCAAGGCGCAAACGCCACCAGGGGCAGCACAGGCACGACTGGGCCACCGCGAGACACTACCATCGGGCAATCAGCTCAGAATACGGATAGACTACCGAACTTCGTATGAAGTGCCATGGTAGCGACTCGGTGCGCCCGCGGTAGTTAGCCAGCACCCTCACACGCCGCACAGGTGCCGATTCCAGGCCGTTCTAGCTGCTGATCTGTGAAGGCCAAATGGTTGGGCGACGGTTGATGTGGCTGCCCTGCGCTAGCTGCGCTAAGTTCTAACTCGGCCGTCCAGGATCCTTCAGCAGTCACGCTAATGCTCGTGATGGGTGTATGCCTTGGGCCAGCCGCGATGCTAAAATCCTCTAGATTCTCTCTACACCTTTTGGATTTTTCCTCGAGTGTGACGAGTGTTACAGGAGAGAGAGCGCGGACCTCGTCTCCTGCGTTTGCCATTTCTTCATAACTGTTGGGTCGAGCGCGTGGGATGTAGGCGCTCTGCCGAGCTGCGCATTCCAGACACGCTATTGCCCACGCCCAACCGAGTCGCCGAGTCCTCCTCCGGCAACCGGCATAATTGCTTCCATTTGGTCGCAAGCTTTCTTCCCAGGGATGGATCCCCTTCAGAGCCGCATCGAGCAGGAATCCCTCCAGGACTTGATCGCCTCATGCCGCCAAGTCGCCGACGACTGCGCTGGCATCGCTAACTCCCTCAACACAGGGCCAGTTACCTTGGCAGCGCTCTCGAGGGAGTGTCGGGCCATCACAGGTGCCCTCAACAGGGTCCACGACCTTGGAAAAGCAAACAACATCGACGCCGAGAGTCTCCGGGCTTCCAATAACGAATTCATTTGTTCCGTCTCGAAGGACGTTCACGAGCTTAGAGCGGCCGTCAAGCGCATCAAGGCCCAGGATCGAGATAGTGGCATCGACCTAGCCGAACCCGCTGGTGTTCGCCCCCATCTCATAATTGTTTGGAACGAGTCAGCTTTGAAGGTTTCCCTGGGACGAATGCGCACTCATCAAGCCTCACTACACACTCTTCTCAACACTGCGACAAGGCGAGTTACCACGGCTGTCCTACCTAAGACCTGACGTACTAACTTGGTGGAGCAGATCAGGATACAGCTTTGGAGACGATGTCAGTAGTAGGCGTCGTGTCATTGAGCCCGACGCCGGCGTGGATGAGGCGCTGAGAGAGCTGGGCAGGCGCTTTACTACACCAAGTCAACGAAGTCGTGTGCTTCCTAGAGTTAGCGACTCTGCCGAAATACAGGTGCTCCTCGACACGCTCGTACCGCCGTCGGGTGTGGCCTACAAGCGGACACCAGAGGTTGCGCAACAACTGCATCAAGCCATCGAGAAGACCGACGAAGAGGCCGTTTTCAAAATCCTCCTAGATCGAGCCGACCCTAATATATTGTTGCCCGGATCGATGCTGTCGCCCTTGCACCGGGCCTTTGATCACAAGCACCTTTTGATCGCTGCGTTTCTCGCCGTAGCCGGAGCGGATGTCGACGAGCCGACCACGGACGGAGAGACGTCTCTGATGCGAGGCATTATATGCGGCTTCTCAGAACAGTTTGCGACACTGGCGTTACATCTTGGAGCACGGATCAATGCCATTGACAATGAAGGTCGCTGTGCGCTCCATTATTCTGCCGCGTCTAATGTTGTGGACGACGAAACCATGGGTGTCCTAATCAACGCCGGTGCCGATCTCAACCTCGTCGACGACGAAAAAGGGCAGACGCCACTACATATAGCAATCCAACAAGCCCGGTGGAATTTGGCAACAAAGCTCATTCAGGCCGGCGCAGACTTGGAGGTGCGGCAACCAGATGGGTGGACGGCGTTACATTTAGCAATCTCGATGCGAAACCACGAGTTTGCACAATTATTAATATCTCGTGGAGCCAAGGTAGACAAAGTGTTGCGTGAGCACACGCCGTTGACAATGGCCATTAGCTTACAGTGCACTGCTATCACAGCTGTGCTCATCGACAGCGGAGCGGACGCCAACCTGGCAAGCCGTAACGGCAACACGCCGCTCTTGGCTGCGGCCTCGACGGGGCACGACGAAACAGTTCGATATCTCCTCGCTCACGGAGCGGATCCCTCTGCGTGTCCAGGCCAGTCTGGGTACTCGGCGATGCACATGGCCGCGCACAAGGACAACCAACATATCCTACAGCTCCTCGCGTCTTCCGGAGCTCCGGTTGACCCGCTTGACAGGGCCTGCGAAACTCCGCTCTTGGTGGCAGCGAAGCTTGCGAACGGCGACAGTGCCCGACGGCTGATCAAGCTCGGCGCCGACACGGAACGCATTGGACCAGACGGCATGAGTGTGCTTTCCCACGCCGTCAAGGCGGGCGACCTCAAGCTTGTCAACGCACTGCTTGATATAGGCACTAGGATGCCGTCCTCGACAGTGAGCCGAGACAGCATGAGCGACGAAGAATACCAAGTGCCTGAGCCCCAGACGACGCCCATTCACATGGCCGCACAGCACGCGCGGGACGACATCCTGCTCCGCCTGGTATCCTGTGGCGCGTGTCTGGAGAGTACCGTCTTCCCTGGCCGCACACCACTGACCGTGGCGGCATCTCATGGGCATCTCTCGACAGTCCAGCTACTGATGCGGCTCGGGGCCAACCCACGTACCCTTACCACGTATGGCGACACTGTACTCTTCGAGGCGTCAGCGAATCAAGCGACGCTCAAGTATCTTATCCAACAAGGCGTCGATGTCAACCATCGTAACGATCAGGGAGCTACGGCACTGCACTACGCAGCCCTGCGCGGCCATATTGGAGCAGTTCGCCTCCTCCTTGAGAAAGGGGCGCGGCAGTTCCACGCGAGTGCCGTGTACGATGCGTGGGAAGAGAGAGACGGCGGAGGAATGTATCGGCAGGGAACGCCTGCGGGCATCGCGCTGCAGCGGGATCTAACCAAGGTGGCAGACTTGATTGAGAAGTGGAAGTACAATTGATGGATACTAGGAAGTATTACTGATGGACACTTGGATGAACACACGGATGTGCGAACGGCGGCTCGGGGCTATTACGACTGAATGAATTACTGACTGGCTGTATCGTACTAACTGTACTGCGCCTTGCTGTACTTACTACTTTTTAATGTTAGCTACAAAAGATACCAAACTTTGAACGAAGATGACGCATCATGTGTTGCTTTTGTCGAGAATGTCGAGGTTGCCACCTCAGCTCACCTTGGTGTTCAGTATACGGTAGTTGGCATTGATTAGCAGTCAAGGTATGAGAGCATTATGAATTATGTCCTAATTTAGAGACGGAATTGAGAAATGGCATGTTATCTGAGTCACATCATCAGCGCAATTCCGCCTCAGGGTACGGTGAGCTGTGGGGGGGGGGGGGNGGGGGGGGGGGGGGTAATTCGACTATCACAAGCTCATAGCGGCAACATGGGAAAGCATGAACAACCCCAACCCAGATTGGCCAATCCCCCATCCCGGTAAACGGTCGCGTGGGTGTTGTCCGAAAGAAAGTAGCATTTGCTGCCTTTGTGCCGCGAGTTTGGATTGCCAATTTCTACTAAGCAGGGACCAAACGTCATGAACAGGCGAAACCTCTCATCAGCCAGGGATAAAAGGCGCATCAGGTAAAAGATTGGGGAAACGTGATTTGCTTTGCGCGGATAGACGGTGTTCCGAAGCCCAGAAAGTGACGTGATGCAATGCGCCGGCGGAAGTGATGAAGTGTGCGTCCCTCCCCATACCAGATGAGGCTGGTGGCTGCGACCTTTAATTGCTTGTTGGGGCGGCGTATTTCTGTCCAATCTCAATGCCATCATGAGCCCTGCTTCATGAGCTACGGGCCATCCTCAACCGTATCCGTACCCGTACTTCCAGTTCCAGGGCATGGCTTAGACGGGACTAGGTACTGACGTAACGTCTCGCCGCCGAGCGTCAAGGCATGGAAGCCAGTACCTAGCCGTCGGCCGTCGCATCATCCATTTTTGTGAACCCCCTTGTTATTTCTCCATCATTGCTGCAACTCAAATTGTACTCTTGCTGATTTCGTTCGCATCATCATAACCCTGCAACAATCAACCGACCACCGAGAAAAACTGCCCCGCCTGCTCACTTCCCGCTGTCTCGCCTTGCCTCCCTTGCCCATTTGCAACCCCGCAATCGGCCCCTACGTCGATCAAGTCGCAAGACTCCAGGGCTACGTACCAAGAGCTACACCACATCAGCATCAACGACCTCTTCCCCTCTCTCTCTCTCTCCTCCCCGCCTTCTACTTCACTTCGCGTCGCCTCCACCACTCAACCCCAATAGCCATGTCCTCATCCGGTTCCGCCACGCCTGCCCAGGCTAACAGCAGCAGCTGGACCGCCTTTCTCAAGGTCTTGCGCCCTCTCCTTTTAACGCCATCCCCTTGACGTCCATTCCCCCTGAGGAAAACCCGCGACTGACCTGTCTCCCCTAGTCCATCGCCTCCTTCAATGGCGACCTCTCGTCACTCACCGCGCCTCCCTTTATCCTGTCGTCGCAGTCCCTCACCGAGTTCTCCGCCTACTGGGCAACCCACCCTCCCGTTCTGACCGCCCCCGCCGCCGAAGCCGATCCTGCCAAGCGCACCATGCTTGTGCTCAAGTGGTTCCTGTCCACCCTTAAGCACCAGTATGCCAGCCGCAGCGAGCAATACGGCAACGAGAAGAAGCCCCTCAATCCTTTCCTCGGCGAGCTGTTCCTCGGCACCTGGTCCGATGATGCTGGCACCACCACCCTAGTCTCTGAGCAGGTCAGCCATCACCCACCCGCCACCGCCTACTGCGTCCGCAACGACAAGTCCGGCGTCCAACTCGAGGGCTACAACGCCCAGAAGGCCACCTTCAAGAGCACCATCATCGTCAAGCAAATTGGACATGCCGTTCTCCGCGTGCCCCTCCCATCCGGCGAGATCGAATCATACCTCATCACCTTGCCCTCGCTTCACATTGAGGGCCTCATCTTCGGTTCCCCCTTCGTCGAGCTCGACGGCACCAGCTTCATCGCCTCTTCCAGCGGTTACACCGCAAAGATCGACTACAGTGGCAAGGGCTGGCTCTCGGGCAAAAAGAACAGCGTGATTTGCACCGTCACCCCTACCGGCAAGGACAAGGAGGTGCTCTACAATGTCACCGGCCAGTGGAACAAGGCCTTTGAGATCTACGAGGGCCCGGCCAAGTCAAACTCAAAGTCTACCCTCGTAGCCACATACGACGCCGTCGCGACGCCTCAGACTGAGTTCAAGGTCTCCCCGGTGGACAAGCAACACCCCCTTGAGTCCCGCCGTGCCTGGGCCAAGGTCGCCGAAGGCATTCAGAAGGGCGACATGGACATCACTGGCGTTGAGAAGGGCAAGATTGAGCAGGCCCAGCGCACGATGCGCGCCAAGGAAAAGTCCGAGAACCGCTCATGGGAGCGACAGTACTTTACCTCTACCGAGGGCACTGATGCCGTCCTTGAGAAGCTTGGCAAGGTAATTGGTGTACCTCTTGATGGCGAAGCGGACAAGACTGGCGGCCTTTGGCGATTCGACAAGGCCAAGGCTGAGAAGCAGGCGGCCACTGAGCTGAGCACTGACGACGTGGCCAAGATTGAGAAGGAGTTGCTGGGTTGGTAGTTTCAACCACAAGCAATCGGGGGTTACGATGGTACGAGCCGACACAGGACATGGGCGTGGTGGGTGTAATGAAGCAAAGGCAGGAAAGGGAGGCAATCCAGAAGTGTCCACAAAAACATTGAGGAGAGGGATAGCCTATAGTACATAGCGGTAGGCTGCTCTCCCTTTTTCCTTCTTCTGCGTATTTTACGACTGGACGACGTAAGATGGCGTAACTGTACGATAATGCAAAAGACAATCAAATTACTACCGTATCTTGGACTTGCGAATAACTAACTAAACCACATGGTTGGTCTGGATTGTATCTATTTGTATTTACGAAGCCTAAGGCGATCTCATCATATAAACCAAGGCAACACAGCCAGTCTTACAGCAATAACACAGAAGGTACCGTACCTAGTCCTAGAGCTAAAGCCTGTCTGTATATAATCACAATCAAGAAAACGGAAATTGCGGACAGAACAAGGACATTACATCACGAGATCATTGATTGTGCATCATCTTTTTCTCTTTTTTCGTATTTTACTTATTTCACCAAACTCCCACTCTTGACTAGGGACCGCAATTTTTGATAGGGGTCGTCTTTCGGCTACCGTGGATTCAGCGCAGATGAGAGCATTTCCACTTTGCCACGCCCCCTCCTCTTAAAGAGCCATGCACTATGGTCGCCAGTCTAGCGATATTATTGCGGGCCTTAAAATGTCGTTGGGACGTTTAGATAGTGCCAGCGGTGTTGAAGTCCTTGAGAGCCACGGTGACACGGGCAGTCATGGTCTTCTCACCCTCACGGACCCAGACACGGGGCTTCACAGGATAGTCAGTATAAGATGCCATTGAATGGAGTCACACAGAGATTGATAAACTTACGTCGAAGTACTTCTTGTTGGGCTTGTCCTCGCCATCGGGGTTGCCGACAGAAGTGGAAACGTAGTCCTTCTTGTTGATCATGTAGTCTCGGATACCCTCAGTGTAGGCGAACTGCATGTCAGTGTCCATGTTGACCTTGACGACACCGTGGCTGATGGCCTCGGTGTACTCCTCCTTGGAGGAGCCAGAGCCGCCGTGGAAGACGAAGAAGACAGGCTTGTCGAGGCTGGAGCCGATGGCGGCCTTGACGTGGGCCTGGTGCTTGCCGAGGAGCTCGGGGTGCAGCTTCACGTTGCCGGGCTTGTAAACACCGTGGACATTGCCGAAGCCAGCGGCGATGGAGAAGTAGGGGGAGATGGCGGACAGGGTGTTGTAGATGTTGAGGATGTCCTCAGGCTGAGTGTAGAGAGAGTTGTTGTCAACATCCTCGTTGTTGACACCGTCCTCCTCACCACCAGTAATGCCAATCTCCATCTCGAGCCACTGCTTCATGGGGGCAGCGCGCTTGAGGTACTCGGCGGTAGTGGAAAGGTTCCACTCGACGGTCTCCTCAGACAGATCAATCATGTGGGAGGAGAAGAGGGGCTCGCCATTGACCTTGAAGTAGGCCTCATCGGCATCGAGCATACCATCGAGCCAAGGGAGGAGCTTCTTGGCGCAGTGATCGGTGTGGAGGACGACGGGGACGCCGTAGGTGGGAGCGATGGAGCGGATGTAGTGGGCGGCAGCAACGGAGCCGGCGATGGAGGCAGCCTGGTCGGTGTTGCTCACACCCTGTTAAGACGAGGTTAGCGGTGGGACTCCATGTAATGTAAGAAGTGAAACGGCACATACCTTGCCAGCGAAGTAGGCGGCACCGCCCTGGGAGAACTGGAGGATGATGGGAGACTTGGCGTCGCGAGCAGCCTCGAGGGATGCAACGACGGTTGAGGAAGAGGTGACGTTCTATGACGTTGTCTGTCAGCAGCTATCTTGAGTGAATGATGCATATTTCATCAAGGAATTTGATCGTGGTTTTGGGAGCGATGCGACGTACAATGGCGGGGATAGCGAACTGCTTCTCACGAGCGTACTCGAACAGGCGGAGGACATCATCGCCAACGATGACGCCAGTCTTGCGGGTCAGGACATCTTGAGCACCCATGATTGCGGTTGTGTTTGAGGATTGAAGTTTGTTGAAGGAGGAATGGAGTCAGGTCGATCGAGACGGAGGTCAGGTCGGGCAGGTCGAGGTAATAAATGGGAGAAGAAAGATTCTGTTGAGCAAAAGAAGATTGTCAGTTGATGAGTGGGAACGATGACGGCAAGGAGGGGCGTGGCGCGGGGTTTTCTGGACGAGCGACGCTTATCGATAAGGCCTAGGGAGGTTTTGGGGATAGGGAAAAGGGAGGGGCAAGAGCAGAAAACGACCGAAAAAAACAACGGCGCACAGAGCAAGACGGGTTTGACAGGGGCAAGCAAGCAGTGAGAGCAGCAGTACGAGGGCGTGCACGGCTTCAGCAGGGGCCGGAATGGGATCATCAAGCGGCAGCGGTGGGAGCGTTGACTGGCAGTTGGCCTTTGCTCCCCGCCAGCATGAGACGATGAGGCGAGGTGAGATGAGGTGAGCCAAGGTGACCTGTTGTTCGGTGAAACCCAGGCCGTGCATGATAAGAGAGGGCGGATCGCTCATCTCGCAGCCTGCGGTGCCCAATTTCATTTGCAAACACCTTGTCTCGATTGGCGAGGATGCGCACCACTGCACTGGGGACTGCTGGGGGCACCGTAGAGAGGCCGGGCCCCTTGGCCGTGGGATGTCTCTGAGTGCGGCTAGCTTTGAGATGGGCTGAGGCGCCATGACAGCAGCGAGTGTGTAAAGTGAGGCGAGCGGCGAACGGCGAGCAGCTTCGCAAGCAGCGGCGACACCGCAGAAGAGAGGGTCTGGATGTTCTCGACTGGGTCTCGAATGGCTCTTTGAGTTTCTTTGCTGGGTTGCTCTCTTCGCTCTCTCACCATGCGTCTCACCGCACACCTCAGCCCAGAATCTGCTCCGGTAGACATCCCGCAGCTCCCCGGTTGGTGGTCCGTCTTTCCTCTTCTTCACACCTTGACACCTCTCTCTCTCTCTCACCATGGACGGCGCGCTGTGCCACCGCGACATCGGCCCAGTTTGCTCGGCGCAATGCGTTGCGAGGCAAGCGCAAGCTTAAGCTCAAGGCCCCAGCCATACCCAGCTCCAGCTCCAGCTCTCCCATAGATCTAGCATGGTGGATAGCCCGGACACCGATGGCTCACTTGAGCTAGCGGGAGCTCCCCTGGCGTTGAACTGAGGGTTCCTCCTCGGTGGTATAGTGGGGGCATGGAAACAGAGCGGCCCCAATGGGGCCGGGCAATTGCGTTGCGGAAGTGACGGTGGCTCGACTTACACGACAGATCTCCGGGCCGCGATGATGGACGACAAGCGATAAAGCGGGTTGGGGTGGATGTATGGTGGAGTGGGTGGTGGATGTATGGTGGAGTGGGTGGTGGATGAAGGGTGGGAGAAAACCAAGACGAGTTCGACACTTTAAAGACTCAATTCACGCAACGAAAAAGCCAACCTTCTGGCCGAGGGGAAGGGGGGCTTCGGCGGACTTATACTACGCGCGATACCTCCCTCATTGCCGAGCTTCTCTTCCTACCGTAGCCGACGCAGGCAACGCCTCGGGGGCGCTGGACGGAAACATGCGGGACGGCAAAGCCCTTTCAGCCCGTCGACCGGGCAGACTTGGCCCATCACTCGACGCCGCTGGCAAACTCGCTGACCTCTATTCTCGTGTGACCCCATGGTCCCCATCTCCCCCGCATCCATTTGACACCGTGATTGCCACGGTTGGCTGGCGCGCCGGCGGGCGTCGCGACGGTGTGGTGCCGGGTGGGACACCAACGACACGCACCGGGCTTGGCCACAAGTGACGAACCGCCGGGCTAACGCATGTGCAGTGCCGGTGGGATCTCGATATGCCGCAGTTGCAGTTTTGCTGTTGCATAGTTATCGCCCCCCTTCCATCCGTGCATAACTGCCTACCGGTCTGCACGGTTGAGTCTGACCTCACGCTCAAGGATGTCCGGCGGGCATGGCGTCCGCGCCCCGGGCCAGACCCGGTGTCGGGCAACGATCCCCGGGAAGCGTGGTCCCAGGGGACGGAGATCCTAGGAACGAGATCCCATAAGTCCAGGGGGACAGATCCCGGAGAAGAGGAATCGCCAGCAGAAAACGAACCAGATAAATCAGCCGGGAAATCGGACAATACGCGCCTCAGCCAATGGCCCTTGTCGTATCGCTGGTTGATGGATTGGCGGACTGACGGAGTCCGGGACTGATATGTGGGCTTCACCGATACAATCCGTACGACATCGCTCCGAAGCATCCAGATTGCCATGAGCTGATGCCCCATCTGTCGGTGAATATGTGGCTGGCACGACTCTCGCTTATCACTTCTCGTCTGCTTGTTTACTCGCTCATTCTTGCAGACGTTGTTCCGGTCCTCGCAACATTTCGATTCCATCGTGGCATTAAGTCATCCGTACACAGCATCCCTTTCCGCCGGCCATCAAAGCGCTCCCAGGCGTTGGCCTTACGAGATGCAAACCCCACCACCATTAACTAGCCCGTTTGACCCCGCTCCGTCATGATGAGTTTGTGAAGAGGTTTCCAAAAAGCCCCTCTACGCTTGCACAAGTGGGGGTTTCTGTCTCACCCCCAATCCCACTCCACCCCTACTCATCCCCCACCAGTCACCACTCGAACGCACACTTGATATTTCTGAATTACGGCCACTTCCTACATCGAAATCGGTTGGCTTCCATAGCTCAGTTGGTTAGAGCTTCGTACTAATACTTCAACTGCAAAGTGTTGGTAATGCGAAGGTCGCAGGTTCAAGCCCTGCTGGGAGCATCTGAATATTCACATCGCCCACCGATTCTTTTTTTTTGGTGATTTGTCAATTTTGTCTGTCACTTTTGTTCAATACTATATTTTCTATAGCTGTCACACTATCGTTCATCTCATTACACTGCTTGTGGACTCTTCATCTATGATTTCACTGAGTTTTTGACAGTTTTGTTCGTCACGCTTTGTTTTCAGGCTGATAGACCATTCTCATGATGACGATGAATTCAGCTTCTTCAGCAATCAAGTGCTGCGCAGCCTTGACTTGCGCAATCAACTGCAAGCAACGACATCATTATTGCCAGTATCTCAGGAACGAGTGCAACTTCACATCAGGGAATAAATAAGCCCGAGTGACGTCGATATACGCACAATGAACACCCGATGCCGGAGTGTCGTTCTCGGCCGCTTAGTCATCAATGTCGATTTCCATTTCGCTGGCGACGCTTTAAAGCCAACCTCTCGATAGCTCCCTCAACTTGCAGGCATGTCGACGGAATCCGCCTCAGCGTCGGTGTTCAACATCAATGCCCTCTTCGACAATCCGCTATTTGCGGGCGGCATCGGCCTCGCCTCCCTCGGCGCAGCTGCAGCCTTCGCCCGCAAAGGCGCGATAGCGACTCTCGGAGCTGCCCGTCGTCGCCTGCTTGTCAACGTCGAAATCAGCAAGCAGGATCCCGCCTACCCGTGGGTGCTCGCGTGGCTGTCTCAGCCTCGCGAAAATCTAGGGTTTATAACCTCTCGCCTCACCCGAATCCACAACTTGTCGGTAATCACGACAACCGCATCGCGAACAGGCGCCAATGGTCCGGCCCATGCGCATTTTTTCCTGCAACCTGGTTATGGGCGACATATTGTCAAGTTCGGCAGCGCATACATTGCCGTAAACCGAGAAAAGCACAACACGGCTAACATGAACACGGGCGAACCGCACGAGATTGTTCAGTTGACGACGCTCTGGGCACACCGACATGTATTTGAGGATGTCTTCAGCGAGGCCCACCGGCTGGCAGCCAAGGCGAACGAGGGCAAGACGGTGGTATACTCGGCTCGGGGAATGGATTGGGTGCCCCTGGGAGACCCCAGAAAGAAGCGGCCGTTGGCTTCTGTGATTCTGGACGAAGGCGTCAAGGAGGCAGTCGTGGATGATGTCAATGACTTCATGGAACGCCAGCAGTGGTATGTTGACCGAGGAATCCCATACCGAAGAGGATACCTGCTGTTTGGCCCCCCTGGAAGTGGAAAGACATCGTTCATCCAAGCCCTGGCAGGAGAGCTGGACTTCAGTGTCGCCATGATCAACCTGAGCGAGATGGGGATGACAGACGACAAGCTGGCCTACCTATTGACCAAGCTTCCCAAGAGGAGCTTGTTGCTTCTCGAGGATGCGGACGCCGCATTCATCAATCGTCGACAGCGGGAATCTGATGGATACAACGGTGCCACAGTGACCTTCTCTGGTCTTCTGAACGCCCTCGACGGAGTTGCTGCTGGAGAAGAACGGATTGCATTCCTAACCACCAATCATATTGATCGCCTTGATCCCGCATTGATCCGGCCTGGCCGGGTGGACTTGATGCTTCGCATCGGCGAGGCGACACGATTCCAAGCTGCGCGAATGTGGGATCGCTTCTACGGGGACGTGGATGCGGATCACTCTGGCCGAGAGCGTTTCCTTGCTCGACTGGACGAGTTGGGCTTGTTCGGCGAGGGACCCGACGGGAAGCCATCGCATAGGCACACGAGTACGGCAGCGATCCAGGGACTTTTCTTGTTCAACAAGAATGAGATGAAGGGCGCCATCGACATGGCTGAAGGGTTGATCCCGAAGAAGTTTGAGGCTGGGGAGGCAGTCCCAGAGGGTGCAATCAAGACCCCCGCGTGAGCACGATTAAGAGCCCAGATGAATGGCCTAGTAGCCCGTGTGTGCATGGCTTGGCTCTTGTGTGCCTACTCGCCTACCAATGTATAAACTGTACTACTACTCTCCTGGTTATTGGAAATACCCCTTCACTAGATAGACATGGAACAACAAAAAATGTACAATAGCAAATAAAACGACTAAGCGAGGATACCGTAAATGATTCAAGATATCTGTGAAGCTTAAACTAGTACCCAGGATATATTTACGTCTTGAGGTTTTGCCTTGAAGTCGGTAGCGCAGCTCAAGGTCAGGTTGAATAGCAGTGGCGCAGCTAGACTATTTTTGGAGGTTCGGTGTGACTGCTGGTGCTGGTGCCTGTCAGGCCTCGATTCACGCAATAACACAAACAGCAGGCATGACTTGACAGAAAGGGACAGGAGACAACCTGGACCAGCGTCCATTTTTCGTTAAAATTCATTTGAAATATCTCACAAATTTACGCGAAGCCCGGCTCGTTTCTGTCATGGCGTCGCCGTCCGACCAGCGAACGCTGGATAGTTGGCTCTCCAAGCAGCCATCGTCCAAGCCCTCCGTCCCAGCGCCGTCTTCATCAAAGGACCAGGGACCATCGTCATCCGCTGCAGCTACAGAAACTGCCCCGAAGCCATCGAACAGCTCAGCTTCGTCGCGAAACAGACACAAAGGCAGCTTCAGGCGAGGTGCCGAGCTCGCAGCAGTAGCCAAGGAGACTCGCACGGTTTTGCCCGACATCCTCCAGAAATTGCCCAACGTCCACGCCAGCAGGTCCGAAGCTCTCTACGACGACTCGCTCCCGCGACTTAAAGCTACGGATTGCCCTAGGCGGACACCCTCGAGGAAGACCGCCATCAAGATCATCAACGATGACACCTGGAACACCGCCATCACGCTCGCGGCCTCGAAAACCCCAGCATCTGGTCGGGTCGCTGTGCTGAACATGGCCAGTAACGTCAGCCCTGGCGGAGGATGGCTGAAAGGTGCGCTTGCTCAGGAGGAGGCCCTGTGTTACCGTAGCTCGCTCTATCTGTCTCTGCATCGACGATATTACCCTTGGAGGCAGCGCATGGGCATCTACACCCCGGACGTGGTCATCATTCGTTCCGACCAAGACTCCGGGCACAAGCTTCTCATGCCGGATGTCAACGTCGAGGACCTGCCCATCATGAGCGTGCTTAGCATCGCGGGCCTCCGCAACCCACCTGTCGACAACATCGACCTCGACACGGGCAGCGGCATCGTCCGAAAGGTGGTCTACTCGCGACCTTCGGACCGAGAGCTCACCAAGACCAAGATGCGGTTGTGCCTGAGGATGGCGGCGCAGCGGGGCCACGGGCTACTCGTGCTGGGCGCACTCGGGTGCGGAGCGTTCAGGAACCCCCCGAGGGAGGTGGCCAACTGTTGGTTGGAGGTGTTGAAGGAGGCCGAGTTCGCGGGCGGGTGGTGGGAGGAAGTCTGGTTTGCGGTGTTTGATCGCAGGAACGAGGGGAACTTTGAGATCTTTGAGGAAGTTCTCGGGGATGTTGAGGTATGAGCCTTAGAGGTTATGGACTGAGCGAGATGATGAAGGGTGTACATGGCGAGCGATGAATAACTATACGATCCAATGCCCTTTACGAGTTTGAAACATGGAAGAAGTTGATGGGATGGATAATGCATACGCCCTCTCACCTACCACTTGCGTAGGTATGCAGTACTCGCCCCAGTGAGTTGGCGAGTTGAGAACAGTACCGGTACAGATCAATGCCTCGAAAGAGACGGCGATTCCGATGTCAACCAAGAAACAAAAGCCATGATGGGCACTGTAAACTGATATTCCTTACACATTGGGATTGGGATTGGTCCCTGGCAGGTGCAGGATGCCGCAGGTCTTGGTCAAATTCCAGGGACCATTCACGGACCGGCCCCACGGGCAGATGGATTACGGCGAGCACGGAGACGCCGATGGCCCGGGTCGGGCTCTGAGGCCGATTAGGGAGAGTGCAGAGACCGGGCATTTGCAGGTTCAAATGCTTACTTGAAACCATGATGAATTAAAGACTCTCAATGTCGAGCTGGGAGAAAGTGAAGGCGACACGTTGGGACGCGGGTGGTCGGCATGGATGTCTAATTGGATGCCACAGCCAAACTACAGCAAGCCATGACCAATATTGCCGGGGCTATTTGTCTCTCGCCATCTAGCGGAAGATGGCATAATCCGATTTCACACCAAACTATGACCACACAATATTCCAACATGCTGGGATTCGCCTATTCCCGTCTTCAAGATGCGCAAAGTTTTGCATGTCCAAGGGCTGTTCTGTTCCAGTGGTGTCCAGGCGGAGATCCCCAGTAGAGTCCACCGCTGGGCGACCATGTCTTGCGTTAGAGCCCCCCACTGTTTGACTGTTTGACTGTTTGCGAACCCTATTTTTCTTTTCGTTTTCTTTTTCTTTTACGTTTTATATTCGGCGATGTCGTGATAGGAATCGACTATGGCGTACTCAGCCATGGGGACGCTGGTTCTTGGCAACAGGTCAATGGCTGATTCATGGCTCATTCAGTGGCTCAGACAAATCACACGGGAGAAAACGGCGAAAGCCACCATATGCACGGCGATCTTGGGTGTGGTGTAGTGTAGTGTGGGGGTGTTCATCCGAAGGGACGACCGGCCTTGAGAGATATATGTGGTGTTTTTGCAGCCAAAGAGGCTAAGATACGGAGCATTCATGGCATCCAGTCGGTTATTCACAGTGCATATTCGTACGCCACGGGAGTCGACACTCGCTCGATGATCCCTGCGAACTAGACTGCGGGCTGTTGGTTCTACACGTCCATCCCCCGACAGAGCTTAGATCTAGGCAAACTCGGGCAATATATGGGGGTCTTACGGGGGTTTAGAGACTGAGAGGGGTTGGGTCGATCCTTGGCCTTTGCAGCCTCTGCAGCTCTTGCAGCCTCTGCATCCTCTGCATCCTCTGCTCCTGCCTGCGTTGCGTTAGTCAGGCGGAGCCGGTGATGCCATTGTTGATCCCCCGACGCCTCCCAAGTTTATCTCGACCTACCTTTCCTTCTTTTTTCTTCTTTTTCCTGCTCAATTCTTGATATGGTATAGCAGGCTCACGCTGGCTCAGTTGTGCATGCCCTGTTTTGACGTTTGCCGTTTCGACCTTCCCCTCCCTCCTGGCTGAAGCAGCAACCGGTATCGTTATTGAGTTAGGATTTGCTGCAGCATCCAGCCACAATGTCTCCCATCAAGGATCCGCAGCTTATCGCCGCCGACGGCCCGGTCGACTACGAATCCGGTTCGCATCACTTGAGTTCCAGCGATGATGGCGCCGTCGACCCTGATTCTGGTGTCAAGAGAGGCCTGAAGAACCGTCATCTGTCCATGATGGCTCTTGCTGGTATTATCGGGCCGGGCTTGCTCGTTGGCGCCGGTGGCGCGCTCAACAATGGTGGTCCAGCCTCATTGCTCATTGGCTTTGGAGTAATTGGTAAGTCTGATTAGGAAAACGCACCATGTTTCAGTTCATTGGAGCGACGATGTGGTGGAAAGTACGAGGTGTGATGTTGGTTATGGCAGTCTCGTAACATGATGTACTACGACATGAGATTACATGTAGACAACATCGCTTCGCACGCCTTCGCAAACACGGCATAAGACATTTCGCACTTGAAACTAACACTCAGAATTAGGAATCATTGCCTTTTCAATCATGCAGTCTCTCGGTGAGGTGACAACCCTCTACCCTGGTGGAGGCTCGTTCATCTCCCTCGCCGAGCGCATGGTCGACAAGTCCTTCTCCGTCGCCGTCGGCTGGAACTATTTCCTGATCTGGGGCGCAGTACTTGCAAACGAATACAATGTTATTTGCAGTATTATGACCTACTGGGCAGATGTCGTGCCACTCTGGGGTTATTTCTTGATCTTCTGGACCGTCTTCATGGCCTTCCAGCTCCTTGGCATTGAGGCTTTCGGGGAGGCTGAGTTCTGGCTCGCTCTTATCAAGTTGCTAGGATTGACTGCCTACTTCGTCTTCTCTATCGTCTATGCTTCTGGTGGTCTTGTTGGTCAGGACAAAGCGCTTGGGTTTACGTATTGGAGGGATCCTGGAGCTTTTAACGGAAACGGCTTCCGAGGTGTTGCCACTGTCTTCGTCTTCTGCTCGACCTTCTACTCTGGCGTCGAGTCCATCGCCATCGCCGCTACGGAGACGCGCAATCCCGGGGTTGCAATTCCCCAAGCCATTCGTCAGGTCTTCTGGCGCATCATCTTCGTTTACATGGGATCCGCCTTCTTCTTCGGACTCACCTGTCCCGCAAATGCGGACGGACTCGTCAACGGCGGATCCAAGGCTCTGAAGAGTCCCATGACTATTGCCATTCAGATTGCTGGCTGGGAGGGAGGTATGTACTCACCAAGAGCCATCGCCACGTTCGGCAAAGATTCTGAACTAATCGCTTCCCAGGTGTCCATCTTATCAATGCCTTCATTCTAATTACCTGCCTGTCCGCCATCAACTCTTCCATCTACATTGGCTCACGAACGGTCCTGTACATGGCACAGTCTGGAAAGGCCCCCAGTATATTTGGTCGGACCAACAAGAGAGGTGTTCCCGTATGGGCGATCCTCCTCACCAACGCCGTAGGCGCCATCTCTATGATGAACGTCTCTACCGGCGCCTCAAAAGCCTACAGCTATATTGTTAACCTCTCTGGCGTCAGCGCGTTTCTTGTCTGGGGCAGTATCAGCCTTATTCATATCCGCTTTCGACGCGCCTGGATTGCTCAAGGCCGAAGCACTAGTGAGCTGCCCTACAAGGCACTCTGGTACCCCGGGCTCTCGTACGTGGGACTGGGAGCCTGCATTTTTCTGGCTCTGGTTCAGGGATGGACCACGCTGTCTCCGTTCAACGCCGGAAATTTTGTCGATGCGTACATCCTCGTTCCTCTATTTGGCGTCATTTACGTAATTGGAAAGCTGTATTGGCGAGGCAGCGATCCTCTCAAGCGCAGTTGGTCCATCGATCTCGATAGCGGCAGGCGAACGGATCTAGACTCCAAGGGAGCTATGACTATAGGCGAGGTACCGGGCCAGACAACCTTGTGGCAGAAGTTGCTGAAGTCTCTCTAAGCGATATCTTTCTTTCTTCTAGACGAGAGCACGTTGGATAGATGTTTCAGGACCACAGGCGTCCCTAATGTTACGGCTTAATGATGGATCATGACGGTACCCACGAGCGTACAGTCGGAGGGTGATGGGGCTTTGCGAAGTTGTCGGAAGCGAGTGTTTAGAAGTTATGATTCTAGTTGTCTGATATCCGCGATCTGGCTCACCAGCTTTCAAGGATTGGCTTGGGCGGTCACAATTACCACATATACCACAGAGAGAGCTTAGGAAATTTCTAGTTCACATTTCTTGCTAGAGTATTAGTTGGATTGATCTATTAGTAGCAACGTCAATTAAACCAGATGAGATTACGACACGGAGATCCTCCTATGGGGAACATATTCCTTCAATGAGTTTACATACATCTTGGCTTCCATGTCACATCTGAGACTACACGAGAATATCTTTAAAGATTGAATTTGATTTTCCACTATTGACGTGGTCCCTTTTTTCCTTTTCTATCTTGCGCAATTGATTAAATAAAGAGAATTACAGTAGATTTCGAGCCAAGTCATGTCATTGTCGTCGTGATCTTTTTCATCTATCGCATCCATCAAGGACGCCTATCATCACGACCTCAATGTTCATCCATCATGACCGCTATACTCTGCAAACAAAACAAACAGTAGAAACAACGAGGTCGGATCAGATGCCGCCGTATCGGACGCCGCGCTTGCCGAGCTCCTTGCGGCCGATGGCGTCCTCAGGCCAGACCCAGCCGCGGCTGCGCTTGGCCTCACGCTTCTCGGCAAGCTGGGGCTGAGGCATCCACGAGTCGCGGGGCTGGGCCTTGCGACGGGTGCCCTCGGCAGGGGCGCCGATGTCAGCGCGCCACAGGGGGTTGCCGGCGAGGGTCTCATCACCAGCCAGCTGGCAGAGACCCCAGAGGGCGAGGCAGGCGGTCAAGGGGTACTCGACGGGGTGGGTGGAGGCGTCGCCCTCAGGAGCGGAGGCGGCGAGCTGGACAGAGGTGATGTCGAGGTTGCCGAAGAAGGGGGTAGCCTCGGTGCCGTTGCGGACGAGGACGAGCTCGATCTCGGTGAGGATGAAGCCGTAGCGGCAGCCGTGCTCGCGCATGGCGTGGTGGATTGCGGCGAGGCCGCGGAGGTACTCGACGCGCTTGATGTTGCCTTCGACGCGCATGCCCGTGTTGAAGCGGTCGAAGCTGCGGACGAGACCGACGACGCGAGCGGTCGGCTTGCCACCGAACATGGCGGCGGCGGTGGCGGACTCGCCGGCAGCGTTGGCGACGAAGAGGAGGTCGTTCATGCCCGACGTCTTTGGGGGCACAGACAGCTGCAGGGGCCGGGTGGATGAGAGGGCCAGCGCGGAGTTGAGCTTGGGGAGGTAGTAGGAGGCGTAGATGGAGTGGAGGGAGGCCTCGGTCTCGGGGTGACGGGAGGCGAAGCCCGGCTGGGGGAGAAGGGGCTCGGCCACGGGGTGGGTCAGGAGGGCCGAGGCGCCGGGGAGGCTGAGGACGGAGGCGGCGTTGAAGGACGACCAGGAGCGGACATTGCGAACATCCCACCAGAAGTTCTTTGTGTTGGCATCTCGGAGAGGGAAGGAGATGGTGCGGACCAGCGAGGCGGCCGGGTTGGGCGAGGTGAGGAAGGTCAGGAGAGAGGTGTTGGGGGTGGGATCCGGGGTGGCAGCCATGCTCAGGGGCGAGGGAGCACGGGGGCTGTAGCTGTTGCAAGACTGGAAGCCATAGTCGGGCTGCTGGGGAGCGGTGGCGGGGACATAGGCGGGCATCTGGCGATAGGTAGGGTAGCCATATCGGTCAATGGTGGAGGCGTCGAGGTTGCAGCTGGAGGCGCGGCGGGCGTGCGAAGGGACCGAGTTCTCGCGGACAAAGGCGGCGGGAGAGGTCATCAGAGACCCGGGCATCTCCTCGGGCTCACTGGAGAAGGACAAGTGGACGTTGGCAGCCGGCTGCGGCGAGGGGAAGGAGAAGCCGCTGAGGGAGTCCGGGCTGGTGTAGCTGCGGGCATGTCGAGACGGGCGAGGGGCCGGGGGGGTAGACATGCGGTAGGTGCAAGGAGTGGCATCGATGTTCTGGTCCTGGGAGCGGATCTTGGGGAGGAGAATGGGACCGTGGTGGCGGACGGGAGGAGAGGCACGGGGAGGCGTGGTGAGACGGGAGCAGAGAGAGTCGGCAATGGAGTCGGTGGCCGAGACGGTTGAGTAGACTGAGGCCTTGGAGGAGGAGCGCGAGTGGCTGGAGATGTGCCCGGCGGCATGGCTGTACGCCATGTCGAGGATGGCCGGGTCAAAGGGCAAGGCGTTCATCATAGGAGGAGGGCTGGGGCGCTCAATCGAGGCCGAGGGGAAAGTGTAATCAAAGGGCATGTCGACTGCCAGACTGTGACGTTGTTAGCCATGGTGTTCGTGTAAGTGAGAGACAAGGGGATGTACTTACGTAGACATGGTCATGGTTTCGGGTGGAGAGATATTAGGATGTAATGGAGTAGTGTTGGGTGTGACAAGGGTGCGGAAGACCAGCTTCGGCGATGACAATAATTCGAGACAGTAAACAAGAGGAACTCCTGTGCTGATGCTTTTGGTTTGGGGGGATGAAGGCTGCGAAGCTCTGGAGACGCACAGCGTCTTTTCTGAATCCTAGGACAGGGAGGGCTCTAATGGAGGAGAGGGCGGAGATTTGCGATGCCAGACTCAGTCTCGACAAAACAAACAGGCAAGCGGGAGGGACAAAATAATAATAATATTGATGAGACGAGATGAGATGAGATGATGAAAAAGGAAACCCCGGAGAAAGATGGGATGACTGAAAAGGGACAGGCTGAGGATGAACAGAAAAAAGACAGCAGGCCGGGGAGCGAGAGGCCGTCCTTCTTATCCTCCACGACCACCAACGAGGGATTGGCGATGGACAGTCCCGGACGGGCTCGTCGATGGGCCACTCAGCCCACCGGCGGGTCGGGGCCCACGATGCGACGGGCATCCGAGAGCGCGCAAGAGGCTCATTCTGAAACGGGACGGAGAGAGACAGGAAAAGACCCGAAAGGCGCCCGTCTAGAAAACACACACACACGCGCGCGTGCCAGGGCCTATTCGTCTCTCCACGTCACGTAGCGTCGTCCCGTCGCTCAACCTAGGCGCAAAAGCTGCGTATGTACGTACCCGCACGCGCTCAGGCCGGGGGGGGCCAGCCTCCAACCCCAGTTGCGCGTGTGTGGGTGCGTGTAAGTGTGGATGGCAAGTTCTGCTGTGGAGTTTTGTGTGTGGTGGTGGCCATGTATTTTCGTAGATGTGGATGCGGCGGTTGAAAGCCCGTTGTGTTCTGGCTGCTTACCCAATTCGGCAGTCCCCTCATTCGCTGGGGCAGAGGCTCGTCATCCACACACTGTGCCCGGCCGCCCTGCAGGCGCGGCAGGTGGCCAGTGCGGAGTGCCGCGTCCCCCACACGGTACGGGCCACTCTGCGGTTGAGAAACAGAAATTCGGGGATTCTGAGCTTGAGCCGGTTGATGCACAGGGCTGGCCGCTGAATGGCCCGGCGCCTATGACTCATTTTTAGATACATGACGGCAATGCAGCCGGGGGTCAGGGATCTTCACTAGCCCTGCAGGCCGGGGCCCCCCCTTGTAGCATTACACCTTGTCAAAGGACTCACCTCTTCTTGTTAGTCTGGAACGAAGCAGGCTAACTTGGACGACCCCGAGAAGCTTGACGCGGTCACGGTGAGTCGTTGCTCGACCGACCGACCGGCGACGCGGTTGTTGGTAGTCAGATCGCGAACCGTCAACGACAACGCCAAAACCAGAGCGTGTCGAACTTTTTCAGTCGCCAGAATCATCTCAACTGCCTGCCGTGAGCCCGTCCTGTCAGGGTCAACGTTGTCCCCCCCGCTCTCTCGATCCAGCCCTTTCCCCACTGCTCTGCTTCTCCCCTACTGCAACTGCAACTGCACTGCTGCTCTGCGCTGCGCTGCACTGCACTTCTACGTATGATGCCCTCAAACCTCGCCTAAGCGCCCAAACGCACTGACAACAACGGGGAACAGCAGATCAATCAAATTTCCCCATCTCACCAGAATAGCAGCACCGGAAAGCGGACAAACCGCCACGGCTCGCACGACTTTCTCCTCCGAACCACCCCCCGGCCCCTGGGCTGACCTAACCGCCCGGCGTCTAATGCGACGGGCGCTTACAACCCAAGACACACGCAAACTGCAAAAAAAAAAAAAGACGGGACGACTCCAGGGCAAAACGCCTGTGTAGCACGGATGACTGCCGCCGTAGACTTCAGAAAAGCCCCCTTCGTGTTAGACAATTATAACTGTACTAAACTCCGCGTCTGCCGTGTCTCTGTCCGTCTGTCTCTCTCTCTCTCTCCGGCCCGTCGCACGATCGCTTCCCCAAACACCAGCGGCTACGCAGATTGCCGTCGGCCCACTACCATCCGGTTTCTGGGCCTTTGTTCTGCCCGCCGGCCTTTTGGGTCTCTCTCTGTATTAGTCCGTCATCTCGTCTTGATTAAATTTTTCTTTTCCTGCACAGCCTCCCCCGTATGTTCATCTGGCCTTAACTTGCTACCACGCTTCTACGTCTGCGTCTACGTCTACCTCTCTCTCTCTCATTGCCCAGCGCGTACAACCCGCGCGCTCCATCTTCGCTGCGCTGCCCCCCGCCACGGCCGCTGATTCGCCGCCGGGCACGCGCCAGGATGCTCGCCACGTCGAAAGGGCGTCGGGCCAATCGGCTGCGCGCACGGCCGGTGAACCTCCGCGTCTCCACCTTTCCGCCCGCCTCCCGCGTCGCCCGCACCCCCGTGTCACCCCGTGTCTCGCTGCGCCAACGACTGGCTCGCGGCTTCTGCATGTTTCCCATGCTTCCATGCTTCCCAGGCTTCCCACCTAGTCTTTGTTTCCATCCACACTCTGCCAGGGGTCCAGCTGCTGCTGCCCACCCCCCCTGCTCAACCACACATCTGGCGGCTTTGCTGGCAGCTCTAGCTTCTCGCCCGTTCCCGTTTCCGTTTGTGTTTCCGTTTCTTGTGCTCCCGATCTCGTTTCAACTTGGCTTCTCCCCGTCCAAGTCATTTTTTGCCCTGCCCTCAACTAGTCCTAGCCTCGAAACCCTGACTCACTCAAGCCAAGCGATCCATCTTGAACCACCTCTTCTCATGCCAGGTCCCTCGCTTCGCCATGCTCACTCCCTGTCTCGGGTATGTGTCGAGTGTCTGTCTGGAGTCCCACCAGTCGGGTGCCACAACATCTTGCGTCCCCTTCGACACAAGACTTGGGGCCATGCAGGAGGGGAGGTAGTCTAGCAGGCTATTCTCACATTGTCACAGACGCCATATCTGCATCGCCACATCACCGTCCTCGGTAAAAACGCAGTCGGACCATCACTTCCTGCACGAAGCCACTTGGAGCCCGGAGCTTCCCGTGTATACCAGCCATGGCTTTGAACAAGTAAATGAACAGAGAAAATATTGATGCGTATGAGCGATTACTGATGTCGCCTTCATCGCCATCGCTACTATCGCTTAGCTATGTCTATAGGCACACCCAGTCCGTAGTACTCCAGAATCTCTACCCATCCCAGTAAGAAGTGATAAGTTTAACGAACACGGGCACAAGAGGACGAAGCCTCCCCAAACCTGCCTGCCTTATCCTTCATCCTCAAACTGCAAACCCCCCTTAAAGCTCCGGACGTTGTTGCAAATCCATGGGTATCCGTCCATCCGTCCATCCATCCACTAGCTTCTGTATGTCAAGCCCCGGTCTGCTAGGTTGGATGGCCAAAGGCTGCATCACAAGGCCGCATGCAGATCAAAGACTTCTTCCGTCTCATCCATGCTCTCGCCCTTGCCCACGCCATTGCGCGCCATCCCCGCGCCACTCCTCGACGCGCCTCCGCATCTTCCATCCCACGCGTCTGGCATGGTGTTGCAACCCATCTTGGTCTTTCCGACCTTGCTCCTAGCGGATGGGTGCATGAGGTGTCTACACCCACCATCACTAGTTACTATTCACCCAACCTCGCCACCTCCCCTTGTTTCGTTCAGTGCGGCGAGCTCGGCCTCTGTCACACTCCGTCTACCTGGCGATGACGGTGTTGGCGTTGTGACTCCGTTGCCCTCTCCGTCCGCTTCACTCTCCTCGTTGCCTGACCTCAGCCTCCTCAGGGCTCGCATCATGCCCTCCAGCTTCACTCGCTCTTGAACCACCATTCCCCGAGCGAATTCCCGGATAGCCTGTCGGCCCATCTTTTCATGCAGGTCCTGCCACCCTGCTAGTTCTCCGGCCACCGTCTGCTGAGTGTACCGGAGTTCCTTTGCTAGGTTCGCCGCCTCCTCTCGGGACTTGCGGGCCCGCTCCTCTTTTTCGTCGTAGAGCCGTTGTCGAGTGTCGTCCAAGAGCCCAAGCGGCCATCTCGATCGGTTCATTGAGCTATAGTTCCGGTCCGCCTCTCGCTTCGCTGCCCGCATTTGTGATATTAGAGCGGGCGGCCGAGACAAAGACGCCAAGAGTGCCTGGACCGTGGATTGCATTGCCAGGAAAGTAGAGTGGAGTGTCCCTTGAGCATTTGACTGTGTTGGCATGATAGACCTAACATATATCTCAAATGCGTCGATGTGTAATTGAGGAAGATAGGGAAGTGTAGAGACTGCCCGGTGAAGCAGTACCGACGAATCGTACATGTCTAGTTAAGTATGTCAGTATATCGAGGTCGCATAGAACGGCCACCAATCCATGCATAGGTGCTGCTTACCTGCTACAACGAGCGCCAGGTTGTTGGATCGTCTTGCAGCGCTCTTGGTCGAGTAGTTGACGCTCCTGATCATCTCTCGGGCGTGGTTCACAAACTGCTCTACTTCCCTTACATCTTCCACCGGCTCATACTCGTCCCTCACCTTCTCCACCCGCGTCTCTGCCTTGAGCAATGTCCGCTGCTCCATTGTCTCCAGCTGCAGCTCTGGTACAAGGAAAAACTCCCACAGCATCTCATGTGTCGCGAATGTGGGGTGCATGAGCATAATCTTCAGAAACCAGTCCGCTCGGGTCTGCATATCCCGTAAAATCGCCCGCGAAGGCTTCGACGGGATCTGGAATGGCGATCGCACATCCGACATTGAAGGGATCCAGGAGGCTGGGTTTTCCAGCGCCAGTAAGTTGGGAAGGTGCTCGAAGTCGGAGAGTGATCGTCGGCTAGTAGTGACCGTGTAGCTATCGTGGTCTGTTGGAGCTGCCGACTTGAGAACCAGTCGCACAGTGGCATCCTCGACAAAAAATGCCCTAACTACCCCAGTGATGCGCATGTCTAGTCCGGGTGACATACTGAACAAAGCGAGGTCATCGATCTTGTTCCGCACGTCGTCGTCCTTGGCCAGCTCGACCGCCGTGAGGCCTCTGACCTCCTTGGCAGCCACGTCCACACGCGGGTCGGCAAAGAGCGACCGTACCATGTCATATCTGCCATATTTACTGGCCACCATCAGCGCCGTGAACCTCTTTTCGTTCGTTGCATTGACATCCACGTCGCAGAATTGTAAGATCCTCAGTGCAAGACTCGCATCGTTGATGACGTGTAGTAGTGTGTTCCCCTTCCCATCAATATGTTCGTCAAGATGCAGGGGTTGCCCATCGTGCTGCGCTATCATGGCCGCAGTCAAGCCGGCCTCGACCATTTCGTGGTAGTGCACATGGTCGTAGGACCGACATAACGCGAACAACGGTGACTGGCCATTCTTGTCGCGTTGTCGCCAGGGTATCAGCTGACCGATCTTGCTAATCAGGCTCGGCGCATGAAAAAGATAGTGGCCAACACTGCGACCCCAGATGTCTTGTTCCGACAAATACTGACTTAGTTGCCCCCGTGTCGTATTTGAAACCATAAAGTCTAGAATGATGCTTATGAGTTCCCCGTGGCCCAGCTGGATGGCGGCGCTCAGCAATGTAGTATCCTCGCTGTTCATATCGTCAAGAACGATTCGAGGAGTAAAATATTCAGAGAGCGAAAGTAAATATCTCAGCATCTCTACTCGCTCCGCCTGGATCGCCATCATGAGAATCGATTCTCCGAATGAGTTGGTAGTTTGGGACAATCTTTCAACCGAAATGTCTCCCTCCAAAGCGCTTCCAATAGTCCCAACGCTTCCGGTGCGCGAGTGGAATGATATCTCAGAACCACTCGACAGGCTCCGAGTGTCCATCGCCACCTTCTTGATTCTTCGAAGAGGAAGGGTGAAGTCGAAGTCGGGTGTCTCAGTATCGCCGTTGGTTTGAAAGGGGAACACATGGCTCAGACCTGATCCGTGCGAGAATCGCTCTGAGATGGTCAAGGCCAATGAAGGCCTTCTTGATGAACCGTTCGGTAGAGTCCTGGCTGTTGACGCAGCCATGGATGCAGCCATGGACGCTCTACGACTAGATGTGGGCGATTCCGACAGGTCGTCCTCATCATCTGCTGCTCTGACATCGGGCTCCATAATCTTCTTGAGTTCATCAAGACTGTTGCCCTTGGCTGCATCCCATAGTGCCTTGTTCCTTCGACTAGCACGTCGTAGCCCTGCTGAGTCGAGTACAAGATAGGCTAGTACAGCCTCAAACGTACTCAGCGCGTATCCCAACTCGCCGCTATCCACATCATCAATGAAGATGAAGTTTCGGACATAGATAAGCCTGGCCTGAAGTTGCTTGACCTGCGATCGAATGACCACGTAAAGAAGGAATGAGACCAAGGTGTCGGCGTTGACAGTCATGATGGGTTTCTCTGCCGAAGAATCCGTTGCTATTGTCTGTGCCTTGGATGTGTCTGTCAACTGGGAGACAATCTTGATCGTGGAGAGCAACAAGTCCAACATGACTTGAGGGCATGTGGCGGCAGAGATCTTCTTAAACTCCTCCACAGCCGAGCTCAATTGGATAATGAGGTCGTGCTTGGCTTTGGATCCGCCTTCAATGGTGATGCCGAGCTGAGATATGTCGACAAACTGCATTTTCTTAATTTTCGCTTCGAGTTCCAGGTCGTAAGGGCGCTTGAGCGCGTTGAGTCTAGGAAAGAGCAAGTGGTGTACATTCTCGGTCACATAGCGCTCAATCAACTTTTCAACAAGAGGTCCGGTCAGGTCTGTTGTGGCACCCAGTAATGATAGCTGCTGCTTGTCGACTCCCTGGAACAAATCGATGGCAGCGGTAACGGCGGTCTCGAGGGAGGCCCTCATTATGTCCTCATCATCCTCAGCATAGAAGTTCTCCGTCACCGGAAGCCTGCCGGTTCCATCCTCTCCTGGCCTGGCCGGCATAGACCGAGCCTTCTTCATGGCACTCGTAATGGGTCCATCCGGTTCGGGATCCGGAATATGGGAGGCGGATGGTGGTGGGGGGAGTGGTTTGTGGAAGACGTTGGTGAACTCAAGGAACAGCTTCTCAAGACCAGGTTGCATCTGTCTAGCGATCATGGGAAAGCTGTTGAGAAGATCGTGGAAGCTCTTGACGTCCTTTTTGCGTGGGGCGGCATGCTCGGTCGACTCGGCATTCGGTCCTTGCTTCTGCTCGGCGATCCTACGCTTCCGAACGCCAGGGACAAATACGGCCGGGATGATCTTAACCTCCTCCCAGTTGCCCACCAGAGGTCTTGATATAAAGTAGAGAAGCCATTGTCGCGGTTCGAAGACGTCGGGATACCAGGTGGTGTCGTTGAGGAGTTGAGCTTGGGCAAGGGTTTTGAAGCCTAGAGCAGAGAGTTAGCAAAGGGGGAGATGGGTGGAACCTGAGCCGACTAATGAAAGCGCGCACCTTTGTTGCTGTAGACAAATGCGTCTTTGATGACAATGCTCTTCCCATTGAGAGTCGAGAACTGTTTCGCCTTGCCCCTCACCTCGCGCAGGTTCTGGTTGCCGTCCTTGCCGCCCGCGACGCCGGCCGGGCTGGGGATCTTGAGTACATGGCTCGCGAGGAAGTCCTCGGACGCGATGACCTCGGCGGGGGCGCTGCCGCTCTCGGTCTCACGGAAGGAGAGGAGAACATCCGTCGAGGGAACCAGCAGGATATGGTGATGGACCGGGGTGCACTGGGCAGGGAGGGAGCTCTTGAAGAAGGCGGCCAGGAAGGGGTTTAGAGGTTGCATTCATTCGACTTGGGGGCGGCCGCTGTCGAAGCTGGGTCGGCTCCCGGAGGCCGCAAAAAGTCAGGATGGCGGATTGGAGATCGCGGCGAGCAGACAAAGGGCAGACGGAGTGCGTAGACGTGTCGGAAGGGCTGTGGATACATGCAGGAAGAAGCAATGCAGCTGGCGAGCTTGGAGATGGACGGCGTTGGCGCGGAGCGAGCTGGACCAACCCTGGCTGCTGCGGATGCGAATGCGGAGGCGTGGACGGTGGGACGATGACGCTGGCGGATTCGGCCGGAAGGCAAGAGTGATTTCGCGGTGATTGGGAGGTTCGCGGCAGTGTGTGTGATCGTCGAGATGACAGGGTCGATTAGGAGAACGCGATAACGATGGGGTTGAACCGTATTTGGCGATGGTGTTGAGTTGGAGCTGACCTCATCCACACTCTCCCACTCAAAGGCGTTACTTGGTTGCTTTGGATCGGCCTATCTGTAGGAGGCTAGGATGGATGGGAACCTCGAGCTAGCGCTAGGATCACGGGCGCGCCCCTGGAACTGCCAACCTGAACCTCCCGCTGGAGGGACTTGGGGACCTGTCGAGTACTGTACGTACCTATCAAGGCGGCCGCTCGGTTAGCGTACGTGCACGGATCGTTCGGTGCGCCTCACTTGAGCTTCAGTAGCCGGGGATTTATTAGTCCGGCCTAGTCCAGCCTGGCCCGGCCTGGTCCTTGCCCACTCGCCCACTATCACATGTTCCAGGGCAGCCAAACGCGTGGTCGCTCAGCCACTTTGTTGGGAATCGTTCGTCAACTAGCAAGCCATCTGCAACCCGGCTCTGCGGCTGATGCCTGACAGAAATGACGAAATCCGGGGCATGTAACACAACCTACTTGTGTAGGTCCGCATAGTCAGTGCGCTTGAACTTCGAGGCTCTACTTCGAACAGGGTGTCCCCATACAGGGTAGATATTACGTCATTGTCTGGATTAAATGGATTGTTGTGAATGCACCTCCGCCCAAATCTGATATTCAACTCCAGTTTGCCATGCACAACATGTGGGATTGAATCGGGGCCAATATCTCTTGCTGAACATCTCCTCATATTCGACCGAGTGTTGAACAAATAAACGACGGAAGGCTCATTTTCAAGTTGGGCCCAACAAATCCCCCAAGCGTAGGCGGTAGGCTTTTGTCCCCTACCCGGAACCAGACTATGTACTTGCCTCCCAGACAGCAGCGTGTCCGAAACAAAAGTACCATGTCATTTTGGCTACCTATGGTTGGAATCGCAATGGTTTTGTAGCTAAGTTGGCTCTTCGTGGTCCCTGTATTGTCTCACCCAAAGAGAAAAAAATGTGTGCCTGAGGCACGCCGACTTCACCCAACTCGCTATCACCGTTCGATCTAGGACGTAGTCACGGCAGCCTTGGGGGCATTATCACCGCCACTCTATCCACCAGTTTGGCGCTGTTCCCTCGTCAAGAAGGTCCATTTCATCCTGAAGATGGTCGCAGTCCTCGCCAAGACGATCGCAGTCATCGTAAAAAGGGTCGCCTTCGTCGTCGGAAGCGGTGCCCTCAGAAGTGGTATCCTCAGAAGCATCATATTGCTTGCCAGGAGCATCGGCTAGCTCGTCAGAGGCATCGAATAGCTCGTCAGAAGCATCACCTTCCTCATTAGAAACATCGCTTTCCTCGTCAGAAGTATCGTCTTCCTCGTCAGAGGTGTCGCCTTCCTCGCCGGAAGCATCGTCGTCCATGTCAAAAATACAGACATGCTTGACAAGACCATCGTCTTGCTCGCCGATATAATAGTCTTCCTCATCCAGAGAGCCGTCTTCCTCCCCAATAGAATCGTCGTCATCGTTCATGTCGAAGCTCCCGTCGCCTGGGAATCGAGCTGGAGGACCGTCAAGGTCGGGCTGGGTATTGATAATCAGAAGTTGCTCGACCAATACGAGCAAGGAGGCTCGGCATAGATCTTACCATTTCCTCCATAAACCATGTATCCCACCTACACGATGGTGGGACCCAGCGATTCGCGACACCTTTCATCACGGCCTTGTACCAGTCTAGGTTGGCTTAGTATCGGGTCCAAGGACGGTATAGGGATCTTACAGATAGTCTGTAACTCAAATGCAACTTTCATCCACCCAGTTAATTCACGTGATTCAATTGCTTGGTCGTGATGGACATTGTAATGCTGATCCAGGGATTCGTTGGTGAGAAATGGGCTCTCCTAGGCAGAGAAAGTAGTTAGTGCTGTCCAAGATGTTGATAATTTTGTCAGAAATGCTTACTTCTGGGCAAATGGTACCGTAAAAATCACGGTATCGGCAGTATAGCTCTCCCCGAGCAAGGATAGCCTCGCCATGCTACACATCGGTCAATGGCGGAGTTGAGTATTTTTGATGATGGACTTACGTCGTTCGCTGTCAAAGGAGGAAGGAGGCTTTTGTCTGGTCGCACATTATTGTTCTTGTACGCTTGATACTCTTCCGAGTCCTCGTAACTAATCATTTTGCAGATGGAACAAAGATTTGTAGCGTTGAGAATGGTCATAAGAGAGGGTCGCTCGAGCCTAGGTTACACAGAGTTCAAATAGTTGATCCTGACGATAACCTCACGTGGAAGCCATTCGGAGACTTGACGGTTGGCATGTTCACTACTCTCAACCAACTCGTGTTGCAAACACCAACATGCGCAACCAGGAACAGTTGACTAACCGGTAACGGCCGTTGCCGCGAGGAGGCACTGACGCTGGGTTCATGTATGATTCAATGCCAACATCTATGGAGAAGTTAAAACACTTGCCCAGCCCTATGGTAGGTATGGAGGTGGTTGAGCAAACGTGTTGCCAGGTGCAGGAGCTAGAGTACTGGCTGGCGCCTGCCTGT
This sequence comes from Neonectria ditissima, assembly GCA_001305505.1. Classification (NCBI taxonomy): domain Eukaryota; kingdom Fungi; phylum Ascomycota; class Sordariomycetes; order Hypocreales; family Nectriaceae; genus Neonectria; species Neonectria ditissima. The sequence continues at coordinate 3,939,396 of LDPL01000040.1, read as the reverse complement.
CTATAGAACGAGCTTCACTTGACTAATCGTAACGTTGCAATCGCTGTGTCGATTGCCCGCTCGTGTTCCAATCATGCCCAAGTCTTTGCTTGTCAGCGTCATTGTCAACGCCGCTATTTTTGTGAGCAATAATCGTCAAATTCCCAAGTAAGGCATGGGTATTGTTGGGCTCAGTGGCGTCAGCGTTAGTACCACCAGTATCTCACGAAGGAAGGAGAAATACAATGATGGGGTGGGTGGGAATGAACTATGCAACGGCATGCTTGGAGGAACTCGACGTAGCCCCCACTTTCGAATTTGATTGTCCTCAACATGTCTTCACATTTACTATGGAACGAAGTGGCACAGTCATTGTTTGGTCTTGAAGTGATCAAATCGTCATATTTTACTTTTTTATATACCACGTCAGAATTGAGAGAGTGCGAGATATTGACTCTTCAACCCTTGGCAGCACCAGCCTTGATGTGCAAGATGTCGCCGTCTTCTACGACGTACTCCTTGCCCTTGGTCATGATCTTGCCCTTGGCTTTAACCTCGGACTCGTCACCCATCTCCTTCAGGACATTGTAGTTGAAGACGAGAGCCTGGATGAAGGTCTTCTCGAAATCTGTGTGGATAACACCGGCGGCAGCGGGGGCCTTGGTGCCAGTGCGGATCGTCCACTGGCGAACCTCATCAGGGCCCACAGTGAAGAAGCTGCCCAGTTGCAGGGTCTTGCGCATCTGGAGGATGACCTTGGGCAGAACCGACTCAGCGCCGACGTTCTTCATCTCCTCCTTAGCCTCATCCTCAGTCTCGAACTGGGTGAGTCGGGACTCGTAAGAGACAGAGACGGGGATGAGGGGGTCGCCCTTGGCGTGCTCGTTGAGCCATTCGACAATCTTGGGAAGATGCTTGTTCTTCTTGCGGATGAAGTCCTTTTCAGACAAGTTGACGAGGTAGACAACGGGCTTAGCCGTGAGGAGGAACAGAGGGTTGATAACCTCGATCTGGAAGGACAGAGTCAGCGGGTGCTCCACAAAACGGTGTCCATATAGAAATGATAGGGTTGGAATGCGATCAGAGCGGGTTTTTATTCTCATAAATGCCTCGGCGTTACTCAAGGCAATCGACGAGCTGGGTTAAGATTCAGGCCGGTAAGGCCTTTTGTCATCATGCAAAGCAGGGGTATTGAATGCAAGAAATTTGCAGCAAACAAAAAAAGAAATGGTTGCTTACCTCCTTGGGACCCCAGTTGCCCTTGCGGACATCCTTGCCGTCGTTGAGCCAGGCGAGGATCTTTTCGATCGTGTCCTGCTCTTGACGAGCTTTCTTCAGCTCCAGACTCTGACCACCCATGCGGGTCTTCTTCTTCTGGTTCTCAAGGGCTTTCTCCACGAACTCTATGTCTTTGAGTCGCAGTTCCTCGCTGATGATATCCAAATCTCGGGTGGGGTTCACGTCACCCTCGATGTGGATAATCTCGGCATCGTCGAAGCATCGTACGACTTGGAAGATGGCATCGACAGCACGAATGTGCGACAAGAAGGCGTTTCCAAGACCAGCACCAGTGGAAGATCCACGGGTCAGACCGGCAATATCATACACGGTCAAGTTGGCTGGGACGACCGACTTGGGCTTGTACTTCTCAACGAGCCAGTCGAACCGATCATCGGGGACGATGACGCGGGCTTCCTCAGGGTCGATGGTGGCATATGGGAAGTTCTTGAAGCTGTCAGCACCCCGAATTTAGGGCGGCGATGCGGCGAGGGGGCTTCATACAGCTGGGTTACCAAGGTTGGACTTGGTGATGGCCTGGAACAGTGTAGATTTGCCGACGTTGGCCAAGCCGACCTGTGAGGGGTTAGTAGATGAAGAGCAGAAGCGATCAAGCGACGGGTGCTTGATGGGTGGTGACTTACAATACCACTCTTCAGACTGTTACCGGGCCGGCCCAGCGGGATCTTCTCCTCGACAACCTGCTTCTTGGGAGCCATCTTTCTTGATTTTGCGTAGCTGCGATGTGAAGCGTAGGCAAGGCGCGGGGTTGGAGCAAGTCCAAAAGCTGCAGAGCTTGCTGCGTGGTGGGGAAAGGTAGGAGAGAAAGAAGCGAATAAGGAGGAGGCGGAAGGCTTCGTGGTAAAGGGGTTGGCAACAGCCAACCTCGATCGCCTTTGACGGCTTCTTGTTCAGAAGCGCGCTGACGAGAGGAGAGAGAGAAGGAGGAAAGATTTCTCTTCGCGATGGGAGAGCTTGCGAAGAAAAGTGAGATGAGATGAGAATTTGATGCCCCCACCTTGACAATTTTGGCGAGGTTGGGGCCCAATTCCGGATATCGAAGGAACTATTAATCCGGCGGAGGAGCAGACACTGGAGAAGCGTCATTTGCTGACGCACAGCCCACACCCACCAGAGCCACCAAGGCCACCACTGTGGCCGTTACGCATACCAAGCTCGTCCACTGGGCCGCAGGCTTGCATCAAGTGATAGCCCGAGCAAGGCGTTTGAGACTTTGAGGCGCGGCCTTGAATCAGGCACAAAGGCAATCTACCGATTCTTCCTTGAATGTCCATAGTGTACCTACCACCACCTTGTCACCCCGTGTTTTGAGTTCCCCGTAATCATGCTTCATGAACTAAAGCCACCTTGTTCCCCATGCTTGTACAACTTTGAAGTTGATAGCCTGCTTAATCGGGGACGCTAGCCAGGTCAAGCCCGACATGACTTCGTGTTCATGACTTGCGCCATGCTTGGCAGCTGTGATAAAGTAAAAAGCAAAGTATTTATTGCAAAGGTGTTCGGTAGGCACAGCTAATTCCATAGTTGTAAAGCCATAAAAAGATTGATGCTGTCTGGGACTGTGGCATTGTCAATACTCTCTGGCAGGGGTGGAATGTCAAATGAAGCCGTCTGAGGGTCGATATAGAAATTCAAGCGTCTTGGTTGAAAAAGACGCGAGGCCAGGCTTCTGAGGGGTTAAGGAAAACGGCGGTGGAAGAGACAATATTCTAGCGTTCCCAGATTGCAGTGTTAACGCCGTCAACGCGGCTCGGGTTTGTGCCTGATGAGACTGATAAAGTAAGATGGACGTGGGTGAGGGAAACAGCGTAGAGGAATCCATCATCTGGTTTGATATGTGCACACTCCTAGCTACGTACTGAAACAAGACCTCCCATTCGATGCTAACAAACACAGTGAGGAGGAAGGCCTACAATCTTAGGTACCTAGTTAGGGAGACCCTAGTAAGGAAGCAGAACAGTTACAAGGAGACCTAAGAAATTGGGTTTGTACTAAACACATGGTTGGAATGAAGATGGTTGTCTGAACAAAAGGCTGACGCCCAGTAGCTAGCGCTGTAAGCTTTCACAGCGCAATAAATGTCAGTCGTGAGTAATGATTTTTAGAAAGAAAAGTAAGTAAAAAGAAAAATGGGGAAGAGTCTCGGGAGTCATTATTAGCAAGAACAAAAAAGAGAACATAAAAGATCAGGAGCGGAATGCGCAAAATCTAGGGGGGTTCGAGCCCACGACTTTCAGCTAGTTGCAAAAAAACAGAACTCCGCGGGAGCACTTTTCTGGTTATCCTGGTGCAGGAACACCAAAATCCGGCTTATTCCGTCATAAATCTAGGCAAGATACCCCGACTCACCATCCTCCACAGCCTCATTAGTGTCAAGCCAATGCCCAAACTTCGCCACTAATGGGACATCTGCGCCCGTATGTATATCCCAGACTAGCATCTGATGCTGTGATGTTTATTATTACTGAGACTACGGCCGTATCGGAGGCTTTATCCTCAATTCGCTTTTCATCCTGATCCGGAAATCCTCAGGCACTATTGTCATCCCTGCCTCTCCAGCCCCGCTTCATCGCCTTGCAAGCCACAGCCTTCTGAGACACTGACGTCGTACCTCACTTCGCACGTCACATCCATCGCAGCCTTTGCCCTTGACAACATTATCGTTCTCTGTCGCCGACCATCGCCGACCGTCGCCTTCACCGCAGCTATGCCTCGGAAGAGCCGCTCGTCCATCAACAGACATCGGTCTACGCTGTCTCTACAAAAGACCGAAATCACCATCCATGTCTACGACCTCCTACCTGTACGTAACCCTGCCTTGCGGCGCCTCGGGACTCCATTGACTTGTTTGATCTTGTTGCTAACGTATCTGCCATTGATAGCCCGGCCGATTATCGTCAATCCTGTGGACGGTCGGCGCCTCGCTCCTCCATACCGGCGTCGTCATCAACGGCAAAGAATATGCTTACGGCGGCCACGAGAACCGCGGCATGACCGGAGTGTACTGGACCAAGCCAAAGACCGAACCTCCCGGCGGCACTTTTCGCTGCGAGATCCTCCACGGCTTCACCCTCGCTAGCGATGAAGAAATCACTGCGGCGCTCAGAACCGCCTCGGACGAATTTATTGGCACCTCTTACAACCTTCTCACCAAAAACTGCAACCACTTCACATCTTACCTCTGCATGAAGCTCACGGGCCAACCTGGTCCCGCCTGGCTGAACCGTGCCGCCAGTATCGGAGTCGCATTGCCATGCGTCGTTCCTAGAGAGTGGATTGAGCCTCCCGAGTACGATGGCGCCGATGGCGAGCTGCTCGGCGATTACGACCACTACGACAACGACAACTCTGACGAGCGATCTCGCATGTTGAGCCACTCTGGTCCGCACCCATTTCGAGATGAAAGCAACGACGGAAGTGGAGATGATGGATGGGATAGCGATGCAGAACGAAGGCGCGGAGGTAGCGGAAAGGGAAAACAGGCTGTGAGAGACACTGCAGGACGCCCACTCCCTGCGGCAGAGAGAGCCCCGCGGCGGTAGGCCGGAACGGCCCTGTGCATTTTTCAGCAACTTTATTTGGGTGCATTACTGTCTTTACTGGCGGCGTCTGGGGTTTGGGAGCCGGTGCTCCTTTTCAAACGGGTCAGCATGATACCAAGGGTTTTGGATTAGGAGCGAGTCATTCTTTAATCACCTCCGCAGCAAACGGATTTGTGGTCTGCTTTTATTTGTATGGTACATTCAGGTGTTTCTATCCTTCACAGTAGTCCCCACACATCGCCGTTTAAACCGAGATTACAGACGTCTCGGCTTTTCACTTCTGGTTCCAGCAAACTTGATTCTCGTCGAGTCGGCCACGCGGACGATCTTGTCACGCAACACCTTGCCCTCTGGACTCATGAGCACCTTCAGTGCCGCCTCTCGCCCCTGGCCAAAGCCCCGCATCACCACCTCTAGCCGCGATATCTTCATGGGCCATCCGGTGTGGATCAATCGCTCCAGGACGTACTTTGTCAACGAGTAAGCCGAGTCGAACGTGCCCCGGCGAGACTTGCGGAAACCGATGTTGCCGCATGATAAGGAGATGATGGGCTCGCGGTTGGGCTTCGTGCAGGTGATGTGGGTATTGTGCTTGTGGGCGTAGATGTGGAAGTGGAACGGCTCCAAGTCGTCCTCCTTGGCCTGCACCGTCCTCGGACCGGCACCGGAGAGGAGTCCCGAGTCGAGGTTGCCCTTGCTGAGCGTCTTGAAGACGAGGCTCTGCGACAGGTTGGCCATTGCATTGCCCTGGGGCGGCTGGGTCGCGGTTTGTGGCTGCGACGTGCCGTAGATGTTTTCGAGGAGCGACGTCGAACTGGGTCTGGCAGCTCTCGTCCGGAGAGTTCGTGGGGGAGGTGGCGGGAGGTCATCGGCGCGGCGAGCACTGGTGTGTGACAGCGGCCGAGCCGCCTGGAAGGGGCATCTCAGCGCATTCGGGGTCGTCCGGGAGCTTCGTGAAAGCGATTGCGCCGCGAGGCGGCTCGTCAATGGGCGGCTCATCTTGTACACATCGCCGTCGTGGGTTTGCGGTCGAGAAGGGATCCAACGCTCCAATTTTTACATATGCTGCATGAAGCTTCCGGCGCCAGCCATTTCTGCCGAGGTTTTGCCGGTTCGCCGCCTTCCTTTCCGCCCGCAACCGAGATCGCAGAACCAAAATTTCCCTCCGCGCATTCCACGAACTTCCATACCTCTTTTCTTCATCGCCCTTTAATCCACGATCAATCGCGTTCTGTGGAGGGCTTTCCGAGTTGTTGCAATCATGAATTCCCTAGCGAGAAAGGCGGCGCACTCCGAAAACGTCCTGTCCCGGGCGTCCGTCCATCTGAACTCGGCCGGCAGATCTCCAGCGTACCGCCGATTAGCCTCTCAGCTCTCCCAGAACACCAGCCGTGATGGCGCCCGATTACAGGACTCAATGCTGTCCGGCGCAGTTCGCTCGCCCTTGAGATCCCCCCTCCTCCCCTCCTCACTCCGCTTCAACCCCGCATCCGCTGTGCAAACTCGCCTCTTCCACGTCTCTAGTCAGCTGTCGCAAAACGAGAAGCCCAAGACGGAGAAGCCGAAGACGGAGAAAACCCCCACCGAAGCCAAGGAAAAAAAGCCGATTGACCCCGAGACTGAGGCAAAATCTCAGGAGGACGAGACCAAGAAGACCGATGAGAACGAGGACGGTGACAAGGACGGCAAGGATGGCAAGGAGGAGGGAAAAGAGGAGAAGGAGAAGAAGGAAGATCTCCCCCCTCCCCCTCCTCATGGCGACAAGTCCCCTTGGCAGGTTTTCACCGAAACCATGAACACCGAATTCCAAAAGTCGCAGGAGTGGAACGAGTCGACCAAGCAAATTGGCGCAGCAGCCCATCAGTTCACCGAAAGCGAGTCAGTTCGACGTGCCCGTGAAGCCTACGAGAAGTCCACTGGTGCCATCACCGACACCGTCGGAGGAGCCGTCAAGACTACTGCGGGAGCCATCGGCAAAGGCGCCGCATGGACCTGGGATACCACCGTCGTCAAGGGTGTGCGCAAGGCCACCAACGTCACCGCCGATGCTGTAGACAAGGCCACCCAACCCATTCGCCAGACCGAGGCCTACAAGAACGTGAAGGATGTCATCGACGATGGCAGCTCCTCGCGATATGGCGGTTGGGTCGAGAAAGAGGAGCGCCGTAAGAGACGAGAGGCCCTCGAGAAGCAGCGTGGTGTCCATGGTGGCGAGGTCCTTCAGGAAGACCCTGAGTAAGCTTGGCAGTTATCCCACGCCCACCTTCACATTGCTAACATGTCGCAGAGCCGGCACCAACGTAACGCTTCACAAGGACGCCGCTTGGAAGGAGGCGTGGAGAGATTTCCGTGACACCAACGGCTTCGTCCAGAGCATCTTCAGCATGAAGGGCAAGTACGAAGAGTCGGAAAACCCCCTCGTTTCGACTGCTCGAAGTATCACCGACCGCATTGCCGGATTTTTCGCCGAGAATGAGACAGCCATGGTTATTAAGAAGTTCCGAGCCATGGATCCGGCTTTCCAGATCGAGCCCTTCCTCCAGGAGCTTCGAGAGTACATTCTTCCCGAGGTCCTTGATGCCTACGTCAAGGGTGAGACGGAGACGCTGAAACTGTGGCTGTCCGCCGCTCAGTACTCAGTTTACGAGGCCCTGACCAAGCAGTACCTCCAGGCCGGCATGAAGTCAGACGGACGTATCCTGGACATCAGGAACGTCGACATTCTCCGGGCTCGTATGCTGGACCCCGGTGAGGTGCCCGTCTTCATCATCACCTGTCGTACGCAGGAGGTCCATGTCTATCGCAACGCCAAGACGAACCAGCTTGCGGCAGGCATGGAGGACAAGGTGCAGCTGGTGACGTATGCTATCGGCATTACTCGATTGCCAGAGGACGTCAACAACCCCGAGACACGGGGATGGCGTCTGATTGAGATGCAGAAGAGCGGCCGAGACTGGTACTAAATTGGGCACTCATATCCGGCGGCGTCAATGGGAGGTGTTTTGTTGGATGAAAAAAGACGAAGCGTGGTCGACCTGCGGCAAGGTCTGACCACCATGTGTTAATATATGTATAGTACGTGCAATCATGTGGAAGATACCAGGGCTCTCGACATGAAAGAAAAGTATCAAGATTTATATGGGGGAGACGGGGTATTGGGCTGCATATGACCAAAGGAAAAACAACACGCCGCTCTGCTTGCCTCGAGGGGACATGGAGGCTTTGTATGTATGATTCTATGTATTAAAGGGGGTCACGATGGGACAGGAGTGAGGGCGGAGGACCATGCATGGTTGGATTGGGTGGGCGTGAAAGGCATAGACTCGCAGATGAGGAATCCCTAATCTGACTTGGCACGACATTTACCTGCCGAATGGCTTTCAGGCCAAGCATCTGCTGTCTCCTTTTTTGTGACGTAAATGTATGCAGATCAAGACGTTCTTTGTTTTCAATTATGAGTATGCTTGGGAACAGTCTTGTATGACTTGATGAGAGAGCCTTCACGAAAGACGAACTGCCGATCTATGTCTGCTTATATCGTTCTGGTTCCTCTTCCATTCCTCACATGATGATATTACCATGCCTCGCCCATCCTCCAGCCTGCATTTGTGGCCGCTTCACCACATTCCAGTTATTAATTTAATCGTCCTTCTCGAACTCCTCCTCTGCCTCCTGAGCGTCGTCCTTGTCACTCTTCCTGTTCTTCTTCTTGGACGGGCTCATCGCTCTCCGCAGGCTTTCTCCGGTTCTCCTCTTCCGCATTACGCTCCCGCAAGATCCGTCTCACCTCCATCAACTCGCGGCCCAGCAAGTTTAGCCCCCAGGACTTCCTCGCCTTCTTGGCATCCGCAGCCGTGAACCCGATACCTCAGATGGCGTCGTACGGGCTCGCCTCGACGATCTCACGGTCACCCGTAGACAGCAGCATATCCTTTAGAGTCCTCTGAAGAGGCAACGACTTCCGCTTAGTGCCGCCCTTGCCCTTCTCGGCCGTGCTTCGGTGGAGGCCCTGCTCCGACACGGCGTGCGTGAACTTCAGGATATTCCCGCGACGCACGATGACCTGGCGATTAGCTACCCAGGTCTCTTCGTCAAAGGCCTTGATTTTGCGGCCCAGTGCCTTGACCTTGCGCGGGTGGTCGGCGCGGAGGACGTCGAGGGCGACGGTGGGGTCGTTGAAGAGGAGAGCTTTGTGATGCATCATGTAGCTAGTTTGATCAGCCTCGGGCTTCACTCCAACGCACGTCACATCTTCCGTTTTTAATCACTTACTGCTCGGCGGTCTTGTAGGTTTTCTGAGGATCCTCGTCATCTTTGAACGGGCAATCGTACCACTGCGACAGCCATCCAGTCTCGGCGTCCGTCTCCCGCCAGAAGTAGAGCGGTCCAGCGGACGACGAGGTTGATGAGTCTGCCATGTTGTCAAGCTTGGAGTTTTGGTTGAAGTTGTCTGTTTAGTCGCCGAGAAATGGAAGATGCGAAGGTACTGTATATCTACCCTGTGCGTTGGTGAAGTTGATTCGATGCTGCCTTCTGTGTCAACCTTGTGGCGGGTTGTGATTTAGCGCGCCGGTGGCTGAGTCCTCGCCGTTGACTCACGGCCTCAGGTTAACGGGGCAGTACTTATGCTTTAGGTTGACCTGTAAAGTTTTCTGATAATGGAAGCAGCAGCCCTCATTATCGGATGCCGATATTCCGCATACGTGCTATCAAGTTGTTTTGTGCACGCGTGGGTGCAACGTGTACCTGACATTGAGGCATGTAAGTGCTGCCTATTCCCACTGACACCGATGTAGTTACACAAGGTTGAACAAGCCTATTCCCAGGCTGCTGTACTGTATCCAGTAGAGGGCGATGCGCAATCCCCATAAAGGTCCAGTGGAGGATTCGATTACTTGCAAAGAAACCTAATCGAAAATGATCTCTGGCATCAATAAAATAATCTAGTTGCCGCTTGCATTGACGGTCCAAAGGTGGCTGTGAGCCTGTTCCACTGAATGATCATATACTACAATAAGGCTGAAAATCTCATCGAAATCGGGGATTTGGTCTAGGGGAATGACATCTGTTTTGCAATGACTCGACCTCCGAGTCTGAAAATACAGAAGGTCGGGGGTTCAATTCCCTCAATCTCCATTTTTGCCTTCGCCAGGTCTCACCATAGATGGCTCTTCCCAGCTTGTTTCCATCGTGGCCTTTGACCTTTTTGTTGATCCTGGCTGACTCTTTGCACATTGATGACTGAAATTCAAGTCTCACTAGTAACTTCTCATTTAGGTCCCCACTGAGCTTCTGCGGGTACTAACGCACGTAGACAGTAGTCTTCTATCTGTTGACATAAATGTTGTCCTTCGTAGCTTAAGCGACGTCAAAAGAGGAAGCTCGTTATCTGTAGAATACTACAGAGGCAACTGAAGTTGGCTGTCCCGTCTTCGAGGTCTAAATGCATATCTCTGGAATAGAGCTGCAACCTACATCATACATGGACTGATGCTTGCGATTTGACCGCAACTGATTGGCCACCAGAGCACAACCCCCGGCACAGAAGCACACGAATACGAAACGGGGATGCAACAACTCCCGAGATTTGCGACATGGGAAAGTCTAAAAATGCCGGGGCGGATCAAGAAAGAAGAGCGAAGAAGCGAGGGGTTCGCGACACCTCACCACTCAACTGCCGAGAACCAGCAGAAGAAGCCCGGAGATGCCCCGAACCCCGGCGTTTGGCGTGCAGGGCGACTTCGCACTTCCGGCCGAGGCAGACAAGGCCAAGCTGCTATTCGCTAGGACGTAGGTGCATAGATGCGGGTGCGTGCATAAGTTAGTTGGGTTTCCTAGGATGGACGTTGTAGGTAGGAGAAGCCGGTGGGAAGGACGGACGCGGCGGGGGACGGAACCCCGGACGTGGAGTCGGTGTTTAAGACAAACACAACCCACCTCGGCCACGTCGGAGGGGTCGCATCTTTCCTGCAAGCTACACAACACAACACGACTCAATCCAACGCAGCTCAATCTTTGTTTCTGGGCGCCGAATACTTCTCTGATCAGGGGTTTATCTGATTCCGACTCTGGACCGACTGTTGCTCCGCCTGCGTGCTCCAGCTGCTGTCCCACCGTCAGCGTCTACCTTCGACCGTCTTCCCTCGACTTCCAAACCTCGTCCTCTACTCTCCTCACATCACCTCCCCTCAATCCTCCCTCCTCTGCCTCGGAGACACACCCAACCCACCAGCCATGGAACACGTCGAGCACCAGATGTCCGACCAAGCCGCCCGTGACCTCGGCGCGTACGTTTCCACCCTACTTCCCACCCACCACGACCGCTAGCTGACCCGCGCCCAAACAGCACCGCCCTCGCCACGCCCCTCAACTTCATCCTCCTCTCCGCCGTGCTGTACACCTTCTACGCGCTGCTGCGCCCCTCGCCGCCGCCGGCCCTCCCCCGCGAAGCCCCCGCGACCGTCTTCCGCACCTACACCCCGCGCACCCTGCTGCCCTTCTCCGGCGCCGACGGCGCCCCCGTCTACCTCGCCGTGCGCGGCCGCATCTTCGACGTCTCCCGCGGCCGCAACTTCTACGGACCCGGCGGGCCCTACTCCAACTTCGCCGGCCGCGACGCCAGCCGCGGCCTCGCCTGCGGCAGCTTCGACGAGGACATGCTCACCGAGGACCTCGACGGCCCGCTGGACAAGCTCGAAGGCCTCGACGCCGACCAGCTCGAGGCCCTGCAGGGCTGGGAGGAGCGCTTCCTCGAGAAGTACGAGGTTGTCGGGCGGCTGGTGGCGGTGGGTGATTACGAGGCTACCCAGAAGGCTTGATGATGGATGGCCCGACGAGAACAATGACACTGGTAAAGAAACCTGGGAGGATATAGGTACGACCGTAACTACTCGGCGACATGTCATGGCTAGATCCCATCTACCCTTGCAACTGGAGGCTCTACATACTAGACCTCAAAGGAAGGAAACTTGCCATCACTTCAGTTACTGTTCCACATGGATAAAGAACCGTCCCCGCGTAAACATTGATTTCCTCATCTGACATCACATCGCCAGCAACATTCATACTAGACTCATCAGTTACGACATAAATCGACGATCAAGCCGCATTGCATCTTCCCCCATCTTTCTATCATTACTTGTAGAAATATAAACAAACAAATATCCCTTTCCATGGCCCTGACCGAAAAGGAGGGGCAGCTGTTCCTTTGGGCGTTTTTCGCTAGACACCTAGCACAGCACAGCCCCGCGCGCAAACCAGAACTCCATGCAATGCCTCCTATACACGCGTGTAGCCACGCAAACCCGGACCAGATACAAGGTGGGGACGAAGATATAGTAGACGGTTTAAAAAAGAAAAAGGGAAGAAAGAATGCTGTGTCGCCTTGAGGGCGTGGGAGGGACAGCTCAAGAGGAGGCGAAGTATAGACCCCGCTCTGACGTTTGTGTCCGAAAAATCGTAGATACTCATGACATTTCCAGGACCGTCGCCGCTTTGCGGATAATCGCCGCCGTCTTGGATATGATCCTTTGCGCTTCGGTCCAATCCTCCGCGTCAATAGTATCGCGAATGGCGGGAAAGAAGGCCTCGTCGGGTCCAGGCCATAGCTGCGGCCCAAAGACGACGTGCTTAAACTGCGTCCGGTTGGGGACCTAGGTGTGTCAGTTAAGATTCTCTTCTCGCTTAGCAATGATGGGAATGAACTTACGCCGCCGCCCATTTCTAGGTCGAGTAATGACGTCTCAAAGTAGGCCATCTTATCATTATACTCAAGCCGGGCCGCACCAACGTCGTTGTCCTCCCAGCCTCCACTGGAGAGCACCACGCGGTCCCAATCCATCTCCCACTTCTCAAACTCCTCTGCGTTGTGCTGGACGAGCTTCACGGCGTCTTTGAGCTCTTTAAGTGAGATGTCCTTTTTGCTAGTCTTGCCGTTCTTGCTAGACTTGGCAGACTTGCCGTCCCGCTTGCTTGTCTTACTGGTGACCCACTTCTCAAGATCATCAACCCAGCCTTCGAGGCGATCGCCGTAGGACGGCACGTCAAAGGGGAGGACGGCTCGGTCCGCTAGGTCGAGGATGAGCAGCCCAACGACCTGGGCCATGAGGGGGTGGTAAAAGAACCCAGGGTCGACATGGCTCTCCACCAACTCGAACTTATCGTAGCTTGAGTGATAGGGATATTCTCTTCCCTGAAAGGATAGGTCCAATGAGCTAGTACCTGCAATGTCCTGGAAGGCAACGTAGTCGCTGTCGGCGCCGAGACTTTCCAGCTCGCCTTTTCGGCCATCCCACAGCTCGCGTAGCGTGACGTTGCTAATTGGATCCATGACCCGGCCGAGGGCGTGGAGAAGCGTCTTCTTGAACATGGGAGACCCGGAGGCATGGAAGTTGGGGCCGGATACGGCAGCGTCGAGGTTGATATAGGCGTATGCGTTCTCGCGCAGGGACTCGAGGTTGTTCTCGACAAACTCGGTCGACCCAATGAGATTGTACTCCTCCGCGTCCCAAGACATGAACTCGATGGTTCTTAGTGGCCTCCAACCACGCTGAACCAAGTCACCAAAGATGCGGGCCATTTCGATCATGATGGCAGTGCCGGAGTGCGGGTCTGTGGCGCCGAATGCCCAAGCGTCGCGATGGTTTCCGATAATGATCGACTTGGACCTTTGCTCCATACCGATAATCTTACCGTACACGTTCCAGATGGGTTGTTGGTCAACTTCGTCCTGCTCGTTCTTGAGACGGACAATCGGCGACTTCTCGTCGCCCGTCCACCACTCCACCTCAGGGACACCACCCGCCCAACCTTCAGGCACCGTCTTGCCGTGGCCTTTCAGGCTCTGCAGCAAGATTTGGGCGTCTCTCCAGGCCAGAGGGATACTCGGAATGCCCACAAGGCCGGGGCTGTCGACTGGCTTCATTCGGGGCTGCCCCTCTTTGCTCTCCCAGCCGGGGGTAAGGACGTCGCCCACCAGCCAGCTTGTCAAACTGACGGAGCCTCTTTGAACACCGTCTTTCGGCATGTACGGCCCATCCGGTGCCTCTGTCCCCTTCACGAAGCCGTTGTCGGCAGGATCGCTGTAGAGGATGCACCCGGCAAAGCCAGACAGCTCAGCAGCCTTGACCTTGAGGCCGCGATCGCCCTGGGGACCGTAGTACCGTACAAGCGCAATGGCTCCTTTAGTTTTGATTCCCTTGTCCTTCAGCAGCTGGAAGTCCTCCCGTGATCCGTAGTTGGCGTAAATCAAGGGCCCCTTTACGTCGCCAGACTTCGAGTGACCGTGGAAGGCGTATGTCTGGCGGCCCGCCGTTTCACCACCAACTTCCTCCTCCTCGAGCTTGGCGGCCCAGATGATCTTTTCGTCGTCATTGCTGTCCATGATCTGCACGGCGCGCCCGTCCTTGCGCGGGTAGTTAAGGTACACCTTGAATTCGTCCAAGGACACCTCGTCAAGCTTGGCCCGGCTGAACATACTTTCAACATCCATGGCGGTCGCATAGTCGCCCTCAGTACCGGCAATATGGGCGTAGCTTGAGAAGTGCTCAACAGAAGCCCGCATCCTCATAGGATCAACGGACTCCTGCACGTGAATGCGGAGGACTTCGGGATCGAAGCGGAGGCCACCTCCTAGGCGTTGCCCTAGGCCGCTGAAGAGGTCGCTGGCGAAGAGCAGGTAGAGAAAACCAAGAACGATGAAGATGGCAAAGGCGCGGACGCCCATGATGATGGCCGTGGTCCTATCAATCTTGGGCCACGTAGAGCAACCCCTCCTCCTGGTGGTTGTTTCGTCGGTGTTGGAAGCCGTGTCGGCCTCGTTGTCGTCGGTAGAGGTGGCGGGCGCGGCCGGTCGCGACGGGAGTTGGATTCTCAGCCGAGGTAACCTGGGCCTCCAGGACCACTTCCATTGAGGTAGAGACAGGAAGCCCATTCGTTTCCCCCAGCGAGAACCGCTGGAGCGATCGGGTTCCTCGATTTCCATCTCCTGAACCTCGCGGCGCACCTGGGCTGTCTCATCGTCAGAGTCGCTATCGCTGTCCCACAGACTGTCCTCATCGTCAGTCTCGACGGTCGGTGCCCGGTAGCCATCGGGCCTGCGGGAGGAGCCAGCAGCGCCGGCCGGATTACGGAGGAGAGACTGCGACTCCGTGCCGGAGGCATTCCGCTCGCCGATGGGGGACCTCGGGGCCGGCGCCCAGTCGTCGGGGTCGTAGCGGCTGCTGGTGGCTAGAGCCTCATCGTAGGTGGGAGGTATTGGGTCGTAGAAGGGCGTCTTCTCGGAAGGCATGTTGAAATCGGTGGAGGGCGGTTCCTCGGAGGACCGAGGGGGGACGCGCTAAAGTCTCCCGGATGGGCGGGGGAAGTTGTATTCAAAGTCGGAGGTGTATACAACAGGGGAGAGGAGTGGGAGGCGGCCATACAGGCCGGTGGCGTGGTGGTCGTGTTCTTCTGGTAATTGATGGTTGTTGCAAGTAAGACCGGGGGAGCAAGTTCAAGGAGCGAGGTCAGAGAAGCAACAAGAATGGGAGGACAAAAGGAGCGTCAGGAAGGAGAGACAAAAGGCCGATGCAGGAGTTGCATTATCCACCAAGCGATAATAAAAAAAGGTGCAAAGATGCAAATAGAGGAGGAGAAGCGATGCGACCGTGGGCTGCGATTGGGACGGGAAATGGAGATGGTTGCGAGGCGGAGCAGGCGAATGTCCACGTAAGGGACTCGGTAGGGACCATCTGCCCGGCGTCTTTGGGGGCACCTAGTGCCAAGGGGTGCTAACGGAACCCACTGTAGTCTTAGTAAAGCTGCCTGGGTTGGTGATGCATGTTCTTTAGGTAGCCTACTAGGTAGGGAGGGCGCCCGCCTATCGCCCGGGTTTGTTCCCCCTGTTGGAGGTGCCCGGTCTAGTTAATCCGCCTGCCGCGCTTGGCAGCACGCGAGTCTGCGGATTGACTTGGGTGGACATGGACTCGTATTGGAAATGTATCACAACTTGGCATTCCCCCCCCGCAACTGAGGCAATCGGTGTTTGCGAATGCACTTCGGCTGTCTTTTCGAGAGACACTGGCCATTGATCCTGCAAGTGCCCTGTTTACCATTTGCCTACCACACGATGATGCATGTACCGTCAATAGAATACGTCTTATCGCCCGAGTTCATCGCTGTGGATAGGGACGGACCCTCTTGGCCAGCGCGCCACACTTCACTTTACCCCACAAACGTGCCCGTCGACAAAAGGAGGCCGCCCCTTGTCCAACTTGGGTAGGGGTCGACGATCAGGGGAATGGAATTGAGTCTCGCAAGTTTGAACTACCAACAGCTTGCGTTACACCCGTTCAATACTTGCCCATGTGCCTTTGGGTTTCCTGGACCGCTGCGACTTTCACAATAGAACAATAACAAGTTTTCATGAGACATGGCTTCGCTTCTCTTACACCCCTTCGCAACACAGAGCACCTGTAAATGCTGCTTCCAACGCTGGATACGCCACTCAATTTTCGGGAGCAAGTATACATATATACATCTACAACTACCTGCAACGCACCGTTCTCTCCTCGGCCCGATTGCAGGCCAAACAATTATCTATCGCCATATCACCTCTGCTCAATATGCACTGCCCAGCGTCCACATACACGTACCATTGCCATTCAGCATCTCAAGTACCTCAGTTTGGCGACAACACAACTCCTTCGTATTGCCGACTCCTGATGTTCTCTAGAGTCTGGTGGAAGTGCTTTCGGCTGCTCTCAACCGACGCAGAGTCTTGCTGGTTGCCTGCCAAGTTCGAGTGAATGAGCTCAATAAGACCGTTGAGATACTTGATTGTCACCTGGGGAGCGTGTTAGCGATCAAAAATCGATCATCTACGCATTGGGTATACTTACTGATTCATTCTGCTGGTCAAAGTAGTAGACGTATCGGTCCAGAATCTCTACAAAGAGCTCAATGGACGCTGCCGTTTCCATACACGAGTCCGCCACGCGGAGGGCTCGTTGTAGGCACTCTAGCACTCGCTTACCATCACGGTAAAGCTGTATTATGTTAGCTTCATTGTCTCTGTGCTGTCGTGTTTTACATACCTCGGTCTCTTCCGACTCTCCGTTAGAAGTGCTGGGCGTTGCCCACCACAGATGGCTAGCCAGATACACAGCCCGACACTGATCTGGCTTGCGCAGGAGTTTGCTTCCGTGCTGCGCGCACTTGGTGATCAAGGTATCGTAGTTCTCCTTGCCAAAGTTTCGAGTCTGGTGGAGGGCGGTTGCAATTACGCAGACAGCCTGAAACTGCGCCTTCGAATCTGACACAGCTTCCTCGTAGACGGTAAAGGCCTGCGCAAAGAATTCATACGAAACCTCCTCAAAGCCAGTCATGTCAGCCGTCTGGCCTGCGGAACAGAACAGCCGCAGAGCCATCTCCGCCGCACCTGCCCCGTTGACCCTCGTGTACAGGGTGCTCAGTGCCGAGTGCATGAACTTGAACAACGCATTGCTTTGCGTTTCCCAGTTGTCATCGTAGTGTTCTCGATGCTTAAATTTCTTGGCTAGCTTCATGCATGCCGTCATCAGAGGTGGCGTGGTCGTGCGAATGCGCTCGTTGCCCTCAGAGTAGGCTTTCCGTGTCATCTGGAGCAGTTTGAATTGCGTATCGTTATCCTCAGCCTGCAACAGGTGCACAATTCGTGCAAGCCATCCTTGCTCTTCCATCGTTTCGTCCGTCTCCACAGCCCGTCTTTGTGCAACACCGGGATACCCTTGGGGGGTCTGAGTTCCCTCCTTGATGAGAACCTTTAGTACCTCGAGCACATTCTCGAGTTGAGTTGTTGTCGATATCTTGATTTGGTCCTTGAGGAGCGCTCGGGTGACAGCGCCGGCCACAGCTCGACGAGTGGGGTAGGATTGCGATTGAACCAGGGGGACGTAGGTCGGGAGAGAAAGTGCTGTGAAGATTGAGACATAGCGGTTGAGAGGGGCTTGCAGCAGTGCTAGCAAGCTCTGCTGGGCCGGGGGAGAGTGGAGGTCCGCATTATTGATGTTCTCCCGAACCTTGGTAGTCGTGTAAGCAAAGATCTGGTCCACATAGTCGAGCCTGTCGGGGTAGATGTTGAGGGCGAGGTTGCAGAGGGACACCAGAAGCGCCACAATGTCCGGTACGGGAAGGTGTTGCGCCTCAACCAAGTTCTTGACCTGTGCAAAGAACACTTCGTAGAGCTGGACGTTGTCGGTTATCGAATCCTGGCCACCGTTGACAGCAGTCGTCTCCGTCTCAGCAATTGACGGCGCAGCCTCTCCTGCGAGTGTGCTGGCGTCATCAGTACCACTTTCAGCCCCAGACTCGGCCTCACTGTCGGTATCGGCCTCTTCCTCAGTCTTATCCTCAGTCTTGGCTTTGAGGTTAGTCTTGGCTTCGCCATCGGCATCGGAGCGCTCGCCATTCGCATTGGCATCAGAATTAGCATCGGCATCGGTGTCGACCGGCTTATTTGTTGCAGCGTCCTTGGGTTTCGCCGCCGATGCCGCAGGTTCTGTTGGCGCCTCCTTTTGCAACTTGACTTTTTCTAGCAATTTTGCCAACGCCTCGGCTTCAACCTTGGCCTTGTCACCGTCCTTGTCGTTAGGGCCATCTCGTTCAGCGTATTCGGACAGCCGGTCCATCAATCCAATGACGATGACCTTGACATTGACGTGGGGGTTCAGCCGTGAAACTGCGCCCAAGAACTGGTCCAGAGTGTGGAGGTG
The DNA here is from genome assembly GCA_001305505.1 of Neonectria ditissima. Lineage (NCBI taxonomy): Eukaryota > Fungi > Ascomycota > Sordariomycetes > Hypocreales > Nectriaceae > Neonectria > Neonectria ditissima. The sequence continues at coordinate 3,920,846 of LDPL01000040.1, read as the reverse complement.
GAATTCGTCGGGAAAGACCTGAGTAATGACCTCGAGAAGGTACTCCTGGGCGAGCACATCGCGGCATTGCACCACTTGCTCCAATAGCGGCGCAAGGATTCCAGACTTGTAGGTCTCGAGATCTACCAATTGACTCAGGCGCACAATGTTGCTTCCCACAAGCAGCTGCAGCTCTTTCCGTTCTCGAACCCGCTGCTCTCTTTCCCTCGAGTGACCCTGGTGCTGTAATCGGACCCAGAGCTTGTTCATCTCGACAAAATTGGTGAGGACGAAGTTGATGGAATCGCTGAGGTTGCCTTCGGGACCGTCGCCGTCGCCGGTCGGCAGGTAGTCTCTAGCTTGGCCAGACAGGTAGTACCGAAGGAAGAGGCCGCGGATGGGGTGTTGAACACCTCGGCTCATATCCATCATGTCTTTCATGAGCTCCTTGACCGGGGCATCCGCGACGGACATGTAGGCCGTGCCCACGGTGATCATGAGGTACAGGCGCGGGATGATGTTGCCGGCATACTGGACCAGTTCGTAGAGGTCGGCGAGGTGATTGACAGGGTGGTTCTCACGGAGGTGAACGGAAAGGTAGCGCAGCGCATCAAAGACGGACATGTAAAGCTCGTAGTACTGTTTCGGACCAAGGCTGCTTGTGCGAAGCTCTGAGACGAGAGTCGAGCTAATGGTTCAAGGGGTTATGATGTCAGTTTGGGTGGCTGGTGGACACTGGGAAGAGATAGGGGAGAGTTCGCAGTCTACTTACCAGCATTTGAGGGCATCCATGAGTTTCCCTGGCGTGTCGAGGCATTTGCGCATGAGTGAGGTCTGCTGCCGGACCGCGACCAAGGCATCCTCAAGGAGGCGGGCCTGGTCTTCTGGGGGAGCTGGCGTCGCCATTGTGTCGAGCTATGGGCGATTGCAGTGAGTAGCGGGGTAGCTTGGGACAGGTTCGGAAGAGCCAGGCTCCTATTGAAAGGTCGACATGCGACGATTTTCAGTCGGCGATGGCGGTGATGGTGGCGCGGAAACGGGTTGTAGCTGCGGAGGAGCCGGGTGCTGTCGTTCGAGAGAGATGCGCGCAGACGAGGCGCAGGGTGACGACGATACGTAGTGCGTGGGTAATGGGGGAGGCTGAGAGATAATGGGTCTGCCTAGCTCTAACTGCGGACAGCGCTGTACGTAAGGTGGCAGCGCTTGGCAGCAGCACTATGAGGTACCTACAGAACCTGGTTTTGGCGGCGTTAGGCGGCAGGAGCTCTTTGTTCTGGGCACCTTCCAGCGAGGAGTGGAGCATGTTCGGGCAACGGGTGATGTAACGTCACGTGAGTAACACTTTTCCGTGCCTGAGAAAGTGGGAACCGGACGAACACCTGAGAACCTGAGGGCCTGAGGTTCGATAATTCAAGCGAAGGGAAACATGAGATTTTGAGGGAGGAGATGTTAACTTCGACGAGTGCATATTCTCAGACAAAAAACACACAATATGCTTGAAAATCACACTACGCTTCCAGTTGCTGGTTTTTCGCTTCTTCATCATTATTCATTCTTTCATTCGTGGACTATCGTCAAAAACGCTACGTGACCGATGACACCTAATGCTATACACCCAGGATAATATACCAACTTGTAGAATAGGCATGCAGTATCCTCACCGCTTAGCTCGTTATACACCCGCCTCGGCAGTCTTTTCGTCCAAACGTCCCGATACCACAATACGTCCCTTTTCCAACCCGCGCAGGAATGCCGAGATCGTCTCGAAGGAAATCCACCAAAGACGTCTCAATCGATGCCGAAAACGCGGCCAAAACCAACATCATGTTCGACTCCGGATTTGGCAGACAGTGAATGTCGGCCACAATCTCAACCTCCTCGATGGTTTTCACGGAAGCCAGTTCCCGCGCCCACTCCAAGCTCTCATGGCGTGTTGAGTACAGAAGCCGGAAGTCCGAGACAGTTAGGCTTTGCGGCCCGTCCCACGGTCGCCGTGGTCTGCCGCCCTCAATGACAAGTGTCAATTTATCCAGCCCTGACGAGTTTCTCAGAAAACGGCAGATCGAAGCCCAGTCAAGTGAATCTGGCTCGACGGTGGTAGTCGGACTACGCTTATACAGACTCATCTCTCTGACCAAGTCGCGGGTTCGTGGCATCTTGTCATCGAGAAATGGTACCACTGCTTGGATATCCTCCCCAAAATGGAACGAGTGTCTTCCGTACAGATACTGAGTTGTCTCTTCTCTAATCGTTCTGTTGGCTTGCATGATCGCGGTGTGCATCGTTCGTTCGCAGTCGCTGTCGGCGCAGTATGTGGTTTCGTATGACATTTTCGCAAAGGACCGTTCCATGATGTGGTAGCGGCTCCGCAGACTGCTAGGATCGTTCGCCTGGTGCTCCCATCTCGACTTATTTCGAATGGCGATTGTTTTATCGCCGCCGTTGTGAAGTAGGTATTCATATATCAGCATGCGAATCTCTGCCGGGATCCGCATGAATATGGGTTGTTCTTCAGCCATGGTGAGGCTGGATTGCACCAACAGCAGTGCTCTTGTTGGAAGTCTGAGACTGTAAGAGGAATTTGAAGGGGACCCTCTTTGTTTGCTAGGGCCGAAAGATGATTCCCTTTTGAAGTCGAGTTATGACGATGTGGTGGCTCGGAGTTGTCTATGACTTCGTTGTCAATGTGGTAGGGCAAACGGGCTCACGTCAGAGACCTCACGTCAGAGCCAGGCAGATTGGACAAAACAAAGAGTCGAAGAGGTGTCACGGAACGGACAAAGCCAATCCGCAGTGACGGCACGGCAGTCATTTATAGGTATGGGACATTCAGGGAGACGCGAGTTGGCCAGACGCGGCATCGGGGTTGACCCATCAAGGTCCCCGGACCTTGACGACCAGCCTTAGCTTCGGCCTGTCGAACCACAGACAACCCAATCGCCAAGTCGAAATGTCGCCCAAGTCGGTTTATCGGCCGGTGATAGGTGTTACCCCCTCCTTCCGGGCCCTCTCGCTCAACAAACCGACATGTGCGCAATCAGCCGTTTCGATTAGGTGTAGGAGGGCGATCCACACACGGCACCGAAAGCGCCGGCCAGGCGCCCCCGACCTTCGGCCCCCATGGGTCACCTTGTTTGTGGCTGACTCGCCGCGCTTCACCGCTGACCCACGGCAGTGAAGTTGCGATTATCGTCTTTGCCCATATCGCAGGAAAACCTGTTACTCTGGTCCGATATGCGCTCCAGTCTTACTTCGCACAACGAATGGAGTCGGCTCCATCTCATGGGGTTGGAGCCCGCTGTCTCTGTTACCCTGCAACGAAGTCTCCGCCAAAGGAATGCGCACGCTTGGTTATCCCCTGCGGCTGCTTCAACGAACCCCCACGAGCCGGGCCAGACTCACAGCTGAGAGTGACGAGTTGGCATTTACACCTTCCTTTCTTTCTAGTTCTCTGTTGAGAGGCTAGGCTAGCAATCATGCAAGAAGCGTCTACCTCATAGGTACGCTAAAGGTGGTAGCAAGCTTTGATCAAAATGACGAAGCACGCACACTGGACCACTTGCAGTAGGGTGCGCTTCTAGCTTTTGAGTTTCGATCGCCCACCCTCACCTATCCGACTAGCCTGGGATGGTTTCCATGCCTAGCTGTCACACAGTCGCAGTGAAGGAAGATCCCGGAGGCTTGCCGTCAAGTGGCCCTTTGGCTCGGCACTTCCTTGTCCGCTAATCATCACAATCGATGAACAAGACGACGAGGCACGTTTTGTCCGTCTATTTATGGGATCTCACTACATACAGCAGCCCTCAAAACGTCCAGAACTCCTAGGACGCCAAGTCTTTTGGTATCGTTTCTTGCGAGAAAGTCGCCGTCTGTATGAAAAGTGTCGTGGCTTTCCTGAATGGAATGCCCGAGATATCTGCGAGTTACTCATCACAGAGCACCGCAGTATCTTTCACTTGGTTCCGATGCTGAAATAAGGGTCTTATCGGAAGCGGGCGTCCATTAATTTTTTTTGGGCCTGGGAAGACGCCGCCATCGTACATTAGCGCCCTTCGACTACCCTTCTGTGAGGTACGGAAGCAAAATCATCGACCAGGTTTGGTATCAACACCAGCAACGCTGCAGCGGGATGGGTGGGGAATGAATCGACTCTCCGTCCCGTTGCATCCTTTCCCGATGTCTCACACGCTTCCTCATCCACAGGGCTTGGCGTCGAGGAGACCAGCAAATGTTGCGTGCGACTCTGCGCGCGATGTATGGGGCAATGCTGAAAAAGAAGATGCAAGAAGAACCATCACACGTCCCAGTCGAGCAAGTTGCTTTTGTCAATGCGCGTCGGTGGGCAGCCGGATAGCTATGCGCCTCCTCAAGGTGTAGGGATCCCCTTCCCAGCGCGAGTGGGGGCTCTAGATGAGCTTCGCGCCGTGTTCCGAGACTGGGCTGAAGTTGGACTACAGTGCCAGATTTCTCCAGAATGGCCGCCTCAGATCTGGGCCGATGCCTTCCCCGTGAATCTCGAAAGGTTATCTAGATACTGGCAATCTGGGGATACAGTGGGTGTTGGACTGAACTCGTCCAAGGTTTCGGCCGTACTCTGGCGTTTGCTCGTGATCGGTCCCTTAACGTGGAAAACGCAGGGAGGGTCATCCTTACTAGCGTGGCTGCGTGCGTGGTTGCATACGATGAGGATGCTGACCTGACCTTGGCTCCTTGAGCCGCTTCGCTGACCGACAACAGCCTATAGCACTCCGGCCCGACTCCATAGAAGCCACGGGCTACAGGCGATAAGGCGGCATCTGCTGTGGGACTCGATGCCGAAAGAATGCCGGGCCCGTTCTATATTCGCGACGCGGGTGCATTGCGCCACGATGCTCAGTTCATCATCGACGCATTCGACTCGGCAATCCCTCACCTCACCGCTGCAGGGAGCGCCGCCCAATGGGGGACCGAGCCGTTCTCGACGAACCCAAGCTTCCGTCAATCGATTCGCGATGCCGTCGCGCAGTCGGAGAAGTTCCGAGACACGGGACAAGGTGAGCAGGTGAGGACCTTCATCGCCGAAGTCGAGCACGACGCTACCGGGGCCCTGGACCATGGCCTCGCGCGGCGAGTGGATGCGCGAGGGACGACGTATGTTTCGGTCGGAGCCGTCAAGCTTCGAGACGACCACTTTGCGAGACACGTCCTGTCCTCGGAAACCCTGAAGCCCCACGTCACGGCTGCGACGGAAGCCGGCAGTTTCGTCTTCTTGGACGTCCTCGTGGCGGATCACCGAGTCGACGAGAGACGCAAGGGAGCAGGCGCAGCTTTGGTAGACAAGGTCAAGCAATATGCAATGGAACGTGAGAAGAAGACCATTTGGGTGGACTGCTGGGCGGGAGGGACTGGAAGGTTGGTCCAGTAAGTCGCAACACACGATGCCGGGATTGCCCCTAAAATCCAGCCTCTTCTGACTGTAGGCAGATATTATCAAGACGTGGGGTTCAAGCCTGTTGATGATTTCGAAGTTCCTTCAAAGGATGGAAGTATGTGGCACGGTAAGATCTTTCGAATGGACCTTGAGTGATTTGATTGGCGGCCCTTCGTCATTTGCACACCTTGTATATCAATTACATACAACTTACATGCTGCCTGAGGGGGTCATGTCATTCTCGAGATCAGCGTTTCGCCGTCCAAGTAGGTAATGGGCATCTTGAGATACGATTCCAATACTATCAAGCCTCCATGTATTCAAGTCTCCAACGGTGCCGTGTCGATGAAGGAACCAAAGTCTGCGTCTCTTCCTCCCTGAACTCCAGCCTCCATCACCAACCTCCTCAGCGCCAGCTGCTCCTCTTCGCTCAGCGTCAACGCCGACGCCCCCACGTTCTCCTCCAGATACTCGATCCTCTTGGTCCCGGGAATCACAAAGACGCCGCCGTTCTGCGCCAACAGCCAAGCCAGAACCAGCTGGCTGGACGTGCACCCTTTCCGCCGGGCCAGCTCGTTGCACTTGTCCACGACGGCGAGGTTCTTCCTGAAGTTGTCGCCCTGGAAGCGCACCATGCCGCGCCGCGCGTCGCCCTCCTCGAAGTCGTCGACGGACCGGTACCGCCCCGTCAGGATGCCGCGGCCCAGCGGCGCGTAGGCGAAGAGTGAAGCGCCCAGCTCCGCGCACGTCTTGAGCAGGTTGGTGCCCGGCGCGCCTTCGATGTCCAGCGTCCACGGGTTGTACTCTGCCTGCACGGCCGAGATGGGGTGCACGGCGTGCGCCCGGCGGAGCGTGGTGGATGAGACCTCCGAGAGACCTAGGTACTTGACCTTGCCCTCCCTACCGCGCTGCTCAGTATACCGGCACGTCCACGGTGAAGAGACCACTTACTCAACCAGCTGCTTCATCACCTCCACCGTCTTCTCGATAGGGACCTCCTCGTTGGCGCGATGCATGTAGTACAAGTCGATCTGATCGACGCCCAACCGCTTCAGACTGCGCTCAATACTCGCACGACAATGCTCCGGCGACGAGTCAATCACGATCCCCGCCCCGTCGAGCTTGAGGCCGAACTTGGTAGCCAGGAAGATGTCGCCGCGCCGCTCGGGGTGCAGCTGCAGCCACTTGCCCACGACGTCCTCCGAGTCGCCGTAGATGTCCGCTGTGTCCCAGTTGGTGCACCCGAGCTCCCACACGCGGTCGAGGAGCTTGAGGCGCTCTTCGTCGGAGCTGGTCGGGATCGTCAGCACATCTATAATTTGGGAAGAAGGGGCAAGGGAGACGGACTCGGTGGTGCCGTAGCCGATACTCATACCCATGAGGCCAAAGCCGATGGCTGGGATTTTGGGACCATTCTTACCAAACTGGCGGAGGGGGAGTTGAGCCGGAGGAGCCATGGTCTTGATAGGAACAATGTTGATACTGGAGTTATTGTGTGATGGTGTAAATTGAGGACCTTGAACCTGGAATGCATCGCTTCCCTCCAAACGCTTCCTTAACTTCCTTTAAATAACTTATTCCTCGTAGTCCTCGTCATCAATGGCCCATCGAATTAAGCCACCCAGCAGCCAAACGCCTCGATACAACCTATCGCCGATCCCCACCCCGCCGCCGGACCGCCTAGACCCACTACTCCGGCCGCCTAAGCCCGCTGTCTCCGGCATCGTGCATGGGTGACTAAGCCGTCTTGCTGCACTAAGCTTCGTATAGGTGAGTTGGCGATGCTGCAAGCTGACGGACATCGGATGTCCAAGTCGTGTAAGATGACGATGATTTCGTCGTGGGGGCGGTTGCAGAAGTACGTAGCGTTGAAAACAAAACGTTGGCATCAGGCCTAAAATCCGATTGCTGGCGAGAGACGTTCCGGTCGTGGTAAGACTTCGAGCGTGGGAGCAACGAGTAATCGTTCGTACCAGGTCAGCCATCGTACAAGTAAAGAGGTCATTTTATCGAAACAATGGCTTCGAAAAGCGAACCCGCTCATTTTTCATTACTCGAGGTATCTCCCACAATGAATCCCAAACGCTGTCCTATTCAAATCCTCTATTTCGTCTTCCGCCGAGCCTTGAATGTTTTAAGCGGATCCCGTTTCCTGGCACCCGCCTTGAATCCCTTGCGGCCCTTGTGTCCCTTCACCTTGCGATCCTTCCTCAATGCCACGAAGCCCACGTCTGCTGACAGCGATTTCTTGCCATCCTTAGGCAATAGGTACTCCGGGATGTGTTTGAGATGGGCCTGCTGTCTCGCTGTCCTGAGTTCTCCGTCGTGTCGCAGATGGCTCAGCTCGGTAGGGTTCTCCTCAAAGTATCTAAACATCGCAAATTAGAACAAGAAACGATAATTGAGAGTTACAGGTCAGCTTACCGCTTCAGCTTGTCACTCTTGAGCAGCTCTTGCCTGAGCTCCCTTGTTCGGGCCTCTCGAATGGACACTTTGGTGACAGCACGCAGGGCGTCATTCATTCGATAGCGAAAGGGGTCAACCTGTGCCATGTTGAAGTTGTACGGCTTGACCTCTTTGCCTCGCTTAGCTTGCTGCCTCGTAATCTTGGCCATCACTTTCTCGTCCTTCTCCGCCGTCGCAGTCGAAGTGGGCATGTGCTTGCGGTAAAGCTCTTTGGGTACAACAAAGGATAGAGCCATGCCAGTCTGGCCCGCTCGAGCAGTTCTGCCTATTCGGTGTGTGTAGGATGAGGCTGAGGTAGGAAGATCAAAGTTGATGACTGCTGAGACCTTCTTGAAGTCGACACCTATATCAGTATTAGCAATTGTCTTTTTGAGAATGATTCCCATGGCAGCATGTAGGGGGATGCCCCTAGGTCTGGGAGGGGTTGAGGGGCAAAAGGGCAGTTCGTACCTCGTGATACACCGTATTCCTTGTCGGCCCTGGATGCCTTTGCCTTCTTCTTGGGGCGCTGAGCCTCCTTATCGGCGGCCTCGCCTTCACCATCTTGCTCCTTCGCAGCGACTTCCTCGGTCTCATCCGCCTTCACGCCTTCGTCCTCAACGATCTCTTCTTCGTCCCCTAGCATCCCGTTCTTCTCATCCGCGGCAATGATGATGTCGTACACGTTCCGGTTGAACTCCTCAACAACATGCACTCTCGAGTTGAGAGGTAGTTCTGAGTTCAGGATACAACTTCTGATGCCGAATTGCTCGAAAAAGAGTTTCAGTCGGTAACATCGGTCAATGTCACTGACAAAGATGATGCACTTGCCCTTGATCAACTTAAGCTTGAAGATAACGTAGGCTAGAAGGAATTTCTCGTCCTCGCCACACCTTGGAGTTTGTTAGCAAAAGTCATGGATAAAAAGGTAGGGGAGCGCCATGGCACATACTTGGCAACGAACTGAGTGATGCCCTCACCCTCAGCCTCCTTCTCCTTAAGGTCCAGCAAAGTCGGATCCCGACGGAAGATGCCCTTAAGCGTGTTGACCTCATCTGTCAATGTTGCGCTCATCATCATGATTTGAACACCCTTGGGGATCGACCGCGAGAGGTTCTCAAGATCCTCGCTATAACCATACGACAGGACAAGGTCAGCCTCGTCGAGAACCAAATGTGTCAGCCTGTCGAGAGATAGAGCAGACGAGTTGATGTTTTGCCACGCCGTGGAGGGAGTCGCAATGACGATATCGGGGGAGTTGGAGAGGAGGGCTCGCTGGACGGCGCTGGAGACCTTGTCGGTCAATTTTGCGGTTCGAATATCCTTTGCGCAGAAAGAGGAGAACTGTTCGATGGCCTTGAAGACCTGATCGGCAAGCTCGCGAGTAGGGACAAGGATGAGGGCGGCAGTGAAGGCGGAAGATTCGGTCTAGTGTCCTGGGTTAGCAACTTGGGGGAGAAAACTCAAGCTGGAGACGAAGACATGAACTCACGGTCTTGCGCTTGAGAATGCTCGACAGCAGAGGGAGGACGTAGGCAGCCGTCTTTCCGGAGCCACAGTCGGCTTTAGCTAAGACATCCTGGCCGTTGAGCGCGAGAGGAATGGCCTTGCGCTGGACGAGGGTGGGCTTCGCGAACTTCTGCTGGGCAATGGCCTGGAGCAATCGGGCATCGAGGCCGAGTTCGACGAAGGAAGTCTCTTCGTCGGGCTTGGCGGATTTCGCAGACTTTTCGGACTTGACGACCTCGGTGGTCTTTGGAGGCTCGTCGCCCTGGTCGCGCTTTCGTTTTTCGGCCACCATTTTGAGGGTCTGGGGTGAAGAAGGCGTAAGAGTTGAGCTTGGTTGGTCGTGAAGTTGACGATTTCTCAGCGGCCATCGCAGACAGACAGCCTCAGTTGCGCTTGCCTCCAAATTTCCAAGCCGAGGAGGGGCAGCTTTCGTCTCGGAACATCACATTATTGGTTGAGACTTAAAGCACTAACCTAAGAAAGACTAGCGCATTTCTTGTCGGATCAACCAGCACAAAATTTCGTTGCAACTTTTTTCTTATCGCCTTATCGTGCTACGTCTCCGCTAAAAAGAAATCCTAGTCAGAGCTCCGCCAAGCAACGCCCAGCAGGACGTACGAAACTCGGAGTTTTCCTCTCGGGTGTCTGAAAGAGGATTGAATCCAAATTGAGCTCTTGAGGCCATCAAGGAGCCGCTCAATATGTATAAAATGTGTCGTCTCATAAGTCGTCTAGGATGCACCATAACTGCGGAGAAAAGACTAGGCACAAGTGTATCCCCGTACATCCAGATAAATTGACCTTTAGCAGTGCGCAGTTCAGTGAGCTTGTGACTTCTTGTTTCGTTGGACTTTGGAAGAACTGAACAAGCGGATTACGATGAATACCAGTTTCTGTCACGATTTACTCATTCATTTCTTAGCAAGAATCTTTCTCGGCTTTTACTTGGCACCAGTACACTCTAAGACTTGGCGTTGTCGTACTGGTTGTCCTCGGTGAGAACTGTGCCGTCAAAAACAAAACAAAAAAGACCACAGTTGACATTTAAACGATCATCACGATTGGCCTAGATGCAGTGAAGATGCTACAGATCGCGTCTTTCACATTTAACCTATCAACCTAGAGAGGCCACACTCTTACCTCAATTGAGCTGTAAGTACTGAGTGATTTGTTTGTGCCTACAGTTGATAAGTGTCAAAATATTCCGGACTATCACGATTCGGGTGGCACTCAGGTTGACCATAGCTTTTTTGGTATTCATTCATTTCGCTAATTCATATGTATCCCGTTCCTGGCCTTTTGATTCCGTGGCCTCAATTACAACCCATGCTTTCTTTACACGCTCGTCTAGTCGAACCGTCTACCACTTGATGACCCGGTTGGGGAAGAACTCATCAATCAGCTCCATGTAGTAGGGCTTGAGCTTAACGGCATCGGGGACACCGTCGCTCTTGCTGTACAGATCGTAGGGGTTGAAAGCCTGGACAGCCTTCATCATCTCCCAGTCCTTGTCGCACATGAGGTGGCGGTAGGCGCCCTCGCGGTGCCAGGGGTAGAAGGAGTGGTAGCGGATCATGGCCAGGGCCTCGTCGGGGAGGCTGGACTGCGACTTGACGACGTGGTAGAGGTACTCGTCGTGGCCCCAGCTGAGCATGACGTTGTCGAGGCCGCAGTTGGGGGCGTAGATGCCGTACTTGGTGTTGTAGTCGGGGTTCTTGGCATCGGGGTTGCCCTCGAGGAAGGTGTCGGGGTAGATGATGCGCTCGTCAAAGGCGCAGCCGACGGCGAAGGTGTCGCCAACGACGTCCCACTGGCCCTGGGTGCCGAGCTCGGGGAAGAAGACCATGAGCTTGCCCAGGTCGTGGATGAGGCCGGTCAGCTGCATCCAGCGGGGCTTGCCGTCGCGGCGGATGGCCTCGGCGGACTGGAGAAGGTGCTGGATCTGGGACAGCGAGGTGTCGGGGTCGGACTCGTCGATGAGCGTGTTGAGCTTCTCCATGGCCTCCCAGATGGTCATCTCGGGGCGAGGGCGGGTGGCGCTGTAGAAGCGGTTGCGGGCAGCCAGGTTGTAGGTGACGGTCTGCTTGTGGTGCTGCTCGCGGTAGAAGTTCTTGACGCGGTCGTTGGCATCCTCGTAGTTGCGGAAGACGGCCTTGTCCTTCTCCGAGTCGAACTGGGACTTGGAGTCGTACTTGGCGGCGTTGACCTCGTCGATCTTGTCGGACATGGCCTCGAGCTCAGCTCCGGTCTTCTCAGTGACCTCGATGACGGCGGCGGGAGCCATTGTGATGTGTGTGTAAGTCGAAGACTTTGGTGGTTGTGAGTTGAGGGGAGTAGTGTAGGTTGAGAGTTGTAGAGAGCAGGCTTTGGATGCTTGTTCTCAGGAGTGAAGAGTGATGATGGTGATGGGCTTGAGAGAGAATAACCGGTCTGTTGTCGTCTGGAAGGCGTCCTTATGTATTCGAAGCCAGCTCGATCCAAGTTTTCTCAGAACAACCGGCAGTCTTTGAACAACCCACACACTCGTGTGAACTCTCCATCTTGTCTCCGCACGATCGGAACCGAGCCATGGCCAATCTGCGTGCTCCTAACGACGGTTACTCATGGTTTCGCCCAAGAATTAGTCAGGACGTAGTTGACGGTGCCCTCCAGGACTCCCCGAGGCGGAGATCTGGGGGAGCGCATGGCCCACACTCGGAAAGAATTTCTCTCTCGAGCTGGCCCGAACAGGCTAGAGCCGCCGGGCGAGGCCATGAGGAGGGCGTCTAGCGCTCGGCAAGGGCGTTGAAGCATCGCGGGTTCTAACCACGTACTTCTAGCGCCGCCGGCTGTCTCCCTTTTGAAACGACGTTCCACCAGACTAGAATAGCAGCACAGTTCATTCTGTGGAGTTTGTATGGAGAACGCGGGGCCGGCAGATGCACGGTGATGCGCCCTGATGCGGCGCTCCTGCAAGTTTCTGTCCCCAGCAACACCCACGCAGGACTCGATCGGCCTCGATTCGCCGGGCCTGCCCTGACTACCATGGCGCTCGCCCCGATTTCTACGTCACGCGGGTGTCAAGGAGAGACAGGAACGGGCACCCGTCGCCCCTTCCGGGCCCGGACTTGGCAAAGGACGGACGCCCGCACCCGCCGGCCAACTCGGGGATTCTTACTCGACAAGTCAGGTACGGGATATCTACATAGGTAGACTATTTGCTCGCGACTCAAAACTCGTCAGCCGCCTCGGCCAGGCCCGTCATGGTCCAACTGGTCGGCGGCGCTAACACGAGGCTGGGGTGGCTGCATGACCTGGAGAAGTTTTGGAACCTTCGGCTGTCTCATCTACTGCCTCATCGGATCCATCTCGCCAGATACTGACAGCTTGGTAATTGTGTCGTGGATATTGGTGAATGCTGGGCCTGCAACATGGCCTACCACCTTGTGCTGCGACCTCTGAGGCTGTTAGGTACCTCTCCGCTCGCTTCTTGTCCATCGACATCAGTTAGGATATCAATCTACTGAGCTCCACACGAGAATAACATCCTCGTCCTCCGAACAGAGCAATTGAAGTTGTCTCCTCCCGCTCCCAACTCGGGTGTTCTCCGAGAACAATACTTTCGCCAGCCACCGGAATTGACTGGTGGCCAAGCAACAATATGCCACTGCAGCAACAACGAGACGAACATCCACAATATCGAGTTGTTCGTTTAGCGCCAACACTCAGGCACACAGGGACCACCAAAAAAACAAAAGAACGCATTCTGGCCCCGGCGGGCTGCCTGCAACGTGGGCCTCGCTTACCACCTGGGAGAGAGCGTCCCCATCATGAATCCATCTTAAACCGCCGCGTGATGGTCCACGGATGGATCAAATACGGATCACGACCGCAAAGACCAACCACCCCCACGATTTAGCACGACTCCGCATCGTGAGGGGAAACAAGACAGACGGGCGGGCCGGGGACTCTTGACAACTGCCGACCGAAGGGTCCGTGAGATGCTTGCTTCCTTCAGCCAGAAGGTGGCAGAACGGCCGTTGACGAAAATGGCCCACCCTGCCAAGATCCAGGTCCAACCTTCGCCCGTCATAGCCATCTGCAGAAGTTGCAAAATAAACCCTCCACGCCTAAGGGAGGGTTGTCTTAGTTCTCTAGTGCCGGGAGAAACTTTCCAAGCATGGCAGCCAACGTTAGCCTCATGGCCCGCGGGGCAAGTCTGTCCGGCCGGCGATCGTCGGGAGGCTTTCTTGCATGTCCCCGCGCTAGAGGGATGATCCTGCTCTGGTTGGTCTGGAAATCTCGACTGCATCCATCACCCAGATTCAGAAATACCGCCCGGCCGGAGGTGTTGTGACAGATCATAAACCACCCGGTGCCTGTATCAAGAAGGAATGGTTAGTATGCAGCCACAACGAAGCAGATGTGGAAACAGGAGACAAGCCGACAGAGTTAAGCGAAGACCTCAGTCTTGAGGAAAATGACCACCAAGAGTAAGGCAGTACCAGCGGAGACGTTGCAATACCGCTCGCTACCAATGAATCCTTCAGCTTCGGACAACAACCCGATCAGGGGTTGCGCCTCATTGACGAGAGCATGACCTACAGATGGAGACAAGGCAAATCTCGAAAAGCATTCCAACACTCAATGAAATGACGAAAGCTTCCCGAGTAGCCAGGGTGATGATACAGCAGCAGTGTAGATTTGCCAGCGATGTTTTACAATTTCCTTCACAAGAGGACTGGGCCGCGCGTGTGCGTTGTCTTCTCCATGAAGAGTGCAACGCAAACAAAACAATTAGACCATTCATTGGCCATGAGAGTTCTGCTTACATCTCAGGCATCCGTTTTGTAGCTACTCCGTACCCAGGTGGCAACAAGTACATGCCAAGAGTCGTCGAGATAAAGCCTTTAGTTGGAAAGCAACAGGGTACTTGCTTGGAGCCAGCATCTCCATGCATAGATGATCAAGCCTCAGGCAATGTACTGTACGTACGAACAACCAGTCGCCCAGACTCCATCGCCTTGGTATCCGATCGCCTAGGTCTGGAATTGTCCAGAGCTGTCAGATGATGTAATGCAATAAGATCCATAGGCCAGGTCACACAAGCCAGCAGGGGTACCCCCGATCGTCACCGCAAGCGAGGCATGTTGCGTTTTGCTACTCCACCCCTACGCCTCGATACTCGTCATCAGCACCGCGAAGGAGGCATGTTCGGCGGAGCTACAAACCAAGGGCCAACAGGAGCATGATATACAAATAAGCCTGGAGTGAACATACTTATCAAGTGCATGAATATCAGATCGTTGACGCGTCCTGAACACAATCAGCATCTTGACGTCAAAGGACGTGGCTCGGGAAGAATGCCGGACACTCCAAAACAACCGCTCAATCCAAAAATACGACCCTTGACACATAACCTATATTTGTATTGTATCTACCGCAGCCCCAAGTTTTCCGTCATTACCCCAATACTTCAATCAGGAATGAAAAAAGATTGCTTCCTTGGTCCACAAATGGAGGCACACAACACAAGACATGGAGAAGCAAACATGTCTCACGTTCAGAACCTCCGTTCAAAGCTTTACCAAAACGAGCTCGCATTAAAATGTGGGCTCCCGTCTTCGCCAACTTGGTTCAGCGGAAGTAGTGGTTCTGCCTGTCCCTATCGGTTTGGGGCAGATATATCAACTCGTATCAGAAGGCTCGGCGATTCAAGATCCTTTTCTAATAGTTAAAGTGTGCTCAATTTCGTTCGTCTTGATTTGAGCAATTGCACCGCCAGCCTTATGCCGTCTGCATTACGAAGATTTGAAGTATTCTATGATTATCATGCCCAAGATTCATGTCCTCATGACGGTAATATTACCCGAATGGAACAAAAATATAAACCAGGTCAACTATGTCTTTTATAGCATCAGCTGAGTCGCTAGGACGCTGGACTAAAAGATAACTGAGACCAAGAATAAGAACCTGGATCAATAGTCCAGTCCTACAACTTCGTCTCTTCATAAAGACATGGGCGCCTAAATTCAAGCGTTCACCACCGTGTTGCCATTGCCATGATGTTTACTTGAATTCTGTTGAGAGCTTCAGGGCTTTTTGGCTCATTACCAGGGTTAAAGACTGAGTCTCGTGCCCTCATAGCAGTTCTAGTAACTTCCAGGCAAGCCACATGCTACATGACAGCCAGCTTAATGCGAATGAATGCCCGTACCAGGGAAGACTGCTCGGTTCTGCTCATAGAAGGCATGCACTTGATATCTCAGTGCCCACCAGCCCACCGGCTGTTGACTTTCCGGTAGGAAAAGTCATTCAACCCATCAAAAAGATGCAAGGTTTCAACCAAGGTAGTTCCAGGACATTGTATCAGAGTTCGTTTCCAATAAGTACAGAATGCATACTAGAGACTGGGAAATAACCCCGAGCATACAAGCTCACAGTCATGCCCGCTAGAAGAGAAGCTAGACTCCATATATCCCCAAATTACGTATAATCTTCTGCGCAATTCGTCCAGGGATTCTTTCTACCCGCTAAGAGACACGACTCTCAAATCAATAAGAGCTACGATAGTTAACTGTGAGCGAAGTCGTAAACCTCATTAGAAAACCCTCAACGGAGACACACAAGGTAGAATGAGTCAACGTACTATGCATAGAGTCCTGAGATAGATGTAGCCGTGCGGGGGAAATATGTTGGCAAATGGATTTGCTCTTGAAAATCCGATGCTCTTATCACTTGGTTTGGGGTTTCTTCATTTTTGTAATGGTAATATTTGACAATGATATCACAGTTGTAGGATGGGGAACAATGAACTGTGAACAGTAATGAGCTACAAACCCCGAACTCAGCGAAGCTACATGACTCGAAAGACTTTTTGTCATCAAGTGCCTAGAAATGAAATGAGGTTTTTAGAGAAATCTACAGTGTCTTGCTCAAACCTTGCCTTTTGATCGGAGACACTGCATGCAGTATAATGAGAATGAGAATGGTCCCAGCTTGTGACATCCCGGACCCAGATTAGCACGAGTCGTGCCAATGCAATGCGTTACGAGCGGATATTATCTGCAACCTAGAGCTTGATCTGAAGGCCGAATATGGTAGAACTGGGCACCAACTGCCTCTGCGAATTCTGTCAAGCCGCTTTCTGACAGTCAAGGTTCGAATTACATATCCAATTGGCACTTGGCAGCTGAGAGTTTCACGTTAAATCAATCAATGCTTGAAGAAGTGAGATTAATAGAGAAAAGAAAGTGTAGAAGCAATAAAAGATATTTGCAAAAACTGGCAAGCTCAGAATACATACAGTGATGCGCCTGTTGAACTCAACCTACAACAGATTCAGCTTCAAGGTCGAGTTTGAACAGTCTAACTACGTGTGTTCCCTGATAGAACGATGTTATGTGCAAATTTATCAAGTTATTTTCATGAAGCCACAGGTGATGTGGTGCAAACGATTGAGCCACAAATAGCATGCCTGACCCGAGTTGACGAACAGCATTGTACCAGTGCTCTAAATGCTTACTTACTTGAATTGACTATCAGAAAATCACTAGACATACTGTATACCTGATAGATTAAAGAAACACGGTAACGGATAGGCAATACATAGTAGCAAACTAGGTATGAGTTAAGAGCTTACTTGTTCCAGGGTAGGTTCTCACTTGACAGGCCATTTGTATATAATCCCACCAACAGTCCAATATACATAGAAGCAGAGCTACCTGGAGCAGCTACGTCCCAAATAATCCACAACACTTCGTGTCTTGACCAACGTAATGTCAAATTCGTTTCACCATCCGCATCATAGACTACCCAACGACCCCGCCGTTTGATTTGCCACAGCTCTCGAGAACCCATTGCTAAGCCTGCAGATGACCTGGTAAATCCGCCCCTCAAAAACAACAACAAACCATATAGTGACCATGACGACAACGGACGTCAAGCTCAGGTTACCTCTCTCCAGACAACGAAAGGTCCTGAGCCCACCCGCCAGCGAAACAGGCTTAGCGCGGCTGCTTCAAGACTAGCCCGCCATCACGTGGCCCGAGTCGTACAACTTAGCAGGCGATCTCATTGCGCGATTAGCTCGACTCACAAGAAACATCCTCCCCTCATACCCAATAAATCCCAAAGTAATCAAACAAAAAAAAAGAAATATTTACACAATGGTTTACACGATTGTCGTCCACCTCTACGCGAAAGCGGACGAGGAGAGCATTGCGAAGCTCACGGCAAAACTCACCGAGGCCAGCCGCGTCTACTCCCAGGACAAGGAGACCATCTCGTGGTTCGTCATGCAGGATATCAAGGACCCACGTGCGTTCACAATTGTCGAACGTTACGAACAAGAGAGCGTCAGTCTTTCACTCCTCCCCTCCCCGCTTTCACATGTGAGATGTTTCACTTGGTTTTTATACATCCGCTAATTTGGGTGGGCTTCTTAGAGCCAGAAATATCACCTCGAAAACCCGTACTGGCAAACTTTTGACCCCTACGTCATCCCACTTTTGGAGAAACCCATGGATTTGAGAAGGCTGGAGGAACTAGACACAAGCAAGGATGTTGTGGTACCGCAGTAAACAAAAGAGAGTCGCAGGATGTAACTCTGGCCTGTTTATGACCGGATACGAAACGACTTTCAAGTCATCTTGATAGGGAAAATAAGATAAAAATAGACTGGTTCAACATATCCCACTCCGACTTTCATGGCTCTCTCATATTACCCACAGCAACGGTTGAGCAGTATGAGTCAAGCGAGACAAGGCAAGGGGGCAGCATTCGGCCGATACCGCAGGTTGACCGAGGAGACTATCTTGTTGAGGAGATGTCACTGCAGGCCTGATCTGAACCGGATCTTGATGCCGAATTTAGGGCGACCTCGGCGACAAGCTACTACATCCCCTAGTCGAACGACCAGCACGGGCAGATCTAGGAAGTCATTACCCGTGCCGAGTGCGCTCAAGTTGCTACTTAGCTAGCATGCTCGCGGGCAGTCCGAGGGCAGATCCGGGGCCCGAGCCGGGGTGGGATGAACGATTATCAACGGCTTTGGCTGGCCCGAGCCCGGCAGCAACGGTCAGATAAGCTAATGTGCGCAAAGACCATGGGCCGGAAAACCCGAGGTGGTGTGGTGTCAGGAGGGATCCATCGTCGAGCGACATCCTGGCAGGAGTGAGTGGCAGGAAAACAATTCCGTATCAACTGCGACTCTGCGAGAACAGCGGCAGTCGGTTGAAACCTTGGCTGGTGAGGGGAACAGCCGCGCGCCAATCCGCGTCGATGTACGACATAGCCCTCGGACCACACCAGGCCTGTGGGTGGATGAATTAGTGAAAAGCTGGACGCATCACCTCCACTGCCGGATGCTACAGTGCTGACTTCATCCAGCGCAGCATCCATTCGCCTTGGACAGCGTGTCATCGAGGGGCCTTCAGCAGCGTGTCATCGGGGGACCTTCAACGGCGTGTCATTGAGGAGCCGTTTGTGACCGCTTCCCGGTTTGCGTGCCTAGCAGGTAGCTGGGTTTGAATAGTGTCAAAGTTACCTCGAAGCCACCTGCTGTCAGCTTGCCCGACATTGTTGGCCATGAACAAAGGAGTCTTAAGTGGCCCGGAACGGGCAACACTTGCGAATCACCTAGCTACCGACTTAGTAGCTGACAGCTAGCTGACACAGTCGACCAAAAACAGCAGTTGCCGTTGGGTTGTGTCTGGTCTCGCCTGGGAGCCCACCACATCACGTACCCACGTACCTTGACCACCAAAAGTAGGTAGGCCGCCCTTGCACGAGCCAATTATCCCATGCCCCCTTGGAGAAAATCCCTGATGCGAATCCTCACTAGCCTAGCCTTATGGGAGAGAAAAAATGAAGTTGCTCGGGCCCGCGGGGTCGGGACCGGGTATCTTGGCATGGGGCGTATTGCGATGGCCGCTGTGGACAGGTCCTAGAGCGTCAGCACAACTAAGAGCAACCAAGCGCGAGGAGGACCCCAAACTCTCACAAGCAAACCGTTAGATCCATGGCGGATCGCTTCCCCGTGAATACCACAGAGTTGCATCGTGAAGCGGGGTCGGCATGCGGGCTTACTGTGCTGTCCTCGTACGTACAGCCAGCCAGCTGGAATGTATCCAGATACCTAGGTAGTCCAGACCCTCAGAGCTGAGCATGTCGCTTAGGGCAAATGGTAGCAAGCAGCAGCAGCAGCAAGGAAGCGCGGCTTGTCCTGCCGTGTCTCATCCCCCCTTGATGCTAAAAAGTTAAATTTCCGAGAAAACATGGAGGCAACGTTTCTGGCTGAGGGTGATTAGCCTAGCAAACTAGGCCCTTCACCCAAGGAGAGCGAGGCCTCGATGAATTAGTCGGCGCCCTCCGACAACTTGGCGTTCTCGGCCGGACCTCACTGCGGAGTAGGCCCATAAATCTCCAACGTCGCCATGCCCGAAATGGAGCTTCAAGTGCGGGCGTCTTGTTGGCCTCCAAGCCTCCCAAGCCTCCACGCTTCCACGCCTCCAAGCCCAGGTCCTACCTAGTGCCTACGTAGTAGTCTGAGACTCGTGGAGGGAGGAGTGGAGCTGCTGAATAGGCATCGCACTTGCATTGTGGATTGCTAGGTTGCCAGGCTAGTTAGTGCTTAGGAGCACAGTGTCGCCATTCATCGCCCTTTAGATCTGCAAACGGCGGGGTCTGGGCCTAGGCAGGATCGGCAAGGTCTCGAGAGCCTCAATTTCCTCATCATCAGCCAGGGAAAAGTTTGAAGCCGACATCCCACCAATCAAGGATTCTCCGTATCCTTCATGACGGAATCCATCCCTTCTCATTTGACCCGCGACGCTAAGGTTTCGTAATGTCGCCCCGTGCTGTATGCAGCCTGGGTTGACTTGCATCGCCCTGACTATCCACCTCCCCACAAGCCGTCAACCATTTGGTGGCTGTTGTTAGCTGTTGTTGGCTTGCATAGTCGCATTTACCTCTCGAGACTCACAGGCGCTCCGTCGAGCGCCGAACTCGTGGTCCAGGCTTTCACCAGGGACTTTGGCAGCTTCGCCATTGAGTCGAGTTGGATTCGAAACGGCCACCCGCCGCCAGGGACCCGGCAGGACCTTGCAACTTTGCAAGGCGCTGGGGCACCGTGTACTGGACGCATGGTCTCGACCACAAAGCGCCAGTAGCCATCACTGAAAAGCCTCCTGCGATTTCCATTAATAGTCGATGTTGGTGATCCTAGCACAGAGAAGTGGCGCTTGACAGAGCGTAGATGCCGTGTTGGACGCGTCTCGGGCTGTCGCCGGCGGCCGAACCCTTCTCCCTGTCGGCTTGTGGCAACTAGAAGTCAATTAGGTAGGCCACCTTCTCTCGGCATTGACGGCCTGGATGGTTGATGGTTCACAGTTGAACGGGTGAGCGAACGACAAATACTATGCAGTACTTTCGCCGTGGATAAACGCGAGGAACATCATCATCTTTCCGAGCCTGCTCCACCTTGAACGAAGCGAGCAGATCCGTAACTTTCCCAAATGCTGATATCAGGACCTAGGCCAAGCCCACATGCCTCAAATCAGACCACTGGTCGGGACCTAGCTGGAGGAAAGACGTCCCCCCCCGCTTCTCAGACGCGCGTTAGAGGATTTGAACCAGGTTGTTCCCAATTTTGCAACTCGTCTCCTGCTGATTGCACTGTCCTGCGGGCTGAGCATCTGGCGCCCATCAGCATTCGACCTAGCTCGCTAGGCTAGATAGGTCCGAATTGAGATCGAGTTCTTTGCCGGCTAGGTCGGAGCTTATTAGCTTTTGTATGCTTGACCAGTCAAAGCGCATGAAGCTCAGGTGCAGATCACCCGGGATACCGTCTCCACCCCAGGTCCCAGTCCCTCCCAACCCCATATCGGAGGGCGGCGCTTCGGCCGAGTGGTGGTGAACCGGGGAACTGTCGACGACCCTCCGATGCAAGTAGCTGTTCTGGGAAAACGGTGACATCTGGCGAATACTGTTGAGGGAGGAGTAGTCCTTTGGTTCCGACTCTGCTCAATGGCTACACTTGGCTGGGCCCCAGATCGATCCTTCACCATCATCAATCCCTCCAGCGCTCGGTAAGTTACCGGCATACGCGGAACTCGCCGTCCCGTGTACAGTGTGCCTGGCATCTTGAGTTCGGAGCAAAGCTTCGTTTTGCAACGAAACGGGGATTGCCACGTTGGACCATGACACCAACACCAAGTAATCCGGTTTGGGCGTCCAAGGCGTCAAGCCCAGGAGCTGTAAATCATCGTGGTCACATAGTTAAAGGCCGAGGCGTGGCCACAGGAACACTTTCCTCAACGCTGCCCTGGAGAGGGCACCACTGACCTTAGTATCTTTGAAGAGGGGGAGAATGCAGACGCCACTGTTTCCAGTCTTCAAGTTGGTGATCAGACATACGCCCAGCTCCCGGGTTCCCAGTTCCAAGCTTTCAGCTGCCAATTCCCCTTGATCTGAGTTCTCCGTGGCAAGGAACCAGGGTCCCCCCTCTCGGCCTCCGCATCTGATGCCCCTCACTCCGAGGCCCCATTCCTAATGTCAGGTCTGTGCCAGATGCGGCCACTTGCAGCGCAAGTCGGTAGCCCGGCGTTCGGCGTCTGGGATGGGCCTCTCTGATTGTGTTGCTATTTGCCATTGTTGAAAGGGTCTCGCGAACCGCGCTGGGGCGTCGGAGTCTCCAAGATGCGATGCAATGCGATGCCAACCGGAGCACTTCCGCCGAAGTGACCCAATCATAGCCCCGTGAACCTAGACTCCAAGGCTTGGGTCCCCATCGCTTTGCAGAAAATGGTGTCCGAACGTCGAGCTTCCGATGGGGAAAAGTCTATTTCCCCCTCATGGCGTACTAGGTATGCAGGCCTTAGCCTGTTGGCGTGTGCAGTCTTGGCCTGCTGGCGTGTGGCAAAGCTCTAGCAACTTTAGTCCATGTCGCATCCACGGCAGTTGGTGGCTTGTGAGATGCCATGCATATTTGACTGTGCCATCGCCCTCAATCCTGCTGCACTCGCATCAGACCTTGTATTCTTCCCCTCTCTCAAAAGCCCTGCTGTTAATTGTTGCGTATTTGATTCGAAGGGCCACCCACTCACCTGAATCCGTCGAGTTCCCTTTCATACCTGCTCCTCGACCGAACCGCTCGTTAGCCCTGCCCGCTTTAAGCACAACACAACTGTCCCTACTCAGCTGTGGTCAAGCAATAGGCAATACCAAGAAACGTTATAACCCTTCGTGGTGCGTTCATTGGGAGCAGACAGGCTACCAACCCGCGGATACCATCAATCGAGCCCGGAAACCGATCGCCCTCTGTCGAGGTACCCTCCCAATGGCAACCTTTGTGCATTCTTACCCTTTGATGGCGGGCGATTACCCGTTTGGCCCATGCTTCGACGGGATCGCCTCACCTGCTTCCGGATGCCTAATGACCCCTCCTCCACCGTATCGCATCAACACACCTTCCCCCGCATCTCGAAGCAACCTGTCATATCAACAGACCATGAACCAAGTTTCGTTTTTTGATGAAGCAATCGGTACCTCTTCAATGCCAATGGAGGTTGGCTTGGGAATTTTTCTGCAACAACCCCAACAACCCCAGCCACAACAAGCTCAACAGCCCCAGTTCATAGTCGCCCCTAAGGCCGAAGTATATGAGCCATCGCCGAGAGTACTGCCGACTGTAGAGGCGGAACAGAAAGCGCCCCGTCAACCCCGAACCCGAAAAAGATCCCTGGAAAACTCAGACATGTCAGAAACCGGTGCCTCTGGGCCCACCGAGGAACAACCAAGGCCGAAGAAACGAGGCCGGAAGCCTAAAGGCCAACAAAAGGAGCCGCCAATGATACAACTAAAGGAGGAGAGCGAAGAGGAAGATATTCCAAGGGATCCCCGCCGAAGGCGCATCCTCGAACGAAACAGAATCGCTGCGACCAAATGTCGCCTACGCAAACGGGATGAAGCATCAGCACTCGCCTCTCGTGAGCAAGCCATGGAGGATCACAACCGATACCTCTCAACATGCTTCGACTCGCTGACTGCTGAGATCTACCACTTGAAGACTCAGCTCTTGCAGCATACCGATTGCGGCTGTGTTCTCATTCAGAAATACATTGCGAATGAAGCTAGAAAGTCCGTTGACGGTCTCCTATCATGTTCTTCCGCTTTCCAGCATCCCGATGGACCGACAAGTCCATACCAGAGGGACTCCAGCGGCAGCGGGACAAGTGGAACAGGTTCTTTGAGCATTCAGACACCTGAAATGGAGGGCTCTGCTCCAACATGGACTGATCCCTTTCAACAAGCTTCGAGGTCGTCGGAGGGAGGAGATGATATGTTCGACATGGTGGTATTAGAGCCGTTCCAAAAAGAAGCCCTATCGACGTCAAGCCAGCCCATGTCAAGTGTGCCTCACCTGTCTAGGTGCGACTCGGGAGTTTTTGTTACCTCAGGGCCACAGCCTCAGTCGGTGGATGGGCTGGTTTGGGACTCCCAATGGGGTTTCTAGTAATCTCGGCGTGGTGGTGCCATGTTGGCGCCTTGATGAGTAACGAGGAATACGAACTGGGTGGCGAAAACAAAAACGAGGTTGCGTTTTAGGACCTGTATGCTTGGGCTGTATTCCGATTCTTTTGTACACGTGTAAGAAAAGTAGTAGAATTGAATGGCATTCTTTGGTCGCATTTGAAGATATATCTTTCATCAAGGGTTTCGGAGCTTTCCTGTCCTACTTGAAGAGATTGCGGGCTGAAAAACCCTGCTTCAATCGCTAGATGACATTGAACTTTGGGAGAACGGTGACACTTGTCCTACCCCGGGTTGATAGGTAGTGAAAGTAGTTTGAAAAAGACAAGGAATGTGATCCTTTACGTTTCGTCGCTGTCATTACGGTGATGCATGACTGGCTCCACTTCGTGGTGTATTGAGAGTTGGTGTAACGGCCAGGCAGAGTTAAATCCGGTACCTCCGGTTGCTTTGTGTTGAAGTGTCTGAAATATCAGATCAGGGTGATTCTGGATAAGCCCAAGGGTCAATCGGTCGTGAGTTTGTAGGGCTCGGGTCGACGGCCCTCGTCGAGGGGGGAAGGTTATCACTGCGGTGCAGCACGTCTATGCTTGGCCAACAAGTTGCCAATCAGAGTGTCGTCAGTCTATGAATCAGGGATCTACCAAAAAATCCCGTTGAGGTGTGGTCCAGAAAGGAATCTTGGCGACCGGACATTCATGTTCGTCAGAAGGAACGTGGACGCTCGTCTTTGGCTCGGAACCAATCTTGGACGCTGTAAGCAAAATCCGCGCGATTGAGCCATGAGCGTTATCTTGCGCGTCTGCTTTAGAGAAGTTCTTTGAGAAAAGGTAGCAAACTGTGCTCCCCATGTTTTGGTTGAAGAGCGAACAGCGGTTGCGATGTTCGTTGTGGAAGGATGGACGATCGCGTTGCCGTGAAGTGTGGGGTGGAAACGATCCGGTTACCCCCTGCTTTTGGCGGAACAGCTGTAGGGAGTCTTGATCCGACATAATAATGTGAATGACTGTGGCTTTGGGCTTGGCAGTGGATGGGGGTATTCACCGCTTCCTGCGGCCTCGGACCGCATAATGACAGGTCCGGTGCGAAAGTCGGTGAAGTGCAAGCGGGAAGCATGCTTCGACAGGTCTCTTGCTGTCTAAACTGGCAGGGCTTGCAGAAGTTGGTCGCGTGAACAGGAAAGCTCTTTGGCGCTATTGAAACGGCTTGCGACAGGTCCCCCGTAGCCGAGCAGACAGAGACCCTTGTTAGGGGAAACCAGGGGCGAGGAATGAGGGGACTTGAAATGGTGACAACATCGGAGCTCACAGGTCTAGGACCAAGACATCACCACGTCCTGTCGTCGACCATTCAGCAATCATTGCCCTGCTCTACTATCGGTTCAGTCAGCTTCTCTCGGCTCGATCCTGGGCAATGCGGCCCGCGGCAGGCTCATTGCTTGTTCCCCTTTTCAGGACAGAGGACAGCGCTCGGTTGCATGGCCTAAACCCAGACTCCGTACAACGCGATTGACACATCGCTCGAGAGTCGAGTGGCATGCTTTCCTGAGCATGGCGGCTGGGATGTGGCAACCCAAGACTTGCTCTCCAAAGTGGCGATGATCAACTGATCTGGCCCACAACATCCACTTTGTTGACAATGGGGCCCCGGATCCCGATAGCGGGACACGCAATCCGACCGGGAGCTCAGAGTCGCAAGGTGACCGGTGAAGAGTTTGAGCTTTGGTACTGGAAGCTCACTTTTTTTTGTCTGGCATGGAATCCACCACGAAAAGACTCCCTGCAGCATGGCGTCGAAAATCCCACATCGCTAGTGGTCGATGGGACCGCTGAGATGCTTGCTACAAGATTCGTTCAGGGGTCCTGAGGAGCCGATCCAACGTGCTGGGTACGAAGCACACCGGTGCAAACCAATCAGCCTCTGGACGTGCGCCTCAGCCTGTGACCAAGCTTAGGTGGGTATGGCTTCGTAGGATGTGACCCTTGTCCTGGCTTCGAGAAGTGTCACCCACAGGCCCGCGCCAAACCTTCTTGTCCATGCAAAGTGGTATTTTAAGCCGGACCTCTCTCCTTCGTTGTCCCTTTTCCATTGCCGCGAGAATCTCGACGACAGACAATTGGCGTGGGCAAGGACAATCCGACTCCATAAGACCTGTCTTCCCAGCGTCAGCGCCACTACGAATCGAACGTCACCGGACCCGATCGACACACCATCACCTGCAATTGAGCAGCAATTGGCAAATACCCGCTCTCGCTATGGGCATGGTGTGGTAGCAGCAGCTTGTAGCCGTGGAATATTGACGAGGGACGTCGTTCTTTACTGCAATCTCCCGCTGAGGTCTCGAGTTGGCAAGGAGAAAAGAGAGAACACAAGAGACGGAAACGCGCAGCATTCCTGTATGGTGCGTGGCAACGGGCAAAGGGAAAAGGGCCTCCACGTTGCAAGCGACCGTTGCATCTGCAGCCAGCCGGCATCACCAATTGCGAGCCTCTCTCCAAGCCAGCAATTTATTTTCTCGCGTGTTTGCAGGAAAGAACCCGGGGCCTCCGAACAGACTGGGTAGCAACGAGCTGGAAGCTTGATCCGTCACCGACTGGCAGGAGGACGGGAGTCTTGCGCGTCGGCCGCCTCGCAGGTTGAATTGCGCCTTCCCCAAGAGCCAGCAGCCAACGCAACGAGCAAACAACCCACAAATAGGACAGAAAGCAATAGTCTGACGGTGAGGAAGGTGCCGCCACCCTCATCTCTGACCAGCCTCCGTGCAAGGCAGGCGCAAGGCAAGCAGGCAGGCAGGCAGGCAGGCAGGCAAGCAGGCAGGCTCAAGGGCACATATCCGAAGACCCAGCTTACCTACCTACCTACTTAGCTCCCCCAGCACGTCTTCGCTCTCCCTCGCTCTCCCTCTCTCCTCGTCGGGTTTCACCACGCGCTGTCGTGATTCCCTTGTTCGGACCTGCGCCGATTTCGATCGGGAACGAGCTTGTGAATCACGCCTCTTCCCGCATCCAGAGTGCCCGTCCGCGGCGGCCACGACTGACAAACAATCACGCGCCCGTCGAGACAGAAGCCATACTCTTTCCTCCTCCCTCCGCGTTCAAAACCTGACAACTTCCCCAACGCAAAACCTCGTCCATCTTCGATCCCTTCGACACAAGCTACCAAATTTCCTACTTTCCCCCAACTCAGCTCAACCCGTTGCTCCGTTGATTTCTTGGGAGCACGACATCCCCTTGGAATTCCATCACACGTCTCCTCCCGAGTGCTGAGCTTTCTTGGGCTCCGTCCACGTCACAATGACTTTGGCCAACTCTGTTCAGGCCGCGTTGGTAGCGCTTTACTACGTCTACCCTTCGATCGTACTCGTCTACTTTCTTATTGCGTCCGTGGTCTCTGCCTGCAACATCCAGACCGCCAAAAAAGCTGTTGAGAACCAGAAGACTTTCCCTGGCAACATAACGGTTGTGGTGCTCTCTGCCCTCTTCCTCTTGACATATGTTGGTCAGCTAGCTACCATCGGTACACAGGCAGTTCTATCGCGAGTGTGGCCCACAGAGGACCACATCATCATCGGTCACCTGTCGTGCATCTTGGTCTTTGGCATCCTGCTCAACCAGTACATCGGCACCGAAAATGGGGCCTCATATCCCTTCGTGGGATCATGGGTGCTTGCCTTGCTCTTCGAAATCACCATCATTTCTCTCTCGGCAGTCGATGATGCATTCGTGAAGTTTCAATCCTACGAGATCATCGACGTAGCCCTGGTCTCCATCCGCTGCTTGGTTTTTCTCATCCTTGTTGGTCTTTTTTCTTTTTCCACCACGGACAAAATCGAGACCGACGAGGAGCGACAACCCCTCTTGCCCAAGGATACCACGCCCTGCCCTGGAAGTTCTGCGGGCCAGTCTCAGCAAAGTCAAGAGTCTGGATACGGCTCGACACTCCAGGCTGAAGACGAATCCACCGAAGATGCCCCAGAGTATAATTGGGAGCGTCGGGAGAGAGAGGCCAAGGAAGTCATGAAGAAACGGCTCGAAGAGGGCGGTACTTGGATTGAATATGCCAAGGGGTTTCAGGTACGTTTTCTTGCTCACTTACACATGGCCAGTCCTAGGCCATTGCACTTCTCCGTCCTACCGCAACTCACGGCTTTGCTTGTCATTGCCAGGCACCTTATCCATTTGCAGAAGCACAACTAACAAGGTCGTCTAGATTCTATTTCCGTACGTCTGGCCCGTTGGGAACATTGGTCTTCAACTTCGAACTGCTGCCGTTTGCCTCTGTCTCTTCGCATCAAACGCGCTCCACCTGCTCATCCCCCGCCAGACGGGTATCATTATGGATAGCTTGAGTGGCGACAATGCAAGCAGTCCTTGGCTTGCGGTCCTTAATTTTGCTACTCTCCGGTTGGCAGCTTCTGAATCGGGCATCGAACTTGTCCGCCAGTGGCTCTGGGTCCCCGTTAAATACTACTCCCACGACGCATTGACACGTGCCGCATATTCCCACATGATGCATCTTTCTGCCGACTTCCACGACTCCAAGAGCTCGTCGGATATGATGATGGCAATTTATGGCGGAAGCGCTGTTTCGAACGTTGTCGAGAATGTTCTACTATACGCTGTCCCGATGCTTATCGACATGGGCGTGGCTGTGGTCTACCTTTCAATCACATTTGGACCGTACGAAGGATTGATCACCGTCGCAACGGGAATCTTCTTCCTTCTCATCGCCAGTAGGCTTGTGGCCAGTTCCAAGGCTGCCAGTCGAAACCGCGTCAACGCCCTGTACGAGGAACATTACGTCCGACAATCTGGCCTACTTGGGTGGCAGACTGTCAGTGCTTTCAATCAGATTGGCTACGAGGACAACCGACACGCCAATGCCGTCACCAATCGCTGGCTTAGAGAGCAACAATACGTACTGGGATGGTACATCTCGATTGGGTTTCAAACCCTTATCCTTACGTCTGGTCTGCTGGCCAGTGCCTTCCTGGCAGTCTATCGCATCCGGACTGGACATGCTACATCTGGCCAATTTGCAATGCTGCTGATGTACTGGGCTCAGTTGACGTCCCCACTTCAATTCTTCGCAAAGCTGGGGAAAACCGTCAGTGATGATTTTATCGATGCGGAACGTTTGTTAGACATCATGCGCACCAAGCCATCCGTCGAGAATCAGAAAGGAGCACGGCCCCTCAAGTTTGTTGCGGGCGAGGTGGACTTTGACAACGTCAGCTTCAGCTATGACAAGCAGAAGGGCATCATCAAGAACGTCAGCTTCCATGTTCCGGCCGGTCAAACGGTTGCTTTTGTTGGAGCTACTGGAGCAGGAAAATCGACACTCATCAAGCTTCTAGATCGATTCTACGATGTTGCCGAGGGTTCCATTCGCATCGACGGGCAGGACATTCGAGACGTCGACCTTTTTAGGTATGTTGGCACATGTTATCTGAACCTTACTACCACTAACCTTGCGTAGTCTGCGAGATCGTATCGGAGTTGTTCCCCAGAGTCCGATTCTGTTCGACGACACAATCATGAACAATGTGCGATACGGGAGGATCACCGCGAGCGATGACGATGTATTTGAAGCATGTAAAGCAGCCTGCATTCATGATAAGATCAAAGGCTTTACTCATGGTTTGTCCTTTCCTTGGCTTCTTGCCAGATAGAAACTAATACCAATCAGGTTACAAGACCCGAGTTGGAGAGCGCGGCGTGTAAGTATTTATCTAGCATGCTTCCGAGGCCCAAATGCTGACACACACAGTAAACTCTCTGGCGGCGAACTGCAGCGTATCGCAATTGCTCGAGCAATGCTCAAGAAGCCAGACATTGTCCTGTTGGATGAAGCCACTAGTTCGGTTGACACAGACACGGAGCAACAGATCCAGGTGTCCTTTAAGAGACTGTGCCAAGGACGAACCACCTTTATTGTTGCGTAAGTTGCCACACATATCCCACTATTTAGTCGGAAGCTTACGGAAATAGTCATCGGCTGTCGACAATTATGAACGCAGACCGAATCATTGTGGTGGAGAATGGCGAGATCCTCCAGCAAGGTAACCACAATGAACTGATTGTTTCTGGGGGAAGATACGCCGATCTATGGTCGAAGCAGGTGTTTATTCGACCTACGGATGACGACAAAACTGAGGGAGTAACAGTGGGCCAAGCAGGATTTGTTAACGACTTGTCCTCAGAGCAGACCAGAACTGAGCTATCCAAAGTGAAGCCGACGCCGGCTACGAAAGACGAGGGGGAATCTTCGCAACAGCAGAACGGTGAGGAAGGAGCGACGACAACACCGAGTCGCAACCAAGAGGTAGATTCCGCCAAAGAAAACTAATCTTTGGCGACTCTAACCTCTGGCTGCAGGCATCTCGTTTGAATCCCGTTGCTCCGACGTTCACACCGCGTTCGCTGGGCAAGATCAGACTAGGGCCACGCACGGAGGCTTCGACGAGCGAGGAGCCCGTCGTCAAAAAGGCTAACACAGTCATTACTAACCCAAAAACAAGCCGTCGATGGTCAGATGAGGTAAATGAGGAGGGAGCAGCGCCATCGCCAAGGAAGATTGAGACTATCAACTCGTCGCAAACTGGAGACAAGCGGGACGACACAAGATCGGGAGTGACAAACTCGAACAAGGTGGAAAGACATATCGCTTTCGCCACGGCGGTTGGTCGTGCCCTGAAGAGCAGCCGCCGGGATCGTGGGGAAGGTAACGGGACAACGAACGGTATGCGCATCAAGGCATGCAGTCAACTCTGTTGCTAACTATTGAAGATGAGGTCAACGACGCCTAGGAGCCGCCTATGACCAGAGATGTCAAGGGCCACGTTTCTCAGCCACAACCTGCCGAACTGAAGCATCCATGCTATTCTCGGCGGGTGCAGTCCAAGAGCGAGCCCTCACACGACTTGAATGAGTCAGCGGCAGAACAGGTGGCTTTACCAGACGTCCCAGAAGAGCCAACAATTTTGGTAATTCGAATCAATGGTTTCTGTTCCGTCATGTTCTGACTTTGCCCAGGCCCATCGTCATGTCTCCGCTCCGATGAAAACGGGTTTCAACATTCGCTCCCAGATCCCAAGACTCAACGAACTTCACCAGACCTCCACTCATTCTCGACCACTCTCGCCAATAGCCAGCGATTGCTCAAGCTATACCAGACCCACCGTGGAATCTTCGCCCCAGGGTGGAGTTGTCTATGCTCGCAAGCATGACCCTTCTCTTCGGAACATCAGCGCCAAATCCCTTCCAGCTGACATGGGAAGCCCCAGTAATGACAAGAAAGGGTCAGAAACGAAGCCCAAGGATAAGTGTAAGGGGGTCACTCCTGGCAATGAAAACGAGCGCCCTTCTAACAGCGCCGAAGCTGAGGGCCAGAACCCACGTCGTGCCAGCCGGGGAAGCAAGCGGGGAAGAGGGTCTTGGTACCGCGGGCGACGTGGTCGAGGAAACAACCGAGGTGGCACAGCACCTCCCAATTCGACTCAAGTCTGATCGAGTCCTGAAACAACAACACATTATGACACACATTCTCATTTACCTTGGACGATCATGAGGAACACATGGGGTGGACCGGCTATCGCGATAATAATTACAGGAGAGGGAGATATTCTGAACAGTGAAACCAATTGTTAGTGTTTCATGGCGTGTTACGGCTCAATACTATGGCTAGATAAAAGGAAGGGTTAATGACTTGCCATGATATGATGGTTACTGGACCTGTACAACTATTAGGTGATTTGGCATCAATGGATGGGCCAACAGAGGGCGAGAGGGTGGTCAAGACGAGCTTTTGTAGTTTCTATTAAAGAATCTCGGGACACGCACTCTTGCTGCGTTGTCTCATTTATACGTATGTCGTGTCGCGTTGCCTCCTGGATCCAATCGGGTCGCGGTCATGATGGTATTCTCTACACTTTCCTATCTATCTTTTGCCTCTACTGTCCAGCACCACCGGCACCGCCTGGAGCACCAGGGCCGCCAGGGGCTCCAGCTCCGCCAGGGGCACCTCCTCCCATCATGTTTCGAGCCCTAAAGGTTGGCGTGAGTAAGGATTCTTGGAAAACAACGAAGGTTACGGAGAAAGGGACTTACATGTCGGCAATGTTGGGATCGGACATGAGGCTGTTGAGGTCAGGCATGCCGCCGCCGCCAGAGAAGCTGTCGGCCATCTCGCGAAGACGGGGGTTGCTCATGAGGTTGTTCATCATATCCGGGTTGCTCATGAGGTTCTGGGCCATGCTGGCGAACATGGGGTTGCTCATGATGGCTCCCAGGTCGGGCATGCCACCACCACCACCCTGGCCGCCTTGGCCGCCGAGCATGGAGGCCAGGGCACCGAAATCAGGCATACCTCCGGGGGCACCAGCGCCGGCGCCGGCATTGACGTTGACGCCGGGGGATGAGCGGGGTAGGGCGTCCTCGTCAAGGCCCATCTCTTCGACACGGCGCTTGGCCGTCTCGAATCCCTTCTTCATGGCGTCGGAGCCGCCGTGGCCCTCGTGCTCGATGCCCTGGGCGTAGGCGTCCATGGCGCCACGGGCGTCGCCGAGGGCGAAGCGGGCGAGGCCGAGGCGGGACCAGGCCTTGGTGTAGGCCGGGTCGATGGTGACGGCGGCCTCGGCGTCGGTCTTGGCCGAGTTGTGGTCCTTGGCGGCGGAGTGGGCGGCGGCGCGGTTGGAGAGGAAGACGGCGTTGAGGGGGTTGAGGCCGAGGGCCTGGGTGTAGAGGTTGATGGCGAGGGCGTAGTCCTTCTGGGCCATGGCGGCGTTGCCCCGGCTCTTGAGGGCGTCGGCCTGCTTCTTGTCCTCCTCGGAGACGGGCTTATCGGCGGCGGGGGCAGCGGCGGCGGGGGCAGAGGGGCCGCCCGTCGTCGGCGTCGTCGTCGTCTTGAGCTTCTCGTAGACGGAGTAGATCTGCAGCAGGTTCTGGGAGCCCAGGGCGGCCTGGACGGCGGGCTTGTCGGCGGGGTCGACCTTGAAGGACTCGGCGATGCAGTTGATGGCCACGTCGATGGAGTCCTTGTCGTCGGCGGTCAGCGTGCCGTCGGCCGACGACGTGGCGAGGAAGTCGCAGATGGCGAGCGCGAGGCGCTGCTTGGAGGACTGGGAGGAGGACGCCTGTTTTTTTTGATATTACAGACACAGGTCAGCGTCGGATCCTCGGGTTTCTACTCTGGGTTTTCCCCCGACGAGAGACAGAGAGGGATATAACCAAAAAGACACACAAAGAACTTACCATGGCGGGCAGGTCCTGTATGTACAGGCGCGGCGGAGAAGGATAGGTGTAACGGTGGATGGAGCAAAAAAAGGTTGGTGGGGGGGGGAGGTTGTGAACTGCTGGAGACGGGTGAGAACCAAAGCAAAGCCCCACGGTGAGAAGCAGGCAGGGCGGTAGATAGTGGGACGAACTATTACTGCCTTGTCGTCGACTCGTAAGGTTCAGGCTGGAAGATTCCACGTGGGGCAGATTCCCGGGAAAACAAATGTGGGGTACTCCCGTCCCCACGATTTCGACCGACGTTGTGCTTCTTAGATACGGCACGGAGACAACAAGCAGCTTGGAGTGTGCGGATTTATATCCATCTTATAATTAAGCCAAGTGGCCGCTGACTCGCCGTCCACATCCTGTAACCTACTTGAGTTGGATTTTCTTGTCGTCGCCCTGGCCCCAGACGAGGCCTCGTTATCCCTGCACCGTGAAACTCCGTCTAATGCTGCGCCAGCTAAGTGAAACCAAAGCAAGCTTCCAACATCGCCATGGCCCCGTCCTTGACCGTTTCTTCCCTGACCGTTGAAAACAACCTCACCTCTCTCGTCGATTTCGTTCCACATTCTTGACTCTCCGTTTCCCCATCGCCGTCACCTTGCGGTACTTGGTGTACAGTCGCACCACGTCCTTAATCACCACCCACAGGCATCCGCCAACCAAGCTACGTCCCCACTGTTGCTGTAGTAGGCCAGGTCGCATGATGCCAGCCGTGCGAAACCATGGATTTCTAGGCATTGTAGTCCACGTCTTGGGCAGTGCCAACCGCAGCAGCTCGCCCATCGCGTATGAGATGCCCGGGAGGATCAGGGCGCTGACGATGGCGTTGGACACCCCGGAAAGGATGGTTCCGAGGCCAGGGCGGCGGGCTGGAGGTGCTTGTGGAGCTTCATGCTCGTTGTGGTCCGCTGGAGCATCGGCCGGTGCGGCCTCAGGTGCTGCGTCTGGCTCTCGCTCAGCTCCTGGGACAACTCTCACCGCTGGTAAGTCTGCTGGCCGATTTCGGTTCACTCGGTCATCATCGTCTTCTTCATCGTCGGTAACATCGTTGAGGTCCTCTTCAGCGAGCTCCAAAACCTCGTCGATGACGATGTTGACGACCACGTCTCCGTCTTCATTCTGGCCCTCTTCATGGGCAATTCTCAAAGGCGCCAAGGCACCATCTCCACCGTCCTCCTCCTCGTCGGGCTCGTCGAGGGCTTCCAAGAGATTGTTAATGAATCCCAGCACTCCGCCATGCTCGTTGCGCGGGGCAGCCGGCTGGTTCACAGCGGCCTCGTCATTCTGTCGGGGCTCCAACGCGGGGAGTCCCAAAATTTGTCGATTGAGATTAACCTCAAGGGGGAAAGCAAACTCCCGCCAGAAATTGATGTACGCTGAGCGGGCGTAAGGGAAGAGGGCCATGGCCAACTGGGGCGAGGGGGGCCAAGACAGGAACTGGTCGTCATGCATAACCCGATAGACACCATACTAAACAGATCGTGTTAGTCCAAGCTCTCTCAGCTCGTGGACAAGAGCAGACATACCAAAGACGCAGTGGGGAGAAAGATCTTGTTTCCCAACCAAGGAGCAAGCTGGCCAAGCAGCAAAGCAGGCCCTACGTTCATTAGGATAAGCGCATTGCCCAGTCTCTCGCTGGCCATCCTCATAACTCTCGAGTTCTGCCCGCCCACATTAAGCTCCGGACCCAACATGAACTGCACCAGCGACTCGCGGCCGGCAAACGCCCACATGGCGCAAGCGCCGTACATCTGCAAGCTGAACTGGACGCCCATCGTCGCCGTCGTCAGCAGCACGAACGGACTAACGCGAGTGAACTTAGAGGAGATGACATCGGTCAGAGCGACGACGGGGTCCCAGGGCCCCTCAAGGCGAATCTTGGACTTGCAGACGGGGCACAGCAGTGGCTTGTTGGAGCGCTCGCAGTCGGTAACCCACGAGAGCATACAATCCTGGTGCGCCTCGAGCGTGCAGGGGCATGGGTCGACCCAGGATGACGGCGGGTCTGAGGGCTCCTCGTCGGTGAGGCAGATGAAGCATCGACGCGGGGCTTCGGCACTCCGAGGAGCGGCGGCGACGGCGGCGGAGGGATCGACTGTGGTGGGCGCCATTTTCGAAGGCGGTATCGAGGCTGCGACAAAGATGTCGCGTGCAGCCTGGTCTCTAGGCGCGAGCGTGGGCTATGTCGGGAGGGAACGAGCGGGAGGATCGGTCGGACGTCGAGATGGCAAAGTCTATCTCATTGCATCCATGAGAGGAAAAGACTAGTAGGAAAGAAATACTGCAAAAGGCGAAGAGAATACACGCGGGGAGTTTAGATAGGGCTTGCGAGCCGGTGGACGGGCTGTCGGGTTGGCGTGGTGTTGATGTCGGGGTAGGACTACCGGGCTGCGGCTGGCTGATTCGGCTGCTTGCGAGGTTACATCATCCAAGCTGAGTGGGTGAGCCTGAGGCGGGAAGCCAATCAGAGTGGGTCCCTGGCGGTTGACAGTCAACGAAGATCACAGCTAAGGAACTTGACAATTTAATCGGCTTAAATCAATAGAAACTCCTCTGCTTCTAATTAATTGCGCAACTTTTTTATGGGCCTCTTTTTTTCCTTCTGTATACTATAAACCGCCAGTCATGTTAGTTGGAATTGAGGTGTCAGACACCTAGGCTTGGGAGTCAAGACGACGACCCCGGACAAACATTTGGCAACAAGACCATGAAGTAATGGAAGTTTGCTTGTAGTGACGTTCACTTGATAGCATTAGTTTGCTTGCCTTGGTTTGCAAGATCCAACTTCTACGCCAGGATGAATCCAGCCAGCCACCCCAAGCCAAAGCGCTGTCTTTACCAGACTTGAATACTGCAGAAACAATCCCATGCCATCAACACGGAGCTTGTTTGACTAACATCTTGGGAGTCTTGTCATGTAACAGGTCTTTCGAGAGCTGGTCGTTGATATCCAAGGCCTAGAACCAAGGCGGTTCGGCTCTGCTGTGCGAGCGTTCCCGGAATCACGGCAACTGAAATACCTTACAAAGAAGACTCCTTGGCCATATGTTTCTTTACAAAATCCCTTTCACTTCTCCAATACACTCCTGGCCCCTCAAATTCCTCTGTGTAAGACAAATTCAAGCTTCGGCTCAACTCCACGCCATCGGTGTTTTCTCTGACGCCTCCACACCAAGACCATCACCACCACAGCGCTCCCCTTGATGCCCTCGCAAAGCAAATCTCTCTATACCATCCCTGTTACAATTCAACATCCCATATCTCGAGCTCTCGGTCATTATAGGGCAGTTGTTCGTCCGCCAAGCTCCACCGGGTACCCGCAAAGTCGCCCCCTCCCCCGGTGCGGGAGAATGAGCAAGTTTCACCTGCCAGGCCTCACCGGCGTCGCGCAACCACCCGCGCAGTCGATCTACGTAGACGTAAACATGGTTCACCATAGATAAACACCCAGCGCGCCGCAGTCATGTTTGTCTCACTACTGATGTTCAGGAAGACATACCACCCGCCGGCGTCTGATCATGGCCCGTCCCACCAAGCTGTCTCTCGCCCTGCTGGGCCTCGAACTTGCCATCAGCGCCACCGCCGTCGTGCTCTTTGGTCTTGCGTATCCAGATCGCTTCAGGTCAAGGCTGTGGGGAAACGGCGGCGTCGAGGGATGGAACTCGAACCCCAACGAGCGCATCTACTTCTACGCCAACCATCGTGAGCCGCCCGAGATCCCGTTGATCTGGTCGCAGAGGTAAGCTTGCGGACGGAAGAACTGATGTCTTCATGGTTGCGGGCTCGGTAGCTGACTTGCGTCCGCGTGTGTATCTAGGTTGACCGACTCGAACCTCGCCATCGCCATCCTCGGCTTCGTCATCTTCCTCGCCCGCGCCATCATGGCCCATCTCGACTACCTCCCCCGCTACGTCAACGTGCTATACGACATGCTCCTCGCGTCCCTCTGGGTCGTCAGCCTCGCCGGTCAGGCATCGGGCGACTTTTCCGATCTAGATCATACCAGTGCGCACCCGTGGTACCTAACTCGAGGGTGTGCCAGAAGCTGGGAAGGGGTGCGGGTTTACTGTCACGTCGCCCAGGCGAGTTACGCCGTATCGATACTGGCCGCGATGCTATACATTGGAAGGCTGCTGCAAGAGGCTATCTTGGAAGCATATCGCCTGGGCAGGAAACATGAAAGGAAGTGGACTGCTGTTAATACTGTGGAAGAGCTAGAGGATCCTGAAGAGAAGTACTGGGACGCCCACCAAGAGTCGGACACGACTTTGAGGGTCACAGACGAGTGGTACGACACAGGCTTGAGTCCTGTGCTAGCCTTCTTCCCAGCTACACAGGGACGTTGAGGATTGTAGGTCATCGTAACGAAAGAAGGTAATTATTCTGAGCTTGGGGTCGTAGTACAAAGATAACAGTAACGAAGATGAACGCTGGGGTTGATGTTGGATACTTGTAGTGGATATGAGAGATATCATCACCAGTCAGTCAAAGTCACCATGGGAACTACAGCAAGACATGCAGAAGTGCATGCAGCAGGCGGCTTGGCGAAAAGTCTGTTCGATTTACCAAGAGACGAACGTTGTCATTCTGATGAGTCCCTGGTTATCCCACAATACTGATAGAAAACGAGTGGATCCATGCATTGTCCGACTTCCCCCAATCGACATCGATCTTGTCCGCGCCATTCCAAAAACTGGAGATGCCCGAGGCCCTCAAGGTCCTCATCGTCCATGGCGTCAAGAGCTTATTTGTGCTTGATTGGCAGCCGTTAGCGTCCACGACCCATCATCCGTCCCCATACAACTAGATGACTTACAGGGCAGCCGGCGCAGGTGCAGCTAGAGCCGCAACCGCAGGAGCCAGAGGTAGCACATCCGCAGCCACTCATGATGATTGTTTTTTGAAGAAGAGGTTTTTGTGGTTTGGTGTTGGTGGGTATTTTTGGTGTTGTGTGGAGAATTGTTCGAGAGCGTGTTGATGAGAGGTGGAAGAGGTAAGTGGAACAACGTGACTCTGGGGACGTGGGTGGAATTTATACTGTTCCGAGAGGGTCAGGAAAAGCCCGAGATCCGCAGAGAAGAAAGAGCAGGTGTTTGTCGGCGGCAGGTGTGAGTGGCAGTGGCAGGTGGTAGGTGGCAAGCACCCAAAACGGGGACCTGAGGAACCTAAGCCCCTAAGGTATCTACCCCGGGAGACAGCCGCCTCCCCCCAAGAGTCATGCACTCCAGACAATCGTATCATTCCATCCCGCATGATTCGTACAGTTCGTTTTACTCTAGCGTTTTATATTCGTCTTCACACAAATGTACCGCCGTGCCTTGCCCTCAATCACTCACCTGCGTCGAGTCACGTTGAAGTCCCTACCTCAGTATTCGCAGTACGTGACAGTAAGTGCCGCTTTTACCTTTTTGACTCTGCATTGGAACAAACGCTTCTGGACGGAGGCGGCGCATGACGTTGAGCGTCACCCTCGATTGGACAAGCCTCCGCCACTCGCTGAGCCAAACCGTTGATTTGACCAGAGATGGGCCATTCACATGCACCGACCAAAATTCCGCGACGCCATTGTTGTTCGCCAAATAAGGGTCTCTCGATGTATCTTTAGGTCATGAAAGCTGTGGAAGGAGGGGAGCTCCAAAGTGTGACGGGAGCGTTGCTCGAGAGGGGATGCTATTGCGCAGATACGTCATGTTGTCTGACAGGAACGCAGGTGATCCTGTATCAAATTCAACGTCACAGACCATATCCAATTAATGCTGTAGTGCTATTCAAGCAATTTACATGAAATCAACGTCTGCTCCAAGTTCAAAGTCCTTGGTACCTGCACAACACTGTCTTTGGGCTGAGACGTGCATCTGCAAAGTGCCCCGTGAGGGGTTTGGAGGGGCTAGGGGCTTGGAGGGGCTTGGAGGACCGTGCTATTGGCGGGGTTCCGGACCTGTAGGGTCCTTGCCGATGACGTCCTTTTGCGACTCTCACGTAATCTCGCCTCTGTGCCCTCTCTATCCTGCGCAATCCTGCTCAGAATACTCTTCCATCCTCCATCCGTGTACTTTTCGTTTCTACTCAATCACACTGCATTTCTTGCGCCAATAATGCTACGCCTTGTCTGACTTCGATTGTGCGACACGTTACAGCAAGCGAAGTTACGGCGCCTGCAGTTGTATGATCGGGACATTTTCCAGCCCAAATCGTGAGGTAGAACGAGGCCATTGGCGCAGGAAGTATTGGCCTCCCGCATTCTATTGTGTGGTCTAACATGGTTCTTCTGTCATTTTGAATGCTTACAGGATTGCGTCCGATGCCTGACTGGCCGATGACAAACTCGACAAATCACCCCATCGACCCAAACATGCTCAGTTGATCGTCGCCGAAGATACCTCCCTCCCCCGGTCCCGATCCGGCTCTCTCTCTTCCCCGGAGACCATCGCTAGCCCAGCATCGGATGCCATAATGGGCCGGGGTAGCTGCCGAGCCAGCCCGTACCACACCTCTCCGTATGCAAACTGCACGGCCTCGTAGAGCAGCACGGTGATGTCGAAGCCCTCGGCTCCACGATCAATTATTCCTTGGATCTTGGCCACGTGCCGTCTGGTTCGAAGATATACCGACGTCGCCCACATGAAGCTCCGGTGGGCTTGGACGGCGGCCTCCGGCGCCAGCCAGTTGAGATAGGATGTCAGGTCGGCGGCGAGCATGTTTGGAACGCGTAGGACGCGGACAAG
The DNA here is from genome assembly GCA_001305505.1 of Neonectria ditissima. Classification (NCBI taxonomy): domain Eukaryota; kingdom Fungi; phylum Ascomycota; class Sordariomycetes; order Hypocreales; family Nectriaceae; genus Neonectria; species Neonectria ditissima. The sequence continues at coordinate 3,880,986 of LDPL01000040.1, read as the reverse complement.
ACCGACAACGTGGGCGAAGAGGCGCGGGGACTGTGACATCTCTTGCTTATCAAGCACGTACATGGGAGCTGTGACGCCGGGGACTTCGATATGTGGCTGGTAAGGACGTCGGTGAAGCATGAACCATGTCCCATCGCCGAGGCCGCGGTGCCAGTAGAGCCCCCACTGGAACTCCTCGTTACCGTATCCCTGTGCGCACGAAGTCTCGTAGATGCTCGGGTCGAGGGTGTTGGGGAGGCATGAACGATAGTCGTGGGCGGAGGTGCTCGGCTCGTGCTCTGGCGTCAGTCCCACGGAGATGGTCAGGTACAACGTCCCGGGCTGGAGATCCCGGACAGGGTAGCCCATGATGCGAGGCTTTGGTGTCTCAAACGGCGGCGCGAGATGTCCGCTGGTCGTCGGTGGATGGTTGGTGGCGATTACATTGGGCGTAGTAAAGCGAAAGGGCTGGGCTGTGTTTTCAGTTATTTGTGAAGCAAGGACTGTTTGCCAGTTACACTGAAGTTGGCATGCTCAGCTCAGATACCCGACAGCTGTCGCCAGTCACTTCGTAAACATGACCGGTTCGCGACAGCTGGCAGGTTTTGAGTCAGCCGAATTTCTTGTGGCATTGATACGCTTTTTATCAATCACCCCATAGCAGCAAGAAATGGTAGCCTGGGTCGCCAAGTGATGAAGTGTTTCGGTGAATCAACGACCGAACTCGGGATAAAAACGCTACGAAGCAGTGACAAGCTAGCCTTGAGCCAGAAGCATGAGTACCAGAGACCAGGACGAAAAAGAATCCAAGGTCGACAGTTCTGTAGTTCGAATATCTCTTGGCGAGTCAGCAAGCCATCTCGCTAGATCAACGGGAGCTCCGCCCACGGTATTGAAAGTCCGGCACAAAGAGACGCCGGCTAGCGGAACCTCCGAAGTGATCCTCCGAAGTGACCCCCCGAAGCAAACGAATCCTCCAGCGCAGCAGTCCAAGTCGGCCGAGCAGCCGAGGCGCAAGGCCATGAAGCGGAAACGTGTCCAGCCATGGTCATGGGCGACGAGTAAAGCCGGGCGAGCCGCCGATAGGTGGGGATATAGAGAGATGCCCTATTTAGCCAGCGCAGCAACCTTGCGATTTACGGCGGGGGGGAGAACTGGGGACAAGAGGCACCGCGAAGCCGAGAGGTAAGGGTCACTCCATGAACTGTTTTTTTTTTCTGTGCGTGTGACGATATCACGTTGTGTCTGGCTTTTATACATCTACTGGAGTTTTGGCTCGGGCATTGACAACGACCTTGACTTGATTCAACTGTCGCGTCAACTCTCACTGTCGACGTCATTCAGAGAAACAACACCAACGAGGGGCAATTGCGGGGCACTGAGACGTTATCACCAACTCGCTGTGCTTTGCGACAGAGCAGCGATCCCACCAAAAAAGAACCACCCGTGGATAACTTGAGACCCATCATCTCATTTTAAGTACTACTAGACAGGAGGCATCCTCGTCCTCGGCCACCACAAACATGTCCGGCCCGGTACCCGTGGCCAGCACGCTCAGCGACATCTATCCGACCGCGGCCCTGGCCACCGAAGCGCCGCGATGGAACAACCTCGTGACCAAGTTTGAGGAGCTGTACGGTCATCCGGTCAGCTTCGTGGCGCGCTCTCCCGGGCGCGTCAACATCATCGGCGAGCACATCGACTACTCGCTGTACTCGGTGCTCCCCATGGCCATCACGGCCGACGCGCTGTTCGCCGTGGCCGCCACGCCGGCGGCCCCGGGCGCCGAGACGTTCCGCATCCGCATCGCCAACGTCGAGGGCGACAAGTTCGCCGCCAAGGACTTCGAGGTGCCCGTCGCCGGCGACGTCGACATCGACGCCACCCAGTTCGAGTGGACAAACTACTTCAAGAGCGGCCTGCGCGGCGTGCTGCAGCTGCTGCGCCAGAAGCACGGCGACGGCTTCCGCCCCGTCGACATGGAGCTGCTCATGGACGGCAACGTGCCCGTCGGCGGGGGACTCAGCTCCAGTGCTGCCGTGGTCAGCGCCAGCTCGCTCGCTGTCATGGTGGCCAATGGCGACAAGACGGTCGACAAGAAGGAGTTGACGGAGCTCGCCATCGTGAGCGAGCGCGCAGTGGGCGTCAACTCGGGAGGGTATGTTTGACTCATTAACTCCTGACTGTTCCAAAAAGGACTCTGCAAAGCTCACACTCGTCACAGCATGGACCAGGCCGCCTCCGTCTTCTCGGAGCAAGGCGCCGCCCTCTTCGTCTCCTTCAGCCCGGAGCTCTCAGCCCGGCCGGTCAAGTTCCCGCCCACGAACCCGGAGCTGTGCTTCGTCATCGTGCAGTCCTTCGTCACCTCCAACAAGCAGGTCACCGGCCCCATCCACTACAACCTGCGCGTCGTCGAGTGCAGCATGGCGGCCGCCTACCTCAACGCCGTGCTCAACCCGGCGGGCGTCCAGCTGCCCGAGGACGCCGGTCCCCTGGGCATCAGCCTGCAGGGCTTCCACGACACCTTCTTCCGCCACCAGAGCGGCTCCGGCCCGGGCGCCGCCGCCCAGACCCTGTCCAAGGAGGAGGAGCTCAAGAAGCTGCTGGCCGTGGCGCAGGAGACGCTGACGCAGGAGGAAGGGTACACGCGCGAGGAGGTGGCCGCGGCGCTGGGCGTCACTGTGCCGGAGCTCGAGGCCCGCTTCATGTCCCGGCTGCCGGTCCGCGCCGAGCGCTTCAAGCTCCGCCAGCGGGCCGTGCACGTCTTCTCCGAGGCGCTGCGGGTGCTCGGCTTCCTGACGCTGCTGGAGCGGCCGGTGCACACGGGGGCCTCGGACACGACGGCCTTCAACCAGCAGCTGGGCGCGCTCCTCAACGAGACGCAGGTGTCGTGCCGCGACCTGTACGAGTGCAGCTGCGCCGAGCTGGACGACATCTGCGCCATCTCGCGGGCCGCCGGCGCGTACGGCGCGCGCGTCACCGGCGCCGGCTGGGGCGGGTGCAGCGTGCACCTGGTGCCGGCGGACCGGGTGGCGTCGGTCACGGAGGCGCTGGAGAAGGAGTACTTTTCCAAGCGGGAGTTGACGCCGGAGCAGCGAGCCAGCGCGGTGGTGGTGAGTCGGCCGGCCACGGGGAGTGCCGTGTATTATGTCAAGGACAGCGTCAAATGAGGAGACTTGTATGGTTAACGACGGCGACAATAGTATGAGATAGAAGAAGAAAGCTCAATGTGTTGACCAACTCTGCTTTGCAATACTGGATGTACATCTCATCTCGCTTCTCAACGAGCTTAGTCGAGACTGTAGAGTGCTTGCTCATGGATTCGCAGTCGCTGCTCCATTTTTGAAGATGGTATAGGGTAGCAAAGTTGGCATGTGTCGACAGACGAGTCGCTCAACATCCATCCTCTGATGTATATCTAAACTACCAAGCAGGGTTTTCTCACAAATGTGTCATCTGTGAATATGAAAGGTCACATAGACAGAGCAATCTTTGAGCTCGAGAAACTGGTGAATTACAACTCATCATGAAATCAAACCGAGAACCATTTCAGTCTCGGCGATGGCAAAGATCAAGACATTAGAAAACCTACCTACTATGAGCGACATTAGACAAGGATCCAGACAGTTAAGCTTAATTAGGCAGGAGAAACACCAGCTGCGAATTTGATGTTCTGGAACCCCGTCGGGGTCGAAGGTGCATTGGTGAGAACGCAGTGGGTGTGAGGCATATGCGGGTCATTTGGGCTGTTCCTTGGCTGGTGTTTTAGAAGGCAACGTGTTCCAGCGGATGGGATTCTAGCATGACTACGCAATAGCAAGATTGGAAGGAGTTGAGTACAGCAGAGATGTGATGCTGATGGTGATGCACAACCTCGAAGAGGTGGAAACTTGGGCCGAGATAGCCACAAAACGTTCATGCCAAGACGGCGGACGCGGATGTGGTTGCCTACTCACGGAGTAACAAGCACAAAACATTTCATAACTAGACAGCTTGAGCTTCGAAGAGCCCGACCTTAATGCACTTCATACGTCACTCACTCCGCGAAGAGGTTCATCGCCGGGTCCGGAGCGGGGCGCCAACGGCATCGGCAAGCCACGGAATCTGGTCGTGTCTCGAAATAGCACTGGACGGAGCGGCGATGATACTGCTTTGGCAAGAAGGGGAAAACCGGCTTCCTAGATGGCCATTTCCAAGGCTCTAACGTGGCAGCTGGCACAGGGCGTTGTCTGCTTTTACCCGTTGAGCCATCTTCTCTAGGCCGTTGTAGCCGCTGCCCGTCGCCGCCATCGCCGACGACGCCGAGATGGGGGGTTTACGTCAAACCGGACTCCCATCAGTCAGGCCTGACTCCCATCAGTCATCGCAGCAGCGAAGTTATAACAACGGCCAGCGTTGGCTCGAGGTTTGGTGCTGGAGACATTGAAAACCACTTACACCGACGAGTTTTGCCCATTGCCGACTTACAACTCCTCCCACAAGCTTCTCACTACCTACTACCTTATACTTTCATCATGCCGACCTTCACGCTCGAGGATGGCGTCGAAATATACTACAAGGACTGGGGCAACCCCAAGGGCAAGACGGTGACTTTCTCACACGGATGGCCGCTCAACAGCGACAACTGGGACAGCCAGATGCTGTTCCTCGCCAGCCAGGGCTACCGCGTCGTCGCGCACGACCGGCGTGGCCACGGACGGTCCAGTCAGCCGTGGGAAGGCAACGACCTGGACACGTACGCCGACGACCTGCGGCAGCTGGTCGAGCACCTGGACCTGCGTGACGTCATGATGGTCGGCCACTCGACAGGCGGCGGCGAGGTCGCGCGCTACCTGGGCCGCTTCGGCACGTCGAGGGTCAGCAAGGCGGTCCTCGTCAGCGCCATCACGCCGCTGATGGTGCAGACGGCGGCCAACCCGGAGGGCCTGCCACTGGGCGTCTTCGACAGCTTCCGCGAGGCCATGCTCAAGGACCGCGCGCAGTTCTTCCTCGACGTGCCCAACGGGCCGTTCTTCGGCTTCAACCGCCCCGGGGCCGTCAAGAGCGAGGGTCTGGTGCAGAGCTGGTGGCTGCAGGGCATGATGGCCGGCTTCAAGAACGTCTATGACTGTGTCAAGGCCTTTTCCGAGACGGATCTCAACGAGGACCTCAAGCGTATCGACATTCCGGTGCTGCTGCTCCACGGCGACGACGACCAGGTCGTGCCCATCCAGGCGTCGGCGCTCAAGGCGGCCAAGGTCCTGCCCAAGGCCACGCTGAAGGTGTATCCCGGAGGACCACATGCGCTGCCCAATATTCACTATGACGAAGTCAAAAAGGATCTCCTTGAGTTTTTGAAGGCGTGAGAAGAGACATCCGGGTGATGGGAGTGGAAGGGAGAGTCCAGTGAGAGAAGCGGTGTTGTATCGAAAGCATGTTAATGGGTCTGTTGGTTACGCATGAACGAGGAATGAAGCACAGAGATATGGAGCAGATCTGGTATATGCCAGTCTCGACCCCTCACACCCAGGTGCATATTTAATAGCAACTCAAACTCATCCGCTGGAAATCATGGAAATCACCATTATCATCAGGTTGAAGAGGAGTCGTGTTGTATGTCAAAGGCACTCACCAAACCTCAAGCCACAGAATCCATCCATGAACGGTTGCCAACACACACTGGGATACCCAAGTCTGGCTCCGCTTCCCCGGATTCTCCAGTCGGCACGGCACGGCAAAGCCGGAACGGAATGAAGGTGAGGGTCTCGACCTGGTACCAGCTAAGACCAAGGTTCACGACGCTGCGAGTAGCAACGACGTCGAGGCCTGAGTCGTGCACGTTGCCATCATTGGACCGACCCGAATAAGCCAGCAGCGACTGGCTCGACGGTGTAGGACGGTCCAACCAGGAAAGAAACAAGGCGGGAAAAAAGCGCCGAGAGGGTTGCAACTTTGCAGCGAGCCATCTCACAGGGCAAGGCAAGCACGCTTTCTTCAGCACAGTCTAGCGCCATCCCATGTGTCAGCGCTGGAAGTCATAGCTCGGGAAGCCAAGCGGTAGTGCAACGCGGCGGACATTCGTACGTACTACGCAGTACCACGACGAAAGAGAATGGGCCCGTACGAATGTACACTGCAAGTGCTCATGGTTCGCTCTGGGCGCCGAGCGGCCGAGGCATCCAATCAAAGACTAGAGAGAGGCGGACTGGACGATAAGGAATCGTGGCTCTGTGCGCATGTGGTGGTTTTTGGTCTGCCAATTGCGTATCTGTGTGTATCAGGCATAGATGATAAAAGGGCTAAGCTTCCCTTGTCGCTTGAAGAAGGATGAGAAGCAGAGGAGAAGACGAAAAGAAGAGTAGAGACGCCGAAAATAGAAGACGATGGCTTGCCTGCTGCGTGTCATGCCCACCGTCCCGGTCAGGTCAGGGCACGACGGACAGACGGACTGCCTGTCCACACGTCCAAGGCCAAGGCCAAGCAAAGGTACAGTACTTTTGGGTGGCGTCGACGATATCTCTTGGAGGGAGGTGTCTTATCAACGATTTGGCGTTTTGGTGATTAATGCGTTGGATTGGGGGGAGGCTTGGCTCAACCTTGTCCTAAGCCGGCCTGGGGGATGGGGGCCTTGATTGGGCCAAGTGGAACCACGGCCGCCCAATGAGCCTCAGGCCCCCAGATGCATTCCCATTGCACGGCCTCAGGCCTTCCAATGTCCCCCATGCCCTGCATCGCAGCGTGCGTCCATCACACCCCCTTGTGCCTTCGTTTCCTTCTTTTATCGTTCGAGGCTGATGCTGCTTTTTTCCTCCGCTGCACCCCGTAACAGGGAAAAGCACGTCAGCACGTTGCGTCTTGACTGCCTGTGAATGGATGCTTCCACTGCCCTGGCAGCAGCATGTACCGTGTACCTTTGCCCTCGGACTTTGTGGTGATGGCAGCCAGCACCTGGAACCTAGTTGCAATAGTCGGCCTCTTGATATTGCTACGCAACTCCACCTTTCGGAACAAGATGCAAGGTTTCTCGGCCGTCCGGGGAAATCTTGATACGGACGGACAGGCCCCTCTCTTCCTCTCTCTCTCCGTCTTTTACCAGCAAATGTCGTGTCGTGCAATTGAACCCAGAAATGAAACCATCTTCTTATCCAGCGATCAACCCTCAATCCCTGACCAAGATCTGCCCCCTGTGCTGAACTTCGAGCCGGGACCCCCACGGATGTTATTTCTGCGTACTAGGTCGTAGTCCTCCGTCGGGTTGCTCAAGATATCTATCAACTTCATAACTGCACGAATATGCGCTTCCTGTTACCACGCTTCACCATGCTGTGGTGCATGGCGGATTATATCATCGTCATTCCCGAGCCTCATCTCGATCCGTCTTCCTCAGCTCCTTTCATCCTCACCAGCGAGCTAGGCGCTGGACTGGCGTCCCCCCAGGCGGGCCGCCGCGTCCTTGCTTCCAGCATGGTCCGTGAGCCAGCTGCGGTCAAGATCGCATCACGAGATGCTTTCACCTAAGAGTCTAAGACGTCCCTCCCACTTCCCTTCGTGCCTAACAGATTTCGTTCCTTGCCAATCCTCTCCCGGGGTGGCGCTGGTGCCGGTCCTCCATGGTGTCAGGCTCCGGGGGCACGGCAGAACCGCCCCACTGGAAGAGCCCACTGGAAGTGCCCACTGCGTCCCACTGTGAGTCCCAAATTTTGGGAATGGCCAGAGCCTAGCGGCTGGACTCTGCCCGGGATGGAACCTAGACACCTCAAAATTCCGGTCGTGGTGCAAGACGTGTTCAGGACCATTTCGATTTTTACTTTATTTTCACATTTTAATTGTGGTGTTTGCTTTTGGAGACAGGGGGACTGCTTCTGCTTGTGCGAGCAAGCCTGGTGGGTACATCGTAGACAGCTGCAGCCAGGGCAAGCTGCGCGTCTCACTTGTTGAAGAACCGACGACGATCCTGGCACCCGGGCCCGGGATCGCCGGGTTTCACGGATGCCAGACTTTTTGCATCCAGCCCTAGATCCGTTGACTCTTGAACCTTGCGGGCCTCTCGACAGAACGAGACTGGCTGGAAACGCCCCGAGCGAGTCGGCCTGGCGTTTGGGAGTTGGCACGGCGTGAGTCGGTGGCGGTAAGTCGACGGCTGTACGCATTACACAAGGTAGAAGAGGACGGGACACACCGAGCTGGAAGAGAGACGAATCAGCGAGGCAGCTTGTTAGTCTTCTCCTTGACTCAGATGGACTTTTGAAACTTTTGACGAATTAGTGATCCGCTGTCTTTGGACACAGGCGATGGTTGGAATTCCTCATGTCGCACAATCCAGATCAGTGCTTCCATGGATCGCAACGGTCCATTTACAGTGCACCCTTTTCAGTGGATTAATTAGGTGATCAATGGCTAGCTCATCCAAATTGCTTGGCCAAAGTCTAGAGGGCTCTCCACCTCCGCCTTATTGTCTCCAGGAAGCACAGCCCGCCGGGTGCTCCTTCATGAGCATCCGTCCCGTCATCTCAAGATCCGTTGGCTGGATGGACGGTCGGGGAGAGATGGAAATGGAGAACACCCACCGCCTCTTGCATCCGTCCCTGTCAGACACCACAGCCCAAGCCGCCCAAGCCACCACATGAGCCTCAAAGGCTTCCATCCTTCAGGCACGCACGCACGCACACGCGCTGGCACCCACACCGGGCGGGATAGTCCAGGTGAGGAAGAGGTAGACTATGGGAGATGGAAGTACACAGTACTCGTCAGGGTACCTACGAAGACAGACAGCGCCCCCCAAATCACCAAGTGACCGGGACGAACGACACATTCTTTCCCGTCATCACTCTGTGTGCTCGGTGCCAGATGCTGGTCCTAGTGCTGCAGTGGGTTGGTTGCCAGTGGTGCTGTGGCTGCTGGTACCTACCTACCTACCTAATCATTTAGCTCCGGGTGTCTCCATATCTCTATCTCTGTCCTCCACTTCCAACTCCGCTCGAGGCCCCATCTCCACCTCCATCTTCATCCCCCGTCTCAGTCCCAACTCTCCGTCCCCTTGTCCATCTTGCTTGGCCTCACCTTCACTTATTCACTTACGAATAATACTCGTCACTATCCACGGCCCCTCGCCCCGAAGCACCTCTTGCAGCTTCCTCCGGACCCAAAAGGGAAGAGACAGATATCCGCACAGCATACAGACTCCCCTTCATCTATCTGCTCCATCCTTTTTTCCATCACGGATGGGGTAAACCTGGTGCTACTACGGGGCAGCCAGCTTGCTCCACGCTCATCTGTCGACCTTTCACGGACCGAACTAATTAGGCATTACACTTGCAAAGGTGTCAAAGGTTGCCATCACGGCATTCTGCACCATCCCGTCCCGCATACCATACCGACTCCCATTTCTACCGCTGCCATTCAGCGCCAAGTAGTGAGTGACCAGCCAGCCAGCTTACCAGCCAGCTTACCAGCCAGCAACTACAACTGCAACCAAGCAAGCACTGCTTACAGCACCGCACACGCCCCGGCTGACTTCCACCTTGTTAATTAGCACCATTGTCCGGCTCCTGGCTCGCCCGCGCCGGCCGCCAATCCTTGGGCACGCCAGCAAGTACCCTCGGCACCCTTAAACAACCCTGGACACCCGGAGTGTCCTCTCGCGTCGCGTACCGCTATCTCTGGGCTCGCCCACGTTCGCCGCTATCAACCACCCCTGCCTCTGTCCTGTTCCTGTTCCGGCTTGTCACTTGCGATCCAAATCCACGGACCAAAGACCAAGCCCCAAAGCCCCCCAGTCTTCATCGGCTTTTGGTCGCCTTTCCGGCTTTCAATCTGACTTCTCTCTGCCTCTGCCAGCCAGTAGCCAACGCTTCGCCTCATCTGGCTTGGGCCTCGCTCTGACACTGCTCTGCCCTCTATCCTACTCCGTACTGCGTACCACCTATTTCGACTGTCCAAGGCCGCCTCTCTTCATTTCTCGCTCTTTTTCCTTCTCTTTTCCCTCTTTTCCCTCTTTCCCTCTCTCGGCCGGTTGGAAAACTCCACTCGCCACCATTCCACTGCCATCACCAACCAGACGTATCCCCTCTCCCGTTCACTCTTTGCCTCGCACTCAAAACTGCACCACTGCCACTGCCACTGCCACGCCCACCGCTACCGCCACCATTATCACCGCCGTCTTCAACCTCTCAAGTATTCTAGCCTCGGTCCCCATTCAGCCTCCCCAGGCGCACACGACAGAACTGGCCTCCCAATAACCCTGGCCCTTCCCAGGATCGACTTGGGGTAACGCTTTCCTGGGCTCCACCACTCTGACAGTCACGTTCCCCTCCCAAACATGGCTCCCGACTCTTGGGTCGAGCCCGACGCTGTGTCGCAACAATCGCCCGCGGCCAACCAGGATGACGATCTCGACCGCCAACTGCTTCGCCATCTCATGAGGCGCTATGGTCGTGATGGGATCGCCCAACTTATGGAGGAGGAGGCTACCTCGCCCGTCATTTCTCGTGAGTGCACATCTTCATTGTGACACCCCTCCAGCTATTGGCTATGTAAACGGGGTCCAGGGCATCAAATATTGGTCGCCTTGGTTCTCAAACAAACACGTGTGGTCACTAACATTGTACTTCTACTTAGACCACGATGGAGCATCAGCCGTCACGTCCAGCACCTTGTCGTCAGTCAAGTCCGAGGATGCCGCCAGCATCTTTGACGGCGCAAGCATACGCACATTCTCATCCGACACCTCTTCCGTCACTGGCAGCATCATCTCCAATGTCTCGGCACGAACTGCCAAGTTTCTTGGTCGCAAGTCCCAGTCATCTGCAGCCTCGGTCAAGTCAACCCAGCGAGACGACGATGCCTCGTCAGTGGCAGGTGACTCCATCAACTCGACGAATACTCCTAAGCAAAAGGGCTCCTTCACCTGCGGTTTCTGTCGTGAAGAGGATATTCAAAAGACGTGCACACGCAAAAATGACCTGAAGCGCCACATTGAAGACTTCCACAACATGAACGCTCAGTGGTTCTGCCGGCATCGGGGATGCACAATGGTCTTCGATTGGCAGACGGCCTACAAGACCCATCTCAAACAAGCCCATGGCGGCTCGCGCATGACACTTGATGAAGCCAAGGTTAACCTGTGCCCTCAAACTATCTTCGCCTGCGGCTTTGAGAACTGCACACAGGTGTACGAATCCCCAAGCGACGACGATGCCGATTCGACCTTCAAGGAGTTTGTCAGCCATGTTGTTAAGCACTTTGACGAAGGTGCCAACAGTGGAGAGTGGACGTATTCAGCACGGGTGCGCAACTTGTTGAGGCAGGCTGGGTTGGTGAATGCGTGGGCAAATTCGTCTTGGCCAGAGGAGGAGAGAAACCGATTGCAGTGGCATCCTCAGTCCAGCGGAATCATGAGGAAACGACTTGAGACGAGACATCTCGGCGATTTGCAGCTTCTCGTTCAGTATGCCATTGCGCTCGGCTCAGAGCCTTCTACCATACAAAAATATCGCGAGGACTTCATCACCCCAGTCAAGGATGAATGTCGCCAGCCGATTCCGGGACACAAGTCTCGAGCACCGCCACTTCCACCGTCCGCCCCGGCTCCTGATCCGGGCGAGTACCAGTTCCGCATATCTCGAGGCACAAACCCCAACCTGGCTGCGTATCTCGCCTCGCAGCGCCGGGTATATGTCCCCCGGCCCGGCCCCGTTCGCGCCGGACGTTCCGCTCGGCCTCCGCGACATGCGGTCCCCACCAACGCTGCAACTCAGGGGTCAATACCACCTCAGTTTCGGTACCCCAACATGCCACAGGCACCGATGTTTGACCCACGGCAGCAGCAGCAGTATGCTATGATGTCGCAGGCCACAGGAGGCATCATTGCTGAGGACCTCCGAAGCCTTCGGTCCATGGCGAGCAGCAATCCCGAACAAGACATTGAGATGGGTGATTCCGATATGATGGATGCCGGATACATGCAGGAGCCGAACTTCTCGGGACCGTACGGGCCCGGGAGTATCGCAAGTCCCGCTCCCGACGGCTCATGTATAACGCCGGCGACACCCATAGAGCAGCACATGTCTTTTGCGGGTTACGACTCCGCTCACGCATACTAATCGGACTCAAATTCGTGGTACCGCCACGTATCTGGCACACCCTTCAACGGGTATCCTTTGCTTCGAGCATTGTATTACTTTCCACTGATAGACTTTTCTACCCGCGTCCTGGGGAGATGGTATCCTCAGAGAGACGCCGGCAACATGATGTTGAGACATGGCTCGATGAGTCAACCACGATTTCTTTACATATACAACCACCATGGACGGCATGGAGACAGGACCAACACTCATTCGGCATTCCCTATCACATATGTATCTGAACGGAGATGAGAATCATTTGGAGCGAGGTGCACTTTTGGTCAGGACAAAGGAGCAAGCTTGTGGTATTTATGGCATGGTTGGGCGTGAGCGTGAAGAAAACGGTGAGCGCGTCAGGGCGGGATCTTGCCAGGGCGAGATCTTGTGAACATAGCGGCTAGGTTGCGTGATGGGAGTTGGCTTGAATAAGGAAGGCTTCGGAAAGAAGGGAGTGACGTGTAGTTAGTGGAAGATTTGATACCCCCGGACTTAGGATAAGAGATTTGAGGTTTTTCTCAGCATTCAGTAACAGCATTGGTTTCGATTTGTTGATTTGCCCTCGCCAAGTGCGATGGTGGCGTGCCAACTAGTGTGTCGTGGTGTTACGATGGACTGGGGTCTAGAGCTGGCGCCTGGAATATGCCCCCTACGTCTTCCAGACGAACTTAGATGGCAGACGGGCCGTCTTTTTGTTAGCGGGTGTAGGGTAGTTTTAAAAGAAAATGTCCGTCACCAGACCGGACTTAAGAAGGACGTTTCGCAACCAAAGTCAATTGAGCATTTACCCCTGCATCGCCACGATCTCGCCATTACTAGGCGAGAGCAGCTAATAGTGGACGCGGAGGCTATGCGTAGACTAAGGGAACTACCTTTCAACCACGGCTTGGAATGAGCTGATGTTGGGTCAAGGCGCGGGGATTGACCAGGCTTGGGGGTCGAGAAACCTGGAGACGGAGTTGATAAGGTGCGGTCTAGGGGAACAGATATCGGGCTTGTCCTGGAGCCTTTCCTGGGGCGACGATAGATTGATTACTCGTGAGGGGAAGAGAGAAGTGCCTCGGCTTCGCAACGGAAGGGAGGGATAAGAATGGGGTATGTTGCTGGGTTTGAGGGTCGAGGCCTTGGGGATAAGGTCCGTGGTTAGGGGAGACCCCTGGCGAGGCAATTCCCTTGAAGAACGCGGCAGCGTTTGTATGGCGGTTGATCTGGGATTCATCTGGAGCAGGGACGGACGAGGATTGGTCTATATGAAAACCAGCACTGCGACATGTTGGTACTTGAGTCTTTAGAGCAGGACCATGGTTGAGAGGAGGAGGGTTACGAGGCGTAGTGAGTGTCAGGGGTTGAAGGCGGAGGAGTGCCGTATCAAGCCGACCACACCACGGCAATACGGAATACAGGAACAGACTATCCGCCCAGGTCTAGGACACGCGGGAGGCCACCAAGGCGCGGGACCAGCTTTATCCGGCGCGCGGAGGAGTCGGCGAGGCGCTCTTCACGTGGCTCTCCGTACAGTAGTCTGGGTGGGATTGACGATAAGAAGGATTTATAGTAGGCACTAGCAGCTAGGTCGCTCGCTACATTGGGAAGATGCCGAGACGGGGGGCCGAGACAGAGAGGGCGGAGGATGAAGAGGAGGAGGACGTGACCTCGCTTGAGACAGTCTTACATGTATCTACATGTTATCGTTGTTTCTGGGGCCTGTCTCGATCGGCGGTGGCTGCGGCATAGACAAGATAGGATTGGGTGCCTTGCGGCAGCTGAAATGGAAAGGAACGCGATCAAGGGGAAACGTGCTTGTCATCCACGTGGAGCGCTCGCAGAGATCCCTGGAACCAACTGCAACACTGCGAGGTACCCGAGTTGGGTATGAAGCCTTCGTGACTTGTTTCTTCTGGCCTCGACCCGTCAAGATGACGGCCGTGTGTGTCTGTGTGTCTTTTGGCGACAAGGGTGTCGCGGGTGAACCAGGGGAGGGGGGAGGATAAGAGAAGAGACAAGAGGGGCGCGGCTTTACTATATCTGGAGCCATCATGAACAAAAGCCCCGTATCGACCAAGAAAGCATCAAGGCTTGGTTGAAAGGTTACGTAGACGTTGGGGGAGCGTCAAAGCGAAATAGGAGATCAAGGCAACTGGGGACCTTTTTGAACTCTAAGCTTCGAGTTCGGGTTCGGAGGGATCGGAGGCCACGTGGGCAGGCCGCCGAGAGATGTGTGAGCGAGTACGTAGTTTCGGGAGGCTTTGCTCCTAGCCCAACGGTCGTGGTGGTTGCGGTTTGGTTTGAGCTGGGATCGGCTCAGGCGATGATTGAGGATTGATGCGTCTGGGGGGAACATGGGACCTGGAGAGGGGCATGGACCCGGGGGATCGGCGTTTTAGGCCTTGGGGTTTACTTGCGTACTTACGATGCAGGCATTCGGGCTGTGTGATGGATGGGGTTGAGTTTTCGACGGCGAGGAGCAGCAGGGGATATCAGGGCGTGTGTGCCATGTGGCCTGGGCGTTGCGGGACATGTTTGTTTCGTTGACACATCTTGCGTGATGTGACTGTGTGACGACGGGGTGAGTGCACAGGCATGTGTGTGCACTGTAGCGTTAGGGACGAAAAACTGGGGTGGGTGAGAAATGGGAGAGGGAAACGTCCATGATGTTGGTTGGTGATGGCGGCGTTGGTTGTGGTGGTGGACATGTTCGCTGGCGTGTGAGTGGCTGGCCAAGTTTGGTGCTGACTACGCACGTCCCGAGTCTGAGCGAACGCAGGGGAAGAGAAGGAAGGGGATCCCTGGGGAAGGAGGAAGGAAGATGCCGTCTTAGCAAATCGGAATCGCGGGAGCCGGGCGGGAAAGATAGATGAGGGATAGACGTGTGTTTGTTTGTGTGTGTGTGTGTGTGTGTGTGTGTGTGTGTGTGTGTGTGTGTTGTGTCTGATGGATGGAAACGGACGTTTGGGTTTTGGGGGTGTCATTGTCATGCATGTTGCGGGAAGTGGTGGATGATGGTTGCGGAATGCCTGATTCATCAAGAATCTGCTCCATTTGGCTTGGAACGTGCCTGTCAGAGACGAGATGCGTCTGCCGTCTTTGCCAAAGGAGCTCGCTGCCAGTATCATCCGCATGAACATGGTCCATCATCAATTGATCATCGTCAGCAAACGTCACGGTAACACGACAGCATCCATCGTGCCCGTCAAAACTGCAACACCAGATCCACCCCGCCTGGAGGAAAATTCCAGAACAAAAAGCAAGCAATCATTGCATCGTTTACACACACGTCGCTTCGCATGTGTGGATCGGAGCCGAAGGATGGCAGCAGCCGCAAGCCACGCAGTAATTAGTGCAGGTCGAATCCGCCAAGTAAGCGCGAGAAAAAGGAGTTGTTGGGAAGCGAGGGAAAAAAAAGCAAACATGAGAAGAAAGCGAGAGAGAGAGAGACGAGATGACATATTCTACCGGGATCATGCTGGGTTATCGGAGATCTGGGAATTGATTAATTGCCCGTTTTGTGATTATCGTGGTGGGTTTTCGCCTTGGCGGTGGATGAGGCTGCTGCCGAAGCCGCTGTCGAAATCGCCGGGAAGGGATGAAAAAGAAAAGAAAGGAAAACAAAACAAAACGACGCCATTCGAGCCGCTTGGAGCTTGGCGACCTGTAGGCTTGACACCCGGCTCCACGGCGCCAAAACCCTGTCTTTTTCTTCGTCTTCATGCCAGGTCTAGATTGTGTTTTGTGTCGGTTGATCATCAGTCATCCATCACCGATCGACCCTGTTGCCGGGCATAATTACGGTCTGGAAGGGCACACTAACGACCAACGCCTGGTCACGCACGCACGCTCGCACGCATTGCGACCTTACGTAGTACGTAGTAGAGATGATGATGGACTGGGGCCGCGCCGTGAGGCTAGCATCAGAAGATCCGGACACTCACTCCACTCGCGGGCACCCGGGGCGTCGTTGTTGTTGGAGCTGAGACGGGACCAACATGAGTCCCGCGCCACCGCAACGGCAGCGTCTTATTGTTTCTCTATTGTGCATGCGTGTCTAGTAGGTATCTCGTACGCACAACAATACACGTTAGCCCGGACGCCACCAAGGCAAACCAACTTTTCTCGCGCAAACGAAAGAGGGCCTGGTCCGTCCCGTTGCCAACGCCTACGAATAAGCCCAGGCCGAATAGATACAAGCTGGATACTATCTATGTAATACGGCAAGGCAAGCAAGGCCAGGTCTCTTTAGGAAGGCATCTTGGGGCTCGTGGCATGACCCACCCCGCACCCGCGACCAATAAGGACGACCAGCCGGGCTCCGCAGCCTGAGGTACTAACAAGTTTCTTGACGGCGCGCCCCCCTCCCCACAACCAGGGCCCCAATCACGCACTTTTGCCCTCCACTTTTGCCCTCCACTTTTGCCCTCCCTCTCGCTCGAACCAAGCCCCTTCTCGACCGAGTTAGCCCGGATTTGTCCACTTCGCAACTAAGGCCGCGCGCCGCTTTTTTTTTTCTTTAAATTCTTTTGCGAGCAGCGGGCCAGAGATTGGCCCATTGTCATTTCCCGCTGAAACAGGGTCGTCTGGTGGCCCTGACCTGCGCAGAGCTAGCCTCCTACGGGATCAGTGATGGCGGAGGGCAGGCATGTGCCCTGTTGGGTGTGTGGATGAGCGCCCGAGTTGTGTGTGTGTCTCTGCCTCTCTCGCTCTGTCTGTCTCTCTCTCGGACTTTCTTTCACTTGGACCGTCTCCATTTTGGGGGCCGCTGGTTCTTGACTCTCACTCTTGTTTCGTCCATGGAGCCCTGTTTGATGGCCCCCCCTCTCTTGTGGGTCACTGGATGATGCTTCACTGCAGTGGCTCAGCGGGTGACTTGTGACTAACTGCTATCGACTAGGGCGAACTGGCTGGCTGGCTGACTGGCTGAGTCGTAGAGCAACCCAGCTGAAGGAGGGAGCAAGTGGGTGAGGTGAGCTGGGTGGAGTACCCGCTCGCAAGACGCTACCGCACACAGCACACAGTTGGGTTGCTTCTTTTCCATTTCGTCAGCGCAATCTACCTACGCAAACCGGTGCTCGGCAGAACCGAGACGACGGATGCTCAGGATTGGACAGCGGTGCGAGGGCGAGATCCATCGCGCCCGAGCAGCACCAGAGGGAACAGCGCTAGATTCGGGAATCGTGGGCTTCCGCAGAGTCGTGCTTGTGGGCTGCGATACCTCGTACGTAACTGATCGAGTCCTGGGACGGGCAGAGCCGTGTCGGTCTACACGGGATGGAGACAACTCGTATGCACGAGCTGGAGGGGAGGGACTGAGAGCGAGCGTGCGGGCGATAGGACAACCAAAGTACACAAGACGGCATTGGAGAGCTGGACGATCCGGACGGAGATCCCTGGCAGAGAGCACAGGAAAGCAAAGACATGCTCGAATCCTCGTCCGTCCGTACGGTCCGCACCCGCGCCCGACTCGGAAGACCATCAGATGGGCAGGAATAACGTTACCTGACGCTCTGGGCAGCATTCATCAGCACGGTTCGCCATCCTCAATGATGCCGGCGACGAGGAAGGCACAAACAAAACGTTCGTTGGGTGCCAATACGCAGCAAAACACTAAGAAAACTAAAAGAGACGTCGTCACCCGTCCAAGCCCGTTTTGCTTCTAGAAGCACGGCAGAAGGGGGGGGCCACGAGCACGAGCACGAGGGCAGGGCAACACAGAGTTCGCTCTCACGCAGGGGACGCGGCCAGTTGGATAAGTAATGGATATGCCGGCGACGCAGGGTTCGTGTGTGGCCGCAGGCCGGGGCAATTTGCGGGCGCTCATCACGACGCGACAGGGGTGCATGGGTGCTGCGGAGGCTTGGCCCAGTGGGCTCAATCAAGGCCACTCACTGGCTTCGACCAAGCCCACCACTGGCTTCAATCAATCGGTCATCAACCATCGTCGGAGGCTTGCCCAAGGGCACCCGGGGCTTGTCTCCGCCCGCCACCGGACAAGGGGGGAAGAGGCGAGGGCAGCGCTATCGACGAAGCCAGCCTGCCAGCCTGCCTGCAGCGCAGTCGTCGGGTACCTCTGGAGCAGTCAGGACGCCCGCTGCGCATCTCACAATCTCAAGCTGTTCTTGGTAGGTTACAGCACGTCTTCCAGGGACACTCCTTGCGGGCTGCGTGTAACGTGAAGCCAGGCCCAAAACCTTCAGCGCGACGGGACCTGACGCGCCATGGTGGGTGGTAGTGGTTAGTGAGCAGCCCCTTTGAGCCATCGTCCTGACCATCTCACCCTCCTCGTCTCCGGCCTCTCACATCCATCCTCGGTCCCTCCATCGCCCCCAGCCCGAGGACCTTCCTCTTTCCGCACCCGCCTTTTGCGTAAGAGAGATATCACGGAAAATGAGAAGAAAACAACCGCCAAAAATACCGGAACAACCCTCCGCCTGGCTTCCCTCTCTCCCTCCGAATGACGTTCCTGAAACGGCGTTGGCCTGGGAAACCAGGGTCAGGGGGACTAAACCCTTCACCCTTCTTCACCCTTGAACAAGCCAGGTCGACTAGACCGTCAAGCTAGTCAGGGGGCCCAGCACCGACGTGGGCCGACTAAGTGCCAGGTCCTCCGGCAAGCCCGTTGTAATGCCTCACGCAGAAGCCAGCATTCTTCGAAGCCTTCTAGAAGGCTAGAAGGCTTCTGCTTCGTCTTCTGCTGTGAGAACTGCGCCCCTCGCCCCTCTCTTGTCTCTCCGTCCATGTCTCTCTTGTTTCCCGCTCACCCACCACTTCACCACACCTCCTCCACCAACTTCCGATCCTCGACACTAGATCCCTCGATCCCAAAGACTGACTCTCGCCTCGTCACCTCACCTCACTACTAATCGTCGCGGGCTGGCGATCTTTCTCTCCTTAATACTATCGACGCCTGCTAGGCAACAGTTCCCGGTCACCCGTCCTTCATCGCAACCAACGCTCCTTCACCCGCTCGCTTCAACCATAGCTGTCGAACTCGACTACTCTCGACGCCCTCTCAACGACTCTCAATTGTCTCGGCTGCGACCAAGCGTCTACTTACTTCCTTGACACACCCGGGAACCCCCATGAGAGCCTTATCAACGACCGCCTCACTTGTGTCTTGAACCTCGCAACAGCGACCTCGCCTTTCGACTGCCGGCTTCTTCCCACTTGCAGTATTCCCTCGGCGCTGAGCGCGCATCATCGCCCTGTCCAACGACGAGCGGTGAGCACACCAGCACCATGTTTCCCTTCCCTGTTCAAGACGACCAGGTCGTGAGACCTCTGTCCGACGACGACCAGCAGATTTTGCTAGGACTTGTTCGCCGATATGGTGTCAACAGCCTCGTCTGCGCCCTAGGCGGTGGCGGCACTCCTTGTGAGTATCTCCCTCAGACTCAGTATAGTTCAATCCCACTAACACGTTCACAGCCCGTGCTTCGACCTTCTCGGCGACTACCCTCCTCAGCAACACCAGTGCCCCTTCTCTCACATGGAGCAGTTCTGAGGCTTCCCATGGCCCTGCTGATGCGGCGTCGATACGCACCCAGTCCACTTGGCAAGACGCCAACACCGACATCCCTTCGATCCATGACGGCGATATTGGCAAGATTCCCGACAGGACATGGCTCGACTCACCCGCCCTCATGCAATCACCACTTCCCTCCTGCGATGTCACCTCTCACCCTTCTCCCCGACACGTCACCCCGACCTCGAAAAAGTACCAGTGCCCCATGTGCTTTCTGGACAACAACCCAGTGGGCTTTGGCCGCAAGAGTGATTTTAAGAAGCATCTGTACAACTTCCACGGTGTCGACGTGGTCTGGATCTGCAAGACCAAAGGATGCCACCTTTCTTTCGCTACCGAACGAGCCTACAGCACTCACGCCAAGGAGACGCACCGCATGGACGCACTACCTAACAGCTCAGCCAAGACGGATCTTTGTCCCCAGGTTGTCTTTTCTTGCGGCTTCGCCAACTGCAAGGACCGTGTTTTCGAGGCCCAGAGCAACGACCAAGCATCAGCCAGCCGTGACAAGTACTTTGAGCACATTGCCAAGCACTTTGAGGATGGCTTTGACGTGAACAACTGGGAGTACAAGGTGCAGTTGCACAATCTGATGCGCCAGTCCAAGGTCAAGTCTATCTGGAAAACGTGCATCTGGCCCAAGGAGAGGAGGACGCAACTCACCTGGCGTCCGCGCTCGTCTGGTGATCTCAAGCGTATGCTCGAAGCCCGACACCTCGGCGAGGACATTTCAACGCTCGTCCGCCTTGCCTTCATCCTCGGTACCTCACCTTTCGTCAACCCCAACACACCGCCGCCTAGCGAGATCGACCTCCAGTTCCCCCTACCAGTCCGATCTGAGTGCTTGATGGATACGGTTGGTCACTCCGAAGGAGCGCAGACCAAGTCGGACGATTCAAGCGCCAGCACGCCCGCAGCCACCGCCCCCAAACAGCAGCAACCGCAGACTCCCACGGCCAGTACCTTTCCGATTCGACGTATCAAGCAGGAGACTCGCCCTTCGACGCCTGTGGACAACCTGCCCGAACCCATGATCCAGGACGACCTTACCTCGGGACCTCACCCAGGAACCCCCTTCCCCATCCCCGACGAGACGGTGTGGCCCGTGGGTGCTCCCAAGTTCGCGCCCGACCAGATGAATACCTTTGCCGATGCCACCATGACTCACATCCTCCCCGGACAAGAACTTCCCCAGCAACAATGGGGTAACATGAGCCCTGTACCGCAATACCAACAGCAGGACGAAATCATGACCAACGTCTACATGGCCCCGAACACCAGCCAGCCCTCCTCGGCCCGACCCGCGACCCCGATCCCCTCGAAGCGACCTGGCTCCTGGGGAAAGCGACTCAGCTTTGAGAACCTCCGTCCGAAAAAGAAGAACACCAGCATCTACGGAAGCCCGGCCTCTGACACCGAGGCCGTGCCCCCGGTGCCCGCCATGTACGCCGCCGAGATGATCCCCACGTCGATGCCGGTCGGTTACGACCTGCCGATGCGGATGGGTCACCCGGCACAGGGCTTCACATCGAACCCCCAAGGTTACATGCAGCAGCAGCATCAGCAGCAGCAACAGCAGCATCACCACGTGCAGATGCAGCACCTGGGCTCACCGACCACCTTTTACCTCGATGACGGGGACATTAGACTTTAAGGGGCATCACGGGAAGAAAAAGCGATTTTCTATGATGACCTTGTTTTATATACTGGCTTTCATCGGGGATGGTTTCCCATACGCTGTACTAATATTTTACCTACCTACCTCCGGGAGGAGGGGGCAAAACACCTAACGACGGGGATGCTCTATCCTTTGTTCTCCTTTTGACGAGACCACTATACCTTTTTCTTTGTCTCAACGTCGAGTCCTGCATCGTCTGCTTTCCTGCAATTTTTTTCCCTTGCCTGCATCCTCAATTTTTTTTGTGGCCCACGTGTTTTCTTACTTTACTACCTGTTTTGAGATACCACGGTGTTGAAGAAAGTCATTGGAAAAGGGGGAATCGGGATTTCAATCGGGACTTTTCTTGTGTTTTTTTCGAAACAACTTTCTGTTTGTTTGCGTGTCTTTTTATCTGCAGCGTGGGAGAAAAGAGCTTGGAGGTGCCTGGACTGGCAGAAATACCCCTGTGTGCCAGTTGGCAAAGAAGACGAGAACGGGGGAAGGAAGAGGAGGATGGAAGAAGGAAGGGTGCGTTTGTACAAGTGCATGTAGTAGGAGGTATTAATGAAAGAACTTCATTAAACTACGCTGGCTCAAGATGTGCGATGTGAGGTGCTGGAAAGGGCAAGGATTTATGACCATACACTTTACATAGGTACTGTTAGATACTCGGCAATATGACGATGAGATATTATCGTCAGAGTTTTCTTCATTTCATTCAGCAACTGGTCTAATCTAGATACTATTAATGTAAAGACTTGATGTGATCGCGGTGTAAGTTGCATACCCTGAACTGTAATCTAGTAGCAACCTTGTAGCCAGCAACTACCAGCCCTCTTATACAAGTAGTTCTATCAGGTAACTGGCTTACACTAGGTGGTGAGTATGCATAAGCTTTATGGATGGCAGTAGGCTTGCGATCTTGCATCTGTCCTGCGTTCGGTCCACTGATACCGCAAACACGGAGCCTGCCCTTCTTAAGGTAGATCATATGGGTAGGTGGCACATAAGTCTAAGTAATCGAGTACATGCGTTTGTCATTTTTTGTTCTATTCGGTTGTCTAATCTGCCTAGCATACCTGAGGTGCAACAAGACTTGGTTTGTTGGCGGGTGGCGGTGGATGAGAGTGGCTTGGTTGTGTTGGTGGCCTGCGTCTGCCCTGTATTCCGCCCTGTGGCCCTGCTAATGTAGAGGCCTCCTTCTCCTACTTGTGTATTCTTGAGCACTAGGGAGAAACGTATCGTGTATACCGTCGTACAAAATGCCGTGGAACGTGTCTTGTTTTTCGTCTCACTGTGCTGGCTAACTCAACTCAATTGGTAGAGTAGGCTGGCAAAAGTCGACCTGACAGATGGGCATAGCCTGGTGGCAGGGCGAGGCAGACCAACACTGCATGAGCTGCACGTCTCAGCCTCGTTGGGCGTTTCCGTCCCTCGTGACCGCCAGTCGCGTTAGGGTGAGCCTGATCTCCTAGACGAGGGGAGAACTTGCTATTGTCATCATCCAAACCACCAAACTCGACCCCAGAACTTGTGAATTGCCCCGCCGGCTTCCGAGATGGCCGAACTCCTCGGAGTAGTGTCGAGCGCCATTACCATCGTCGAAACTGCGGGCAAGTTGGTCTCGAGCGCCATCACCCTAAAGCGACTGTGGGACGAGGTCCAAGATGTCCCCGACAGCATCAGAAGGCAGATGCTGCAGCTCGAGATGCTGGTTCCGGTACTTGAAGGCATGGAAGACGAGTTCCAACAGACGCGCAACATGCTGCGCAACGATCGTGCCGCGATACGAAGCCTAGAGTACTGTCGGAAGGCTATGGAGGAGCTGGAAGGCTTGACGCAGGACATGCAGCTGCAAATTACAACGGCACGGAAGGGTAAGAGGACACTGGCCAAGTTCAAGGTGACGCTCAAGAAGGGCGTGGTTCAACAGTGTCAAGAACGCCTTGGATCAACTCTGCAGTTGCTTGCTCTGTCACAGCAGACGTACTTGATGTGAGTGCATGGATACATGAGGCCGGTTCCTTGAATACTCAAGAGCTTTACCAATAACCTACAGTGCCTTGACGAGAGTCCAACCATCGATAATCATGTCGGAGTTCCAGGCGTTGCAGGCTCAGTCGCGCGAGGCGGAGGCTCCCCAAGTAGGAGTCGTTGAGGAAGAGACCGAGGAAGGGACAGCTCTTGGCCCTAGCTTGGAAAGCAAAGACTGTGACAAAGACAAAAGCAATTTCACGAGCCGAACCTCCCAAAACCGACCCCCCTGGTCAAACGTCAGAAGAATCCCTTGGCAAAAGTTCAGTTTGCTTCCGAAGTTTTCGTATCAGGCAACAGAAGTTTCTGCTGGGCATTCGCTTACAGTCACTTCGCAAGGTCAGGAGTTTATTAGCCAGTTGGGTCTTCGGGGATGTGCTGACCACTTGCAGTCCACCAAGCGAGGATCCAGTTGCCATGGTGGCTGGCCCAGAAAGCATGGGATTTCCAAGCTTACAGGGCTTACGATGGATGGCAGATCCAACTCACTCCATGGTGTATTCGCCCCAGAGGCAGTGAGGTGTTTCGCTACGCTTTTAGAGGATCGACCGATGAGCTGTTGGCGGCGTTTGATAGAAAAGAGGCCTCTCTGTATGACTGCGATCCGTATGGATGGACCTTGTTTGACGTAAGCTTTCTTAGCTTTGTGGCATACCTACAATATTCACTTATTGACAACAGTACTAGTACGCGTTCGGGGCACTTTCAACAGGGCCTTTTGAGCAGTTGATCAATATGGGTCTGCGTACTTGGCATCCCTTCAGAGCTTTCGGAGTGTGGGGATATAACCCTCCTAAATCTCGGAAGCACCACAAGAATATATTGGACGTAGTCTGGTTTCTTATTGCTCATGGTTTATTCGAAGACCATGTGGATGATTTGATGCATTCGGAGTCCCTATCGCCCCTCATTTTGAGGGCGCTATGGAGTATTCCTGGACTCCCAGACCTTGTTCACCAGTCGAGCGTTCCGAATTCCGGCCAGGCCGTGCCTGCATCTTGGTTCAAGATAGAACGGTGGAACGATATCGAACCATCCGTTCTCTTAGATTTTCTAACTCGGAACAACTCAACGTCACCAGCATTTTTTCGGGCTCAGCTCCCTAGACGTAGGTACAATTCTTTTGTACGTTTTTACGAGAATACAGTAGATCTAGGAGCGAGCTCTGCAGAACATCGTCAGAGAATGAATGATATGCGGTCGCTTGCGAGGTGGATTCTTGCTGGGGCGACAGCAAAAGAAGTTGCTGAATTGTTGGGGCCAAACTTTACACCTTTGGAATTTTTATACACCGAGGGCAATTGTAATGGCTGCTATCGGGATAGCTGTTGTCGCGTTCGAAGAGTGGTGCAGATGTGGCTCGAAGACTTGATGGAGGCAGGCGTGGATTTGGAAGTCTATGGTCAATTGGAAGAGATAGCTCTGAAGGATCAGACGTACTTGGGGACTGACTTTATCCTAGGGCTATCCTATATTGCCGGACCTTATGTTGTATCCTTTCAGTATGGACCTCGTCCGGAAGATTGGAAGATCGGCTATGATCCCTGTGTTGAGGAATATGCTGGGACATTTTGGAAAGCATTGGTAATTGAGAGGAGAACACGAGAGATGATGCCAAGGCAAATGCCAGGATCATGGGAGAATGACACTGACGACGACGACGACGATGACGATGATGATGGAGATGATGAAGACGACTGTGATTGGTATTATGGTGATGGTGTTTTTCATTATTTTGAGGGGGAGGGGGAGGAGAGTGATGCAGATTGATCCTTGATGAATGAAGGACGAGATGAGAAGCAGGACTTGACTGGAAATTGAGACATGAACGCGTAGGTATCATGACTCCACGGGGTGAAGCTGGTGAGGTTTCTCGGAGCTAGAAGTGATGACCGAAGCCGGAAAGGAGCATCTCGTTGTTGACACGATTGGGGTAAGATCTGTGATGGGTTGAGGGGAGGCTAGTCTAGTGGGAGTTTGCCAGTGTGTCGTCACAGATAATAAGATTGGCGACGCAGATTTTGTGCATCACTAGTAATTGTGGACAACGGCCATTGATGGATTGGAGCAGTTGTGTTGATCACCGCTTTAATTGTAGCTGCGGCAGACGAAGCCACTTGTCGTATTTGCAGGAATGCCGGGGAATTGCCCTGTTGCCCTGTTGTTGGACAGAAAGCCCATGCTGTGACTTTGTCGCGAACGGCTTTTGGCTGTTTCACCGAGATGTGCGGCACACCTACGTACATAGTACTATGTAGTAATAATACGACCCACCGGGACCGGCAGCAGCAGGTTTCCCCGCCCGCCACATCCCTTGTCGAGGCTGTCTGACTGTACCGTTGCCGCTGTCGGTGCCACTGCAAACAGACGTCAGAGGAGGGAACCGTTGATGGCACGTTGTTTGAGTCACTGTGCGCTGCTGCATTGTCTTTGTGTGCAGCATCTCGGAGCGAATTGGATAAAGCTGACATGACCCCATCCAAGGCTCGTCATTGCAATTGCTTGACTCGGGATACGCTCGCTGCCATTCTTTTCCTCCGTCCCTCGGCCAAGGCGACGCTCGCAAACGAACGATTCCTCGCGCCAGCCGGCCAGCGTCCCAGCAGCCAGCCAATGCCCCAGCGGCCAGCCAATGCCCCAGCGGCCAGCCAATGCGAGGCGCTCGTGCTAGTGGCGATATCGGCCATACGTACGTGCCGTGATTGGCCCGACGTCCCCCGATCGCTCCCCATTGGGTTGGTCCCTGACTGGCCTGGCCCGTGCGTGCCCCTCCTCGCGCGCCCAGAACATCAGAAATTTGAAGGAAAGCGAACGTTTGGGAAGGCACAGAGGAGGAGTCACCCAGCTCTGGCTGCTCTACTACCCCACATCCCACGCCGGTGCCACCCCGGCCACCGGCCGCCCGACCGCTTGTGATATTTTTTCCCCGGCACGCCCTTCACGCCAACGACCTGACTTTTGACTCTCGACTTCTTTTTTTCCTTGCCTCCGTCACCATCTGCAAATCGCCCTCTGGACCCTGACTGCTGACCCCGTCCTCCCAATTGAGCGCTCTCCCGCGAGGCCTCACTTTCCTCTCCGTCCGCCCTCGCTGTTCCCCCAGAGCCCTGCTGGCTTTCAGGATCCGCCTGTCCGTCCAACCAGCCCACCACGCCCCCAGCTCTGTCCTCCACAACCTCCGCGATGCTCCGAACTCGCCAGGCCACCCGCGCCATCAGGGCCGTCGCCCACGCCCGCGCCTTCACCACCACCACCACGGCCGCTGCCGCTCTCCAGGTCCCTAAGAACATTGCCGCTGCGAAGAGGAATCAGACTACCACTGCTGCCTCGTAAGTCGCACCTTTCGCCCTTCTTTTTCCATCCGTCGTGACTGTCCTGCACTGGCCACTTCTGCCCCTCGTGGTCCGTCCACCGCGGTGCAGCGACATCGTGGGTCGCCTTCCCGACGAACCGACCAAAATTGCCTGAATACACCCGCAAGACCAGAAACAAGAGACTCAATCAAGCTAACATCATTTCTAATAGCACCCAAGCTCGCGATATCCCCAGTCCCGCTTTCAATGTCGACAAGGACCAAAGCCATGTTCAACCCCTCGTCAACCCCCGGAGGACTGACATGGATGAGTCGTACGCTTTCTTCACCGGAACTACATGATCAATTCTAACCGGACGGCACAGATTTATTGGCAAGACCGGTGGTGAAATCTTCCACGAGATGATGCTGAGGCAGGGCGTGAAACACATTTGTGCGCTTCCCAATTGCAATCCCAATTCTTCAAGTAGACACTAACATGAGTCACCAGTTGGCTACCCCGGCGGTGCCATTCTCCCCGTTTTCGATGCCATTTACAACTCAAAACACTTCGACTTCATCCTCCCTCGCCACGAGCAGGGTGCCGGCCACATGGCTGAGGGCTATGCCCGCGCCTCCGGCAAGCCTGGCGTTGTTCTCGTCACCTCCGGTCCCGGTGCCACCAACGTCATCACCCCCATGCAGGATGCTCTCTCCGACGGAACCCCCATGGTTGTCTTCTGTGGCCAGGTCGTTACTACTGCCATTGGCAGCGATGCCTTCCAAGAGGCTGATGTTATTGGTATCTCTCGTGCTTGCACTAAGTGGAATGTCATGGTCAAGAACGTGGCCGAGTTGCCTCGACGCATCAACGAGGCTTTCGAGATTGCTACTAGCGGGCGACCTGGCCCCGTTCTCGTCGATCTTCCCAAGGATGTTACTGCTGGTATCCTGCGAAGGGCTATCCCTACCGAGGCTGCTCTGCCCTCTCTGCCTAGTGCCGCTTCCCGTGCCGCCATGGAGGTGAGCAAGAAGCAGCTCACTGCTTCAATCAAGCGCGTGGCGGATCTCGTCAACATCGCCAAGAAGCCCATCATCTATGCCGGCCAGGGTGTCATCCTCTCCGAGGGCGGCACTGCGCTCCTCAAGGAGTTGGCCGACAAGTGCTCCATCCCCGTCACCACCACTCTCCAGGGTCTCGGCGCTTACGACGAGCTCGAGGAGAAGTCCCTGCACATGCTCGGCATGCACGGTGCTGCTTACGCCAACATGGCCATGCAGGAGGCTGATCTCATCATCGCTCTGGGTGCCCGCTTCGACGATCGCGTCACCCTCAGCGTGTCCAAATTCGCTCCCGGAGCCAAGGCCGCCGCTGCCGAGGGCCGAGGTGGTATTGTCCACTTCGAGATCATGCCCAAGAACATCAACAAGGTTGTGCAGGCCACCGAGGCCATTGAGGGTGACGTCGCCTCAAATCTGAAGCACCTCATCCCCTACGTTGACACCCGATCAATGGACAGCCGAAAGGAGTGGTTTGGCAAGATCAACGAGTGGAAGAAGAAGTGGCCCTTGTCCGACTACGAGCGCGGTGACGGCACCGGCCTCATCAAGCCCCAGACTCTCATTGAGGAGTTGAGCAAGCTTGTTGCTGACCGCAAGTCTGAGACGTACATCTCCACTGGTGTCGGCCAGCACCAGATGTGGACTGCCCAGCACTTCCGATGGAGGCATCCTCGATCTATGATCACCTCTGGTGGTCTCGGAACCATGGGCTTCGGTTTGCCCGCTGCTATTGGCGCCAAGGTGGCCCAGCCCGACGCCCTCGTCTTCGACATCGACGGCGATGCTTCATTCAACATGACCCTGACTGAGCTCTCCACGGCGGCCCAGTTCAACATTGGTGTCAAGGTGATTGTCCTTAACAACGAGGAGCAGGGTATGGTGACCCAGTGGCAGAACCTCTTCTACGAGGACCGATACGCCCACACTCACCAGCACAACCCCAACTTCACCAAGCTCGCCGATGCCATGGGCGTGCAGAACCGCTGCATCTCAAAGCCCGACGAGGTCATCGAAGGTCTCCAGTGGCTGATTGACGCCGAGGGCCCTGCCTTCCTTGAGGTTATGGTCGACAAGAAGGTTCCTGTCTTGCCCATGGTGCCCGCCGGATCTGGCCTGCACGAGTTCCTTGTCTTTGATGGAGGTATGTACAATCTCACAAGTCGCGTTAAAATGGATTTAGATGCTAACAACTGTTACAGTGAAGGACAAGAAGCGTCTTCAGTTGATGAGGGAGCGCACTGGTGGCCTACACGGCTAAGTGTCGCTTGCGACCCAAGTTTCAGGCGTCGTTCGTCGGATACCAAATTATTTCTGGATTTTCTTGTTTTTTTTACCACTTCATCATCTTGCGGAGTTAAGCTGCATGCTGGAGGGAGCAAAGTTTTGGCACAAAAAACCGGGATGCACAAAAGTTGGCGACTGGACTGCCTGGGCCGGGCTGATTCAGTGGAAGGGCAACGGGTTTGAGAGCTGTTTAGTGTCTTGTCTCGGATGCGCGCATAGAGGCGAAGCCGGCGATTCAACCTGGAGGCCGGGGATGAGGATGAGGAGCATCACACGTCCGGGTATTAATAGACCCGTGTTGTACATAGCACACGATGAATTTAGGGCACGATTCCGGAATCTAATGGATGTCAGAATCTCAACACCAAGACTAATGATCCGCGTTATGTCCTTTGAACTTTGAAGTTTGCCCCTGATGCTTGCCCGACAGTGGGTCCCTTTCAGCCCTGCGTGCTCAGACGACCACCTCGTTCAGCTCGATTCGCCAAGAGGTAGGTCTAGACTCGGGCTAGCGACGCCATGTCAGAGACTCATCCCGTTTAAGGCTTGGATCTTGTGCCAGGGCATGCAACTTTAGTTTACACGACAGCCGAATCAAGAGGGGGGAAGATGAGGCGGATTGAGGGCTGATGTGAGTGAGATTGTCTCCGTCTCGGCGGGTTCTGGTAGGATGATGGATGGAGGGTATGGAGGAGTCGATATCTCGAGTTGGCTTGGTAGGAGAGGCGGGAGTTGGGAGATGAGAGACGGCAGACGAGAGACGGACAAGATAGCGTCTTCTTTGCTTCGTTGTCGCGTGCCTGCTGTTCTTCACCTGGTGGGAATGGACCTTGATGAAGCGATTCCTTACCGTTACCAAAATCCCAGTTGGCTCATATCCTTAACAGCACAACTCGCATGAAAGAATCCCAGGCGCATAGCCAGCGTAGTCCGCTTTCGCGACAGCTGTCTCACACGACGATGCCAATTCGCCAGGCTGGAGATCTAGAATGCAGACCGTCTAGACGCCACCACGCCTCGCGCAAGCCACTGGCGTTCAGCTCGTGGGGATAGTTGTAGTCTACCTACTCCAAGGGTCGTCGTCCTCACAGGAGTCCCCCATTCCATTCCCTACCGCCTCTCTCTCTCTCTTTCTTTATTTCCCTTTCTTCCGCCCATCACACTCTCCCTCATCGACTCAGGACAGCCCAAAAAAAAGGAAGCCCCATCTCCAGCTGTCGAATCCCACCCTCGCCAAAATGCGCAGCTGGGTACCTCTCCTTCTGGCGGCGTGGGCGGCGTGCGCAGCTGCGTCCGAGTGCTACTACGCCGACGGCAGCAGGCCGACCGACTACGACTACCAGCCGTGCGGCGACACCAAGACGACCTTTTCGACGTGCTGCTACTTTGGCGAGGGCGACGTGTGCCTGGAGAACGGGCTGTGCAGCCAGCCGGATAAGCACGAGTACTACCGCGCGGCGTGTGCGAATAAGGACTGGAGCAATTGTCCGCATGTGTGCATGGACGGTAAGCGGAGTGATCCTCTATGGGATGTGGGATGTGGGATGTGGGATGTGGGATGTGGGACGTGGGATGGTGGCGACTGACTACTGTCTGCAGAAGACTCGAATAACTGGCTCGCCGTCGAAAAGTGCGGCGAGAACAAGTACTGTTGTCCCTCGAGCGGCGACGGCTGCTGCACCAACGGCGCCAAGATCTACACCCTGAGCATTCCGGACTCTTCCAACAGCACCTCGGAGAGCGCGTCGGCAAGCGGCGACGGAGCTTCCAGCACTGCCTCGAGCGACGCCGAGTCCTCGTCGACGGCGGCATCTGGCGGGAAACCTGCACCCGTGGGCGCCATCGCCGGCGGCGTGGTCGGCGGCGTGGCCGTCATCGGCTTCCTGTTCATGGGCTTCTGCTGCTTCAAACGCCGCGGGAAGAAGAAGGCGGCAGCGACGCCACTGGACGGGAATGGAGCAAGCGGGCAAGGAAACGGGAGCAATGGGTCTTCGCAGCAGCTGAACCAGTCGAGTCCGGGAGAAGTCGAGGGCGGTTTGGGCAAGCCTGGAAACGGAGGGGCTGGCTTTGATGAGAAGAAGGGCTACTACACGCAGACGACTCCGGTTTCCGGCCATGGCGTCCAACACTCTCGGCAACAGAGGCTGATGGAGATGGAGGGTAGTGCTGGGAAGGTGTTTACCGAGGCTGACTCGAAGCCTATTACGTCTGCCGGTGCCCAGGGAAGTGCGTACAGCGGAGAGACGATGCCGAGTCCCGCTGCACAGACTCAACAATCCCACAACTCTCGGAAACCCCAGCACGGTACCGCCGAGGTTGAGGGTAGCTCTAGCACGGTCTTCAGAGAGGCCGACTCGAAGCCTGTCATCTCTACCAGTGCTGCCCATGGCGAGGGCGACCACGAACAAAGACTTCCAAGCCCAGTACCCCATCATCAATCTCAACAAGGCGTCACAGAGGTGGAAGGTAGCTCGGCCAAGGTCTTTACTGAAGCTGATTCTAGTCCTATCCCTGATGCTCACACCCAAGATAAGTCGTCCTCTGGACAGGCAGTCTCAAGCCTGGTTCCGCAACTCCAGCAATCCCAGCAACATCATCTTACTGAGGTGGAAGGTAGCCAGGGCAAGGTCTTTGCCGAGGCCGATTCCAAGCCTGTTGTCCCTGCCAGTACGCAAGAGAAGACATCCTATACGCAGTCGGTTTCGGGGTCAAGCCCATACCACAACTCCCAAAAAGGAGCCACCGAGGTAGAAGGGAGCTCAGGAACTGTCTTCAGCGAGGTTGACTCGACGCCTATCAATGGACAGTCACTTCCAAGTCCAGAATCCCGACCCCAGCAACACAGTATGACAGAGATGGAAGGCAGTTCAGGCAAAGTCTTCACCGAGGCCGATTCCACCCCCGTGGCCCCGACCAGCACCCAGGCGCAGCAATTCCAGCAGTTCCAGCAGTTTCAAGCATTCCAACAAACCCAGCAGACTCAGGGACGGGCCGTCGCAGAGGTGGAAGGCAGCGCCGGCAAGATCTTCACCGAGGCCGACTCGAAGCCCATTTCGCGCCTCGTCTTTGACGAAAAGAACGCCCACGAGATGCCGGCCGCAGCAGTAGCGATGAGGCAGTTTGAGCAATTCCAGAAGTTCCAGCAGTTCCAGCAACGGGCTGCCGCCGAGGTGGAAGGCAGCGCGGGCAAGGTATTTAGCGAAGCCGATTCGACGCCCATCAACCCCCCCGGCTTCGACGAGAAGAAGGCGCACGAGATGCCGGCCGCTCCCGCTTCAATGCAGCAATTCGAGCAGTTCCAACTGTTCCAGAGGTTCCAGCAGGCCCAGCAGCACTATCTGGCCGAGGTCGAGGGCAACTTGGGCAAGGTGTTTACCGAAGCCGATTCCAGGCCCGTCGTCCTTGCCGACCCCGAGAAGAACGCGTCGTACGTGGAGTCTGTCTCGATTCCGGAGCAGCGGAAGCTGCGAAGTCACGAGATGGCGTCATGAGCGAGGCGCTGGTGGGTATTCATGGAAGAGGGAGTATAATAGGGGCATTTGCATTGGAAGAAGCCGGGCACAAACATGGCAGGGAGGATTGAAGCGTGCGCACTTGTATAGTTTGGTTAATCATCGTAATGCTTGAATTCTATCATCTGTTTCTAACAGTAGCCTTCGTGAGCGTCAAGGTCCGTTTCTAGGATATTTGCGTGTTGGTATTGCAAAAGTGCGCGTCTCCCAGTGTTATAGAACTGACCGAGACCAAATGGAACCAACTTTGAATACGACCAAAAGCCCTTCCAAGGCCGCCTGCCAAAATACCTGGGAATGTACCTATACTAGAAACCATGTAGATAAAAAGACCTACAACTACGAGATATTTGGTCTTGAAATCGTCAAACAATGCAAGTTAATAGCCACAACAGGCTTATTTCTAATGCTGCACCCTTCAACTTGGAGAGTATTGGTTCGTTCATCACTTTCTAGACGGTTTAGATGATCGACATGCTGGATTTGAACAATATTCTTGGGACTTGGAGAGAAACGAGGTAATTGTGGGAAGGCGAATAATGGAACTACGTTTCCCACTCCAACAGCATCGCTCGACTGGTCACTCAATCTTAGTCTAAAAGCGGCTTGATTCCGCTCGTGTTCTTTCCATCGCGGCGATAGAGCGCTGCACTCAGAGGTTTCGATGAGAGTCCCACTCCGAAGAACCCCCTTCGGTAAGAGGGACTTGACCAAATGAATCTACCGAACAGACACAGTAAATATCCTTTCTGGCATGCAGTCACTGACCATAGCGCTGTGAGGAATCGAAGCCAACCCTCACTATGTACCTCAATCTCACAGCCCAGCTTCCCAATACTCTTGGAGATGCGACCACGGCGACACCAACCCAGATGGCCACTACAAAAGACATATTGATGGTACTTGAGGGAGAGGCGATGCCTGACTGTAGGCCATGATTCCCGTAGCTGGATGGTGGTATACGACCTTCGTCGAGATTATCTGGTGTGGTCTGCATAGCTCGCGATGGACGGTTTCGGCAGTGAGCAAAGACAATAGATGCGACAGACGAAAATCGAGGGGTCAGGCGCGCAGAAATGGACCATAATGCCTTGGACGCATTAACGCATTAACGATACATTGCCTGCGCCCGACAAGGTGAGAGCGGTCAATAAACACATGCGCCCGTCAAGCAGCCGAATAAGAGGATCGCGGGACGCATCGTTGGAGAAGGGTTGCAACTTGCGGCCAAAAGGGGGGCAACCCACCACTTGCTCAACGGCCAAGACTTGACCATTTCCTCGTGACACGACGAGATGCATGTATTAATTAATTAGCCTGTAATGCTTGCTGGCGGCCGTGTTGGCCAAAGCGGAGTCACATATCGGAGGAGAGCCCGCCTCCGGCTTTCCAGAGTGGAACGTTCCCGGACGTCTCTTTGCTTCTTCACGTACGCATGACGTTTGCTTCTTCACGTACGCATGACGTTTGCATCGACTATGCAATACTGGTGACTCAGCGTATGATTTTGCTCGTCAAGTGGCGGGCTGATCACAATGGGAATCCTATAACTACCACGTTGCGATTTAGTAGCTGCTTGCTTTCCAAGGCCGGACCTGGGACCTCCATACCTTGGAATATGCTCAACACACATCCGTGGCTTCAGGTTCATATCTCATTCAGGCCTGATAAAACTACCCACCGTCCTGGCTATCCATACTTCACACGCAGAACCTCAACCCCCCAAAGCAACCCAAGCTAATATCAAACATCGCACCAAGGCCGACAACGATGGTGCTTGGGGGCATGGTTGACCATGCAGCCCGTCCGTCCCAGTCTGGCCCAAGTCCTCGATACGAGTGGTCGAGGGCAGTGGCTTGTCGGACAAGATCCCCAGGAGTGAGGGCGACGCAGGCCCAGTTGGCAGAGGGCTCGGTTGATCGCGGTCGCAGTGACAAACTGTGACTGAAGACAAGTGTCTGATCGTTCAGAAATGCTCTCGCTTCAAGTTACGATACTCGGAAGTGCGGTGTGGACGCTACGGCTGCCGTCGTCGACAGCGCAAGGTACGGGGGAGAGACATTTGTCGGAGATTCGAGGATGCAACATGAGGTTGTGCTGGCCACGATGGTAAGCAAGACTTTGATTATGCTGCAGGAGTCGACTCTGTGACGACAGAATCGAGGGCAAAGGTGTCGAGTTGAGTCTGGTCCCTCTGATGAATTTCGATTGATTGTTGTGTGGAAGGGTGGGTGTCTGACGATTGCATACTGACGGTTACAGGTACGGAAAAAGAGTTTTGCCGAGGAGGAGTCTGTGTCCTGGGCTTCTGGGCCTTGGGGCCGCGGGGCCGCGGGGCCGCGGGGGGGAGCAAGAACGTTCCGCGCGCCAGCGGCCAAGCTGCTGGGCTATCAAGACAGAGACGACACAGTATCCACAGGCTGGGTTTGGGAATTCGGATGCTGTGGCTGCCTGCCTTTCTCAGGGGCGTGTGAAATTGGATTCTACCCTGTGTTTTGGTTCTTGTCCTGGCCGATATACGCTGATCGGCTGCACGCTTTGGGCTAACTCGAGGTGGAAAAACATGTGCTTTTAGGTGGCGGGAACACAGCACCCAGTACAAAACGCGAAGTACTCGACCCGATCTCGATCAACGGCAACTGCTTTCCAGCCCCGGCATCTCTTTGCGCCGTGGTCCACGAGGGAGTGGCAACAGGACACGCCGTGAGGCGAAGGGAGAAGGCGGGGAGGCCGACGCTTCAACCAGTGGACGGCGGAGTCGGAGAGAAGGACAGGTGAGCCTTGATGTCCCCCCCCNCTTGTGCCCCCCCCCCCCCCCGGTGAACCATCGACGTTTTTCCCGTGGACGTGAAGCGAGGCAGCTGGCTCGCTCACTGGTTCCAAGGGGCAAGGGGCAGCGCGTGTGCGTTGTGCGCCGGGTTTACACGTCCGTCGACGGCCAGCACACGGAGCGAATACACACGTCCGACCTACCGACCTACCGACCTACCTACCTACCGACCTACCTACCTACCGACCTACCTACCTACCTACCTGACCTGCCCGTTGCTGTGTTTGCCTCTTGCTCGCCTCCCGGCTGGTACGGTGCTGAGGGGAGTCGACTCGGTCTGGGCCCTGCATGCACGGCATCGCGGCTAGAGGGCGTCGCGCAGGAGAAAGGCAAGCTGGCTCCCCGTTGCTTTTGCTTTGCTTTGCTTGTCTTTTCTTTCCTTTTCTTTTTGCCTTGGTGCAGCTCAAAAGGTCTGTCTGTCTCCCTTACTTACCTAGGTGCATGGATGGTTGGCACTTCGGTGCATGACGCCTTGCCTCAGGAGTCGGAGTCAGACAGGCCAGGCATGAGCAGGCGTCGGGGCTTGCTTCTCCAGCACATGTTCGGTTCCACGAGGAACCTTTCTCCGGGTGCGTTTGGCTTCAGGGGAGAGTGCCTACCTACCTACCTGCTCTCCACCAGGACATCTGGACCGCCACATGATCCATCCATCGTCTCTGGTGTCAGGCAGGCTAGGGGTCCGAGGGAAGAGAGGGGAGAGATGGCAGCCAGCCCCCTGTCATCCATCCACTACCCATCCCCCATTGTCGATCGCTCACCCTCACCACTGTTTGTGTCACGATGCAGGTCGTCCCATGCGCTGTTATCTCATTGGCATGGCCTGTTCGCAAAGCCGTCGACCCTCTTTGCGTCCTCCCCCGCCGGCGTCGCGGGTCTTGGCTGGGTCCGTAGAGGCGGTAGCTCGGTAGCTACATGCTCTCTCTCTCTATCTCTCTCTCACCGTGTGTGTCTCTCTCTCCCTGCTTAGCGAAATGTGGGTGGCATTACGAAGTACAGTGCATTGCTGCGCTGCTAGCCATCAGCCAGCCATCCATCCATCCATCCATCCATCCACGAATCGTCGATCTCGCCATCATCCAGCCATCACAGCTATCGACCTTCTCGGGGCTGTGGGAAACCGGAGGCGGGTCCCATTCTTGTGCCTCCCTCATGCCCTGCAGTCTGGGCCCGTTCTTTGGCTTTCCCACTCCACTCCTCCGTCGCCCCTTGACTCCTCCCTCTCTAGCGCTCCAAGCCGGCAGCTCTGTACGTCCTCTGTCCTCGGTACGCAGCAGCCCTGGGAGAGCCATGTCCCCAGCAATCCAATCAAACCGCCCGTTCGTTCTTAATCTCTGCCTCACCATCGCGTCCTCTGGGAGCTCGTGCTGGGCTTCAGTCACCCCACTGCACCGTCTTCGAGGGTCGCCTTTACCCTTTTCTGCATCCGGCATCCCCTGCTTCCCATTGTCACTTCAACATCTACAGTTGCGAGCCAAGTCCCCGTTTCCATTGCTCTTCCTCCATCCCGCCATTTTCCCTCCCGATAAATACACTCCTCGATCGATGCAAACGGCGCCATTATGGGCGAATATCAACCCAATGCATCCGGGTCATACCCAGGTCAGCTGGGTCTCTTAAGGCTTCTCTTGCTTCCGCGCGAAAAGTCTTGACTAACCACCTCGTCAAGAGGTCTATCCCCTTTACGGGATAGATGAAGAGGCCTTCACCAACGTTGATTTCATGGGGGTGGAGTCACCTCTCACTACTTTTAGCGCACCCTCCAGCCTTCAATTTACAAGCGATAATTGCCCGGTTTCCCTTCTTTCACCCGGGGACGGAGGCATCTACGCCGGCACTCAAGCGTACACTGACTCTTACATCAACGACTTCGTGCCTGGGCTTAATACAACTTCACCAGATTACTGGAGCGCCGGCCTTGCTGGGTTCACCGCCGACACCATCGCCGAGCCCTCGCTGGCCGCTCCAAGTGAGTACGACACAGTCCCAGACCGTTCGTCTCAATCATCCTCGGCCGCCAAGAGCCCGAACGGAAAACGCAAGAGAAACCCGAGCCACTATCCGACCCCCCGATCCATGACAGCAGAGTCGCCTCGAAATGACCCTATCAACGTACCGACGGATGGAGGCCGAGAACCCCCGAGCACCCATGGCAATGATGGCGATGGTTGTGAGGTGTCGCCCATCACTAAACCTTCGAAACGACAGGATACGCAGCAGAGACACCAGAGCAACCGGGTCGCCGCACACAAGTTTCGGACTAAGAAGAACGAAGCCTCGCAGAGGTTGAAGATGGATAAAAAGAACAAAGAGAAAGTCAACTCGGAGTTGATCAGCTGTGTGGCTGACTTGACGCTCGAGATTCGGGATCTCAAGATGCAACTCCTCCAACATACGGACTGCAAATGTGTCCTCATTCAGAAGTATATTGCTCACGAGGCCAAGCAGTTCGTTGAGGAAATCGATCATACCTGCGGTAGGGAGAAGCTTGATATTTCTGGGCCTTGACCCGACACTTGGTTGCAACGGATGGAACGTAATGATATACACGACAACAGGCACGACAAGCACGATAGGCACGACAAGCACGATAGGCAGGACAGGCACGGACAGGCACGAACAGGCACGAACAGGCACGGCGTACTGGGAAATCGGACAAACAGGACAAGAGACGAAAACTGCGTGGCGAATTTCCTCGTCCCTGTGAGTAATGGGGCGCCAGGCGTGAGAATGCCGGAGGATTTCGACTGGAGAGCACCTTGAATTGGTGTAGGGTTTTAAATACCCATGGGTACCTAGTAGTAGGTTAGCCTATAGGTACCTAAAGATCTCTTTAGGTTATAGATAGCTTCCTATAGGTACCTATAGGTAATTCTAAATACCTACTAATATTCTTAGGTACTTATAGGCTTAATATAGTAAAATCTAATATAGATTAATTAATATAATAGATTAAGAGTATTTAAGGTTTTTATATAAATACTATAATTTACTATAGAGTAAATTATATTATATAATATCTTAGGTTAATTATTTTTCTTAATTTCTCTTTCTTAATTTTTATATAATTAATTTATAAGATAAAATACTAATAAGTTTATTATTAAATATTTTATTATATATTTACTAATACTATTTATAATTATAAATATAAACTATAATACTATAAGGTCTAAAAATACTCTAAGTACTATTAATATTATAGGAATTAGTATTTTATATATTTCTTACTATTATCTATTTAATAGTAATTAGATAAAATTAAATAAAGTAATAAATACTTTAAATAAGAAAATATTTATAGTAACTAATTATAGTAATTAGAATTATATTTATTATAATATTTTATATTTTTACTATATTTTACTTTTAGAAATAATACTATTTAGTCTTTTCTTTAATATTATTATATACTAAAGTATTATTAGTACTATAATACTAGAAGTAGAACTATACAGTACTATAGTCTCAGAGTAAGAGTAGTAGAGCTACTATAATCTTAGAGTAACTATACTAATTAGGTATTACTAATATATATTACCCTACTCTAGATAACTAGAGTAAAAAGGGATAAAAGGAGCTTAGATAACTAGGAAGAATAGGGAGGTTAGAGATTAATATATATTATAGTACTATTATATCTTTCCTACTATAGCCTTATAGTAATCTAGTAGTTTATCTTACCTCTTTATTCCCTATTATAAATACTATCCTTAATAAGTTAATCTCTCTAAACCTATAGGTATAGTAGACTATTAAGGAAGATAACTACTACTAATAACCCTCCTAGTATACTATCTATCTCTTTAGGTTTATACCTAATAAGTAGTAAAGACCTTATAATTTTATAGACCTAAGATAAGTAACCTAAGAGTTAGATATTACTATTAAACCCCTTATTCTACTATAATCCTAATCCTCCCTCTAAATATAATAATATTCTTATAGAAGAGGTAGAGTTAAACTTTTATATTAAGACCCTATAGACCTTATAGTAAATTAGCTATAAGAGATACTAGCTTAAGCTAATTACTACTAGAATTACCCTTAACTTTAACCCTAATAATAAGCTATAACCTATAAAGTAAACTTACTATAAATATAATATAAATATATAGTAGACCTCTAACTATAATATTAGTAAGCTTATTTTAAAGACTCTTTATTATAGTATAAAGTCTTAGACTAAATTAAGGATCTATCTTATTAATCTTAATAGCTAATTCCTTTTATATCCCTTAAGCTTCTATATAGACCTACTAAAGATCCTACTTACTAGTAGCTATCTTAAAGAATTAGTTAAGCTATATTAGACTAGTTTCCTTAATAATAATTAATAAAGTTAAATTAATAAGATTATATAGAATAATTACCTTACTTAGGTTAAAGGGACTATTAATAATAATCCTATCTAATACTTTAAGATAACTATAAAGCTAGTATACTACTATATAAAGCTAAGCTAAACTATTAGGAACTTTCTTAACTACTATAAAGCCCTAGAAGCTAAGCTCTTAGACTAGTTACCTGATTCTTATTAAGTCTACTTAGTGATTTATTAACTTATACCTATACTATAAACCTAGGTAGTTAGCTATAAGATCCCTTTAACTTAGTAGAAGTTTATTAGCTTAATTACCTAAGTAGAGACTATCCTTAGAAGACCTAACCCTAGCTATAGTAATATATACTTACTATCTACTTTAGGTACTACCCTAAATACTAACCCTACTAATATCCTAGTAACTTTATATATACCTAGCTAGTCCTATAGAGGCCTAATTATATACTATAAGTATAGAGAAGAAGGATATATCTTAATAAAGTACTTTAAGCCTAATTGTAAGATATATAAGAGTAACTATTATACTATAAACTGATATTAAGCTAGCTATAACCCTATTATACCTATAATAGCTCCTAATAATATCTAATTTATAAGCCTAGGAACCTAATAGAGGTCTAACTAGACCCTATCCCTATTAATACATTAGACTATTAGAACCTAATTATATATAGAGGGCTAATAGAAAAGACTAGAAGGAGATACCTTAGCTAATATAAAGGCTAAAGTAAACTTCCTTTACTCTTACTACTTAACTACTACTAAATAGAAGCTTATTAAACCTAGTAAGGTCTAAATTAAAGGAATTAATAGTAAAGTCCTTAAGAACTAGAGAACCCTCTAATAGCTAGTAATAGTCTATAATAGTATAAAGAAGATAAGAATATATAAAGTCTACTTCTATAATACTATAACCTACTAGTATAAAGCTATCCTTAGAGACCCTTAGTTTTATAATATAGAACCCTAAGTCCTTAAGTAGAAAATAAAGACTTAGAGGTATAATATACTATAAAGTAATATTAAGGTTATTATAAAGAAGAAGGGAATATATAGAGCTACTAAAGAATATATTATTACCCTTATAATTACTAGTAATCTATTAGATATACTTATTCTTATAATACTAAAAAGGATTATAGAGGAATTACTATAACCTAGTAATAAAAAACTAGTAACTAACTACTTAGAACTCTACTTAGAATTTAAAGATATCTTTAAGATAAAGAAAGTAAATCTCTTAATACTTAAAGGATAAATATATACTATTAATATAAAGAAAGATAAAATACTACTATAAGGATCTATCTATAGTTTTACTATAAAGGAACTAAAAGTCCTTTAGGCTTATTTTACTAATATATTAGTAAAAGGGTAAATTTAATAATCTATTAGTCTAGCTAAGGCCCTAATCCTATTTATCCTTAAGAAGAAAGTAAGTTATACCTTTATATTAATTATTATAGTCTTAATAAGATTACTAAGAAGAATAAAGCTCTTTTACCTCTAATCTATAAGATTCTAGATTAGCTTAATAAGATATAAATCTTTATAAAGCTAAACTTAAAGGATATATACTACTAGCTATATATCTATAAGAGAGATAAATAGAAGATAGCTTTCTATTATTACTATAGTTACTTTAAATACTTAGTTATACCCTTTAGACTAATTAATACCCTAGTAATATTCTAAGAATATATTAATAATATCCTTATAGAGCTAATAAATATAATCTATATTATCTATCTAGATAATATCCTAATATATAGTAGTAATCCTAGTAAGTACTTATAGTATAT
>LDPL01000040.1:3640189-3834475 GCA_001305505.1 Neonectria ditissima | reverse complement strand
GGGGGGGGCGGGGGACTCTCGATACGGCAACCACGGGTCAATGGCCAGATGATGTCAAGGTTGCACGATAAAAACCAGAGGTTGCTATCCATCCAATAGGTGACGGCTTGAAAGGCTGGCGGTAAGTCCGACAATTGAAACAGGGAAACTGCCGCAACCTCCAAGCCGAGAATCGTAATGTGATGATCACGCCAAGTCATGCCGGAGCACTTGCACTTCGTAGAGATGCAGACGCTCCTCGCCCTGCGTCTCTACTTGTTCACGCTCCTCCGCGCCCCGAATCCCCAACCCCAGGCCTCATATCCACCCTGAATAGATCCCAACACTCCAAACATGAAGGTGAGGATAAGAACCAAGATGGCCGTCCAAAAAGTATACCACTGCACTCCATTGCGTCTGTCATACCAGAATTGAGACAGGTTACTTCATAGGCTTGCTTGAGAATATTGACTCGGTCTCCCCAAAACGTAAAGTTCTCGATCTGGCGATCCTCTGCATGGAGGTTACCGCATTTACCCAGTCTGTCATCGGTAGTGCGGTCCTCTTGATTGCAAAGTCGGCGAAACCACGAATGTCGCGATGCCCCTGAATGGGCGAGGCCATTGGTAATGGATTGAGGGAATAGCAGAGCCAGGGTTCGGAGAGTCTCTTCGGCCAACCCCGAGGGCAGAAGAGATCTGTCTCTAAGGTGATTTAGCCCGTGTTTCTTTTCGTGGTATTATTCATATTTACTTACCCATCCAGTCTGTGCCACTCTAGGAAAGTTACGTAGCTGAAAACAAAAACCTTCGAATCGTCGTCGGTGAGTAGTAAATGATCGGTGACGTTGTCGGTGAAGGTGATTTGGATGCCCCCAATACTCTCCAGGCTCCACCCATTGAACGATTTTGGCAGCTTGACATCGTGGGTGTTCATCTTGGGAGCCTCTGCAAAGTAACTTGCCACAAAATCTCGTAGTGAGCCATCCTCCCAGAGTAGACACCGCCGATGCAGGAACTGGTTGTTGACTTTCCCAATTCTGAGCATCAGCAGAAGCCTCGCAGCCAATTCCAGTGAGTTTTCGTACGCCTCTTGTACCTCATTGTCACCCCGAGTATCCTGCATATTTCGAATGAGATCCCTGTATGACATGTTCTCCCCTAGCTTCTGAACTAATCGATTCACGTCTTCTGAGGTTTTCAACGCGACATATTTCCCATCACAATTACCAGCTGTCAAACCCCACTGTCGCTGGTAGTATTCTAGGATCGACGTATTGGTCATATGCTGTCGCGAGCAATTATATTATGCCACAAGGGAAGTGGCTCATTCACGATATTGGCTGTTCGGACTCCTGCTTAAGTACTACTCGTGGGTAGGACTCGTCAATTGAAGTTAGACTAGGCATTCGCTTGAAATTGCAATCTGCATCCATGAAGGCCTGATGTGCACTTCCCTGCATGACTCGAGAGAGGCATATTTTCTTGATTTTGAGGCCACCCATTCCAAGCCACAACGGTTATACGA
The DNA here is from genome assembly GCA_001305505.1 of Neonectria ditissima. NCBI lineage: Eukaryota > Fungi > Ascomycota > Sordariomycetes > Hypocreales > Nectriaceae > Neonectria > Neonectria ditissima. The sequence goes on along the minus strand of LDPL01000040.1, from coordinate 3,832,969 downwards.
GACCAATCGTTACGCGAAGCGTATGATTGCATGCTTCAAAATCTTACTCAGCTACCTAATGCCGCTCACCTCAGCCAATTGTGTTCGGCTTGTGGGTTACAAAGTTAGTTAAAATGTACGCAAGTGCACATGTAAATTCCAAAAGACGAGTCACAATACCCTTATTTTCCTCTTGATGTTCGCTGGTCTTCATATTTATCAGAATATTGTGAACTTCATCACACAACATCTCTCATCACATACACCTTGTCACTTATTTTCGTCAAGCCAAGACCAGGGCTCACCAAGCTTTGCCAATGCAGCCTCCGGAACGGCAGACCTCTGGCTCTGACAATGCCCCTCACTCAGCCTCCGTGGCCTAATGCCCGACAGTCACCAGCCAACCGAGACCTTCTTCAGATTCAGCTCCTGAGCCGCCGCCGCAAATCAAGGTGGGCACGATTGCTTTTCATTCTCGAGAAGGTCCCAATCCGAATCTTGATTACGCGTTGGTATCGATCGAGCAGCCTTCAGCATCGTTTCCCCTCAATCAAATAAGCCTCGCTCCGGGTAAAAGCTCAGAGAAGCTTGAGGTTCGACAAATTGCTGCAATTGGTCGCGAGGAGAGACAAATCGTTGCAGTCACTGGCTCAAGTGGTGTGTTGAAGGGCGTGTTGATTCCAGGAACTACCTTTCTTGGGACAGCAGACCAAAAATAACCCCAGAGGCTTCACGTTGTCCAGCTGGATGGCGTCGTTGCTGAAGGAGACTCCGGAGTAATCGTTGTGGATGAGAATTCCGGTGATTCGTATGGCCATGTGGTCAGCGGCTGCCCCGGAACCAGGATAGCATACGTGGTTCCTGGAACCGAAATTTTCCAAGACTTGGAAGCTCATTCTAACGGAGAGGTCTCCATAGCATCTTCTACAAATGTTCAAAAGTCCCCAATGCGAACTGCCAAGCTTGGTCGGAAAAAGAGAAATGCCACGATCCATCGACGGAGAAAGAACCGGACAACACGGGGACCTATTGATTCCCAAGAGGATAAATTGGATGGCTGTTTTGTGACGGAAAGCGACGATTCAGGCCGCAATGCCCGCCAAAAGCGACTCAGCAGCGTTCGGTCTGGGAGAATCGGTCGGTCAATCGTTCAGACTACATGGCAAGATGTGGAATCCTGCTTATACGGAAGACCGACCCTTTCAAGACCCGAGTTTTCCCATGCAAGAGCTACGCTACTCTGGCGGTGTCGAACTTGGGCTGCCCACGTTAACTGAAGACAAATCTGCTCTTTTGAATGCGCGGAGTTGAAGACTTTCCTGAACAATGATGCAATCCAACAGCTTTTGTCTGGAGGCAATGACTCCACGCGATTGCTCACAGCTTTGACGTATGAGTGGTCTAGTGACCGGGACGTCAAAGCCAAAAAAGGAAATGGTCGCCCTTTATCAGCACATGGTATTTACTGTGCGCTCAGGGCAGTATGAAACACCTTCTGATTTTGATATTGCAGAATGTACGACTGACAATCCGTCAGTCCAACTGTAATGAACAAGCCTCTCAAACAAGAACAAAGTCTACGGCAAACTCGATTGGTTCTTCGAGATGTTCTGAAAGCAGCAACGATCACAGGTGTTTAGTGTAAGATAGTACCGAACTTGCATAAAAGCAGACCACAGCTTAGTGTGTGACTAGGTTTATCACTAATGCTAATAGCAGCAGCCTCATGGCTCTTGCCCTGACAGCTTCTCATCTTCAACTGAAACCGCTGCTGCTGATGATTGCAACGCATTTGACTTTTCAATCGATGCTGCGAGTTTCAACTGTGGTAAGCTCTCTATCGAAGTATAAGCATGGTTGTTGGCTAAAATAATTCTAGGACGACAGGTACTTTACCCTCGAGTTTCATCTTCCTTTCTTCTCCTTCGACAGGAACGCGCATAGAGAACGGGCCTATGATCAAAGGCGACGAGCAGACGGAAGCCCCTTGAGAGAACGTATGAATCTTTCGTTTCTAAACACAGAACATTCGACTGCATCAACAGGCTTTTTGTGTGCCACTCACATCTCGTGTATGATTACAGGTCAATCTAATTCGAGGTGGATTGCGTACTGTCTTGTCGACCACCCCTCTAATTCGCTGTATGACGATGGCATTTCCTCCTATCAGGAGGAGGTGCTACAAGGTGGTTTCTAGCATGATCCTCTAACCTTGGGAAAGAACGGCATCAAGATGTCGTTATTGGGGCCGAGAGATTACTTCCTACGTGTGTTACAGATCCAGTTGTCTCAGGTTCACTTGCACTACGCAGAATCGATTTACCGGTTCCAAGAAAGTTTTAAGCATCACGTAAGCTAATCCAAAAACTCAATAATCTGTTGCTAATAATGATTAGATCTCAGGTGAACGTCATTAGGCCTCTTACCTTGCCAGTCCGACAATGTATGATCTAAACTTCTACAGTTGGATATTCAAGATTCTCCGCATCGTGAAGTTGTTGCAACATACTCTGTCAAAACTAAGCATCGAGGTGGAAAAGTTTGTAAAGAGTGACACTTTCTATTTTGTGGACGAAGCATTTGCAGAAGATGGCTACAACAATCAAGCCAAGTATTGGTCGTTAATTAAACGGTCTTTCCAGGAGCTCAAGACGAAAGAGAAAGTCCTAGAAGATTTAAAAGAGCAATGCGAAGACTTTAGAAAAGAAGTGAGTTAGGCTGGATTCCATGCATAGCACTCAAACTGATTTCGTCTCGGTGAAACTTCTCACGAGCCTACACCAAAGAAAACTTCTCTACGACCAGCAGAGTAGTACCAAATCATCGCAATTGACGGAGGTTTTCATTCTCTGCCCAAGTACATCGATTCCTATGTCTAACCTCGAAGCTAATAAGACCACTACATAGTTCGTCTCTCCTACACTTCACGGTGCCAGTGTGATGAGCATGCAGAAATCAGCAATTCCTTTCTCAAATCTGACTTATAAGTCATTCGTTACCATGGTCATTCTTTTTGCCATTATTATTTGGTTTGTAGCTCTTTATATACTGACCAACTGGTTTCATCGTATTCTTTAGCCAATTTTGCGGCGTAGGATAGGAGATAGACGACGAAAGAGTACAAATGAGGACGGTATTGAGTTGGGTTCCATTGGATAATAGATAGATGTACTTCAACTCGAATCATGAAGTGATACTTAATTTCGAGTGAGAAAAATTACCGGCTCAACTTTTTGAAGCTTGCCTAGTTCTAGATCGTCTACTCACTCATGAGTGCCTTCAAAACTTCAACCTTCTTTGTCCCTCTCCCACCAAAGCCCCACCCAAACTGATGCGAAGTATGGATGGAAACGTTGAGATCATCAGCCCAAGCCCAGACTAAGCCGGGGTTCTTCAGAAAGAGTCGACCCGACGCAATGAGATCTAGCGGGGTATCATCTTCATCCTTCCCTCCAACAATGAGATCCTCTGCCACGTTGCCCGACTTAATATTGCCAACAGCACTGACAAGCATCTTGTCCCCCACTGCTTTCTTTATGAGCTTTGCGAAGGGGGCTTGGTATCCTGGACTGCTTATGATCTTCTGCATTGGGTGGTTTGCCCCGGAGGAGACATCGAGAACGTCGACGCCTCGCTCTGCAAGCAAGGGCGCTAATTTGATGCTCTGATCGATCGTCCAGCTTTCGCCCTTGTACTCAGGGTTGGCCTCAAGCCAATCCGTGGCGCTGATACGGACGAAAAGTGGCATGGTCTCGGGCATGACCGCTCGAACCTCTTCCACAATCTCGAGCGCGAGGCGGGTTCGGTTCTCGAAATTTCCCCCATACTGATCTGTTCGTGTGTTGACTGCAGGAGTCAAGAAGCTTGAAACGAGGTAGCCGTGAGCAAAGTGAAGTTCAATAACGTCAAAACCAGCAGCTATCGATCTCTTCGTGCCGCTCACAAAGTCTTCCTTCACTTTCTTGATCTCCGCTAGGGTCATGGAGCGAGGTGTGGCGAGGGTTTCGTCCCATGCCTCATCAGTAGGCCCTACAACATCATCCGGCCATCCGTGGAGTTCGCGAGGTGTCACTCCACCCGAAAGCCATGGGGCGGTACCGGAGGCCTTCCGCCCGGCGTGGCCTAGTTGGATGGCTATCAGAGCATTCTGGCTGTGGGCTAGATCGACGGTCTTTCGCAGGTTCTCCACATGGGCATCGAGCCAGATACCAGAGTCCTCGGGGCTGCTCCGCCCATTAGCTTGAACGGCCGTGACCTCAATCATCAAGAGCCCTGGCTGCGGGTTTGTCAGAATCTATATCTAATTGCTAATTGAGGAGTGACTTACACCTCGTTGAGCCAAGCTGCCATAGTGAGCAAGATGCCAAGGTGTGTGGAAACCCTCGTGTGCACTACACATGCCCATTGGGCTCACCCAGATTCGGTTCGGCATCAACAAACCGCGGACCTTCAGCGGGGTAAAGAGTTTAGGTATGGGCTTGCCATTTGGTTGGACTTTCAATGCTGTGCCCACTGGAGGGCTCTGCTCCGGGGTAAAGAAAGGGATTCCCGCTGCAGCTATATTGGTCTTGGGAGCCAACTTCTCGAGGACCGCAGGGGCCGTGGAAGTAGACTGCGGGTATCTCTGAACGTGACTAGTCATAATTGATTGCAAAGCAGAGAGACGTTGCTGAGCTTGTAGGGAAGCTGGAGGCAATCCTGATGAAATAGAGAAGTGATTTATTGGCCGACAAAACGAGGATTGGACCGAAAAGTCTTCCCGCAATAAATATTCACGAGGATTATTTTGCTTGCTAATGCGAATAGCTTACGAAGCCAGTCTCGGTCTATGCTGGAATCCGAAGGGCAGTACAACTTTCTCAGAGTAACATTGGTTCTGCTCAACGTTATCACAGGATTACCAATCTCTCTCAGGTGATAATGCTTGCCTAATCTTTTTCTGGGTCTTGTACTCCGTACATGCCTGAATCGACAGGGGGTTTGCTGATTGTTCAAGGGCCCACTGTGGTGTAATCGAGTCTTTGTTTTCTTTTAGTACAGTCTTTGCAGAGGTGTCTTTCTTACTGGCAAAATCTAAGTTTTTGACTCGGGCAGTTAAGAGTTATACAGTATTCAGCATCGTAGGGTAGTTCACCTTATATTATACATTTTAAAGCCTAAACATATTAGGCTTTCTTGATAATTAATTACTACATCAACTTAATCTAGTCCACGGAACTGTATGAGATCAATAAACAGCTTTGCAAATAAGAGCATGAGCCAGGATTCAGCTATACATTAATTCCATCGACTATCAATCAACAGCCCAAGCAAGTTCTTTACCACTTGTACCCAAGCTCTCTATAACGCCGTTTTCTCCATGCTCGATATTCCTTAGCTGACATCATGCTATCCTCGTCAAATCCACCGTACTCGTCTCCGCATTGTCGTAAACTCTCCTCAGCCCATTCAACACCGATACAAAGAGGACAAAGAAACTTGGCCACACAGTCAGGTGTATATCTGGTCGAACTCATGAATCTCTCATATGCCCGACGGCCGTCTCTGCATCCTCCGCACAGCAATCCAGATTCGTCGCAGAGGCCGCAGCTACCGTTTTCGATGCGAGAGATGACGTCTGGTACAGTAACGCTGGCGAAGAGAGTGCGGATCTTCGATTCAAAAGTCGACGCCGGGATCTTGATCTTGGGGTTGCTGTCGCTGGCTTCCGGAAGGTCGAAGAGCTGCCGTTTTTCACTATATTCGCTTACGCAATCCGGGGTTTCCAGGCAGTACTCCCATATTTCGACATCTGATCCGCTCCTGGCGTAACCGTATCGCAGCTTTGGTTTGATCTCGTCACAGATTAGACTTGGTCCATTGCTATCTTGTTCCACGGACCGGGGCCGAACGAGGCAGAACTCGTCCTGCTGACTGGTTGCGAAATCAAGGATGTGGAGCCATATCTCAAGGGGAAGTTGTGTATTTTGTTGCTGTGTGCTGACGTTTCTCGGAGAGGCGCGGACGAGAGTGTCGACAAAACCGGGCCCGATACAGGTCTTGTTGAGGATCAGGATTGAGCCCTGCTCGACTACTTTGTCAAGATTCTTGGATTCCACCGCCTTCATGATTCTAGATTGAATTGGTGGATGTTTGCTTCTGGTGTCGATAATCAAGGACTGGAAGGAAAGCCTAGTCATGTGCTGATGAAGCGAGTTATTTATACCCCCAGTAGGTGTGTCGAAAAAGCTTGATCATCCTGGTCACATACCATTATGGATGGAGATAACCTCTTTGAAGTTTAACAATACCAAGCGCAAAAATCACCAGCAATTTTCGTTGGCTGTCGATTCCCAAGTCCCACTGATGCCAACTCTAAAGTGATGAACCTTTGCGTTTCTTTAATGGGCCGGTACAATGGTCAAGTAAGCGCAGTAGCTTTAGATATCAGCCCATATTGCAGGCACCTTGATAGTCTACCGAGGATGATTTCAGAGAGGGAAACCGTGTTGTAGTTCACATACAATCCGGCTGCCGTCATCTTCCTATCTAGCCTTCTGTACTACTCAAGAAATGGAAAACGAATCCAGTCTGGGAACCAGTCGCCGTAACCCCAAAGGTTCGCGGCGCTCAGAGGGTGCTCCCTGCACATTCGCACCTATGACGGATCGACACCCGGAGGGAGGTCCTTAGGGTCGACCTTCATGACTCCAAGCCGTCCACACAACCTTTCCCGGGTTGTTTCTTCGTATGGGGAAGCAGCCCATGTGGTGGCAGCACAGGCGGCCACTAAAAGAACGTGAAACTTCATAGCCGGTATCCGCTGTTCCTGGTAAATTTTCTGGTGGTAGAAGTTCCGTGGATGATTTGCTGACCTTGTGTTGGGAAATGGGTGTTGTGGATTTCACGAGAATAATTTGCAGGCAGTGAGATTCATGAACTTTCGAGAATGTTGAGGACAGTGAGATTGGATATGCCCGCGAGAGATCTCTTCCTCATTAAGTAGGCAAGATTCTGTCTGATTGGCTCGCTAATTCGCTTACCTGTGATCCTTCGCGTGGCTTTGCTGACAGCTACAATACGATCAATACGAAGTAGCCACGGTGGCACAGGAGATCCGGTATTGCTCTGTGTCCTTTTTATGCGCCGCGAGGCGAGGTTGGTTTACCTAAGCCTCTAGATTTGTGAATGACGGATAACTGAGGAGCACGTCTGCGTCTGACAGAGGTCTGGGGTCCGTTGTGGCAAGATCTTCACTCTGCATTTTAAGGTTGCATGGGTCGACCGAGCGATCGTGGTGGAGTACGCAGTATAAGACGCGTAAACTAAAAAAGGTCAAGACGTGTCTGAATGATACGTAATACGTACGTACGCGATGCCCTGGGGACGTCCACCTTGCGCCTTAACCTGATGAAACTGCTTACAACGCATTCCCAATCTCTTCAAGTAAGTAAGAACGACACTGAACCTAGGGAAATCTTTCGAATCGAGTGAAAAGCAGGCCCTACGGAGCAAATCTAACTGTCATTCGACCGACCTGGCATGTTCCGTAGTTTTGACCGCCCCTGAAATCGACCCATCGACTCCTCAATGGGTGTTGGCACTCCAATAACTCGTGTGTGGGCCATATAACGTTATCAGTTTGTTCGTAGATTATCAATCAAACAGGATTTCAAATCATGGCAATAATGGAGCAGTCGTAGGATATTTATTATCTGACTTTGATTCATGCTCGTACGGTGGGTGTACGCACGACACTCACAGATTCCGCAGGTACACTTCATTTTGCTCTTGTTCAAATTGCTATAAACAGAATGAGAGAATAGATGAAGAGCGCCGACCTACAAGCTGATCTCACCTAAGGTTGTCTATCCCTACCTTTTTGTGAGATAACGCTTACTAAATACTTTGCGCTCCAGGGATCGGGAGCCTGGCAGACTATCCAGTTAGCCAGTGGATAATTGAGACAAGGGCTTCCTCCGACTAAAGGACCATTCGCGAGCTAGGGTTTTTCTTTTTGGCCAAAGACGACCGACATCACGGCGATGGAGTATCGTAAATTAGCCCAAGGCACCTAAGGATGTTAATTGTCATGTAGGTCTTGGCTCAAGAGCCAGAATCTACCATCGAATGATCATGTTCATATTTCACATCGAGAGAAAACATGGTGGCTTAGAATATTGACTGTGGTTAATTTCTCGAGACATCCTAGTGACACTGAACTTGTCCAAGCCTCTAATTCCCCGCCATCGCCAATGGACCTTAACCTTCAGCGAGACAACTAGGCCCGAAACCTGACAAGATAAAATACTGTCGCATGCCAGCGACCCTCAAGTCCAATCATTCTACGCATAGTCTGGTGGGTCATCAGGGAAATAGCTATCCCAGGTATCCTTCTCGTCATCGGGAGAACAGAGATAGCTAATCCAGGAATCAAGCGCCATCCACGCGTAGTTGTCCGCGTTGGACTCCGCTTTCCCTGGCTGGTTGTCCTGGTCCGGATCATTAAGTCCATGAGCGCGCTCAGGGTCGTAGGCTGCTCCGCCGTCGTTGTTCTGCTGATCAACAATCTGCTCGCCCAGCTCGGAGGGAGGTCCGACGCTGCTGTAGTGAAGGGTTTCGTGCAAGACGACGCGTGAAAATGTATCCATCTTGATGCTGGGGTATGTGTCTAGGGAGCCGCAATCGATGTCTGGGCCGGCTGTTGGGCGGTCATATGCGATGTCGCAGAAATGAATCTTTTCAAGCTTGTCGCCGTCTTCGTCCGTAACGGTGTAGGCCAAAGTTCCTTCGTTATCGCAGGAATTTCCGGTACTGCCGCCGAAATCTATAAAGCGTGTGAGCATACTAACGCGTGTATCGGTTGATTGAGCAGGTTGTATAAATTACCTTCGTTGTCGACAACCATCGTCCCGACAACCGTTCCGATCATACCCTCGGTACTGCTTTGACCGGCAATCTTCATCAGAACGTCGTGAACCTTTGTGTTGGTATCATCCTCAGTTTCGAAAAAGACGTCGTAGGCCACGTTGATGGCCGTCTTGCTATCATCGGCAGCTTCTCCTCCCCAAGCAGACAGAGCACGAAGCTCACCGATGCAAATCACATCATGGAGCTTTTGAAGATGGGCCTTGTGGGCGTCGTTGTTGGTGTCGAAGTTGAGATACTTCCACTCGTTGCCACAGGCATCGCCGAGCGGGAAAGTCGATGGCTCAGCTGCACGGCGTTCAACTCTGGAGGGAGAGACTGGCTTTGCGTTTGCAGCAGTGATGGACAGAGCCATGAACAAGACAGTTGACAAGTACATCTTGTGAGGTCACTGGAAATGTAGATCTGACAGATGCGTGGATGGGAAGGGCTGCTGCTGCTACTTGCATTGAACAGAGACATTCTCACAGCCTTTATACAAATTCCACATAGTTACAAGAAGTCAATGTGCATAAGCCCTCCCATTCTTCCATCAACGCTTCAGACGTCACTCGCAGCCCGTCTGAACAATTGTTACACTGTGATGTGATGCACATGAGACGCAGATTCGGCACTTTTCAGGGGTCACATCCGCGATCTCGGGCGAAAGCAGAGGGCGGCGAAGCAATCTCAGCCTTCCTTTCTACACTTTCCCCAACGGGATCAGGTGTAGCGCCACGCCGAATCCCACAGGAATGGAGGGGTTGCACCGAATCCTATAGAAACGAATATCAATCGCAGGGTTGAAACTGGAAGACCGTGCTTACCGTTTGGGGGCCAAGTGCACCAACTCCATGTCGGCTGTAGCCCTAGTTTCTTTGCATTAATTGAGATTCCGAGTTGAACCGCGAAAGGCTTTAACTCGCTACGTACACTCTCCCGTTTATTTCTAGTGCTTCATTTCACGTGGCCTAACTGGTAGACCCAGAAATCTGTGGTCATTCTCCTGGACCGTCTCGTCGTGAGCATCTTCTCAACTTGAGAAGTCGGTTCTCGTGCCGACTGCAGTTTATCGAGCAGTCACTGCTGCCAAGAGGGTACCTCATTTATCGTCGATACACCGAAAAGCATTGGGAATCAGCTGCTGCGCCATTTCTTCGGCAGTAAAAAGGCAGTTCTTTTGTGCCAACTCCACCCATCGACCAACAAAGATTCCTCAAAGTGCATAGATCGTCACCTTTCAAGGCCCATTCGGGCTCATTGACGTAGACTAAAAACCAAAAGGTCATGCTTAAATTAGTTCTGTTGGTCGCCTCAAACGACTCAGCTGATCCTCAAGGCAGACTTGCCCTGTTTTGCAGTTCCGGCACTGAAGCAATGCCTCTTATTCGTTGAAGATCTCCGCGGGTACGTACCAACAAGGTGCCTTCCTACTCCGTCCTGCCACGGAGATGCAACGACGCGAGCTGGGGCTGAACATTGTGACACCGCACTGCTCACCTAAGGCGCTTACCACAGAGTCAGTCTTCTGCAGTCAGCCCATATCGGCGATTATCTATGTCATAATGAGGTTATCCCCGCAGAAGGCTGAGAATGATCGCCGCTGCCGCTGCTTAGCGCGGCTTAGCAGCGGCTGTGGCTTGGCGACGCCGCATGTACTTCGTTCTCGTTGCGTTGCGTACGCGGCTTTGCCTCGTTCCGTTTCTCACCAGAGGCGCTTACTATGGACCCAGTGTTCTGCATGTATTCAGTGTTGGTTGTTAGTTGTTGGTTGCTACTTGTGCTACAATGACGATATTATTCAGGCAGCAGGTTATAAAGGATCGGTCTATGACGCGCATCATCTTCTTCACATGACATAAAGCCTGTACGCATGACCGAAGGGTTGCATTCCGCGTACAAGAAGACATGATTGGCTGCGTCATCGCCCCCAGGTGACTCACAGCCGAAACAATATGCTTGCCCTGAGTTCAGCCTCAGTTTGAACCTAATTCCTTTTCCAATTCACCTTGCTCACAACATCTTTCCACCCAAGCAGTCATGGCCGAAGTAAAGATTCACACGGTAATCAACAGCAGATACCAGGTCTTCGACCGCTCGGGCAGCCTGCCTTTCAGCATCGTCTTTGGTCTCTGTCGTCGTTCATCAGAAGATACGGACCCACGACCTTTGCGCCTGAATACAGCGAAGTCGATTCTGGATGTTCCGTATGCGCTTTCCCATAAGCTGCTCATACTGCGTGAGCACGACACGGAAAGCAAACGCGAAACAGAAGTCGACGTCGGGCAACTGGGAGAAAGCGACAGCGAGGAGCAATATGAATTGCTTCTCCCCTCTCCAGTCGGCAGAACAGAAAACTGGAAGAAGTCTCTGTCAAAATATCAGTACCACATCAATCCCAGCAGCAAGCTTGCGTCGTTCTTCAAGCCGGGGAAGAAGTATGCGATTAGCAACAAGGCCGGTGGGGATCTGGGTGGCAAGGGATCTACGTACGCCGAACAAGCAGACCCCAAGAAAGAACAGGGCAAACCATCAACATCAAGTGAAAACCTGGAGCTGGTCAGTAGCAGAGCAGATGGCCGGGCAAGCTTCACAGTGGTGCCGTCTCTGCCCTGGCCGCCAAAAGTACAGACCCGGATGCAACGGTGCAGAAGCGAAGGTGGCGACATTACCGATGACGACAAAGGCAATGCTACACTGCTTGAAATCACAGTCTTGAACACCGGAAACGAGGCTATCACCGTTCAGACCCGCGGCCGGCAGCGTTTTCTCGTCCCCAGAGGTCCTATGGAAGCAGAAGAAGACTTCCCACCCGAGGATCCCCGTCCTCGCATCATCGATACCAAGACGCCAGCACCCGCTGCGTCCATTCAGGTCGTCGACACCGCCACTGGCACTACCGTGCGCGGAACTACCAAGCCAGGTGTTTGCGGCTTGTATCAGAAACACGACCCACGCCCAAAGCTGGAGCTTCTCGTAACTCTCAAGCCAGGCGAGCCACTTATCAGGCACGTGGACGTCAGCAGACTACTGGCAGATTTGCCAGACGGTTCATATGGTCTCCGGATGGAGCCTCGGGGTATGTGGTGGTGTATTGGTAGTTGCGAGGACTTTAAGGCAGAGGGCGAGGATCGTGTACCATATCATCTCTATTCGGCGATTATTCCACCGTTTATGCTGGAGTGTGAGGATGTTGTGGAGCTACAAGTCGAGAATGGAGTTGCGAGCTAGTGTTTATAGAGCTTAATAGGTGATCACTTTCTCTTCCCATGCGATTTCGCTATAATTGCCTATTGGGCAATATTTGTCTTGGAATAACGCGTAGTTTGATAATGTGAGTGAGCTGGAATCTGTGGAATGAATGGAGATGCGTCATCTGTTTACGCACCCCAAGAGATACATGATGTTGCAGGAAGCCCTTGCCTACAACCACAAAGAAGAAGGGTGTCCTTCTGTTAGTAGATAAGTCTTGCCGCGAAGTGCGTCAAGGTTGAAGATTGCAAGTCGACTACCTTTGTTTTCTACTAGATCTTGCAATTTTAAATAGCAGTCAAAAGAGAGGGCGAATGGGCCAGATGGGTACGAAGATACAAATCGTACCTCGTCGTTGCAAAGTCGCCCGGCAGAGTCACTGTTCACACAGCTACCACTCTTGATATCGAAAAGCTCTGGCAAGAAATGCTGGATAAATCAAGATCATGCCTGAATTTAGTATTATGACTGGTCTTAAGGATTAAGTAGTAAGTAGTACTATTATCGTGATTAAGAGCGTCTCAGTAGGCACATGAATCAAATTTAATGTTGCATATTAAAACAAATCCTTAAAGTTTAGCAGGCTTTATATATCATTGGAAAAAGTTGCGGCGAAATATTGGAGGAAGGATGGAGGTAACTCTCGGTACTTCCCCAGCTTCCCCTCAACGAGTAGTTCTTCAAGATTGCTCTTGAGATAACCGGGGACCTCCCATATATCGGTTCCCACCATGCCGACTTGCTGGCCATTGCCCCAGATTTTGCGGCAGTACCATGCAAGTGTGAACCGCCTTCCAGCTTGCAAGCCATTGGCAACTTCAGCATCGACTTTATCCTGGCTGTGTTGGAAAATCTCTGGCGCTTTGCCATGCTTCTTTTCCATGGCTTCAGCGAGTTCCTTGCCCGTGATTTTCAGTTCTGAGAGACCTATGGTCCGGTTCTTGAGCTCAGAAATTGGTGTCTTCGCAAAGATTGATGCGTATGCAGCAGCGACGTAGCTCTTTGTGCTAGTTGAAGACGCTGGTTAGCCCCTATCTCACATAAAAGTGTACAAGTCACGACTTGGATATATAGTAGTCTGTTGCCAAGTAGTGATGTCTCAGATCAGCTTGCTAAATAACTCACCACAGGTTCAGACTTTCCTCCCTGCTATTTCCAGTGAACGTTATTTTGTTTCCGTCGTTGTCAACACCCATTGCCCTAGAACATCATCAGTAGCTTAATACATAGGTGCGGAGTGTCAACGCGATACAGACATTGTGTTTAGTGCAAACTCTGCAAAGTTGCCCGTCAGGACTATCGTTGTCGCAATTCCAGCTGCCTTGGCTGCAGCTTCGACGTCATCCTTGTTCTTGTTCACCGGGATTTGAAGCCCCTGTTCATCATATCGGGCTGCAAGATCTGATGGAGAAAACAGTTGCACGTTGGTGCTAGGGATTGCCTTCACAATTGCTTGCTGTCTCGTCACACCTTCATGACCAACAAGAGAGCTGCACGGCATTAGCTTCGACTACAGCCTTGGTTGTCTTTAGTGTCATTGGAACTCACATCATGATGTCAATATCTTGTAAGGCTGAAACCAGGGCATCGTGATCTTCCACGTCCACCTCGACCTTTGTAACGTAGGAGGGCAGGCAGGTGATATCGGAGCCAGGACGGTACAACACCTTCACAGGAGCATTTGAGGTTACGAGAGCGTCGACTATCGCGGAGCTGGCCCACCCGCGATGACCATAGACAGCGATTCGATTGTACTGCACCATTCTGAAGTGATATAGGTAGATGTATCTAGAACAAATGTGAATGAACTTGAGTTGTGTCCCTGACGGAGGCCATATAAACCCAACATTCCGGTGCGTCCTCCACTGAACACCGCAAACACATCTCATGATATGCACAGCTGACAAATCGAGCTTTCCTTCGGATATCCGGAGCACAGACTGGGGCGCCCACTTTACTGCCGCAATAACCCCGAGTGTTGGACACCACCACGCTGACGTCTACCTAGAAACAAGCGTGTACTGGCTTTTCCCCAGCCCACAGGTGTGAGAAGACTCTCAGGTGGTGATATCGGTGGCTGCGTTTTGAGCAAGATAGTGGGACTGTCTTGAAGTCATCCTATTCAGTTAAACACGAGAACTTCGGGCAACTTGGGATGCAGGCTTGTTGGTGCGTAGAAATCTATACGGTCAATCGCATTTTGGAATTAGGTCTATCGAACAGCTGCATGCGTTGCGCTGTCGTCTGAGTGCTCATCTTGGCGTTTGTGTTGCTTTTGGCAGACCTGAAAGTCCAACATCAGACCATGCCGGATGTAGGAGTGCTAGAAGAAGCAAGTTATTGCCGAAAACTGGAGAATTCAATCGGCCCGCTCAAGCAGGGACGTTCATGATTCCAAACCCTGAATTACGAAGCATTCCCGTTCTAGCCTAATAGAAAACACGCGGGTAACGAGGTGGAATAGGAGCGAGTGGTACGAACCAATCCCAGGGAAGTATTAGAAGTTATTCCGTGCCCGTTAAAAGGCTGATGAAACTTCGGCAAGACAATCATAACAAGATCATCCTAGATTATTCGATTCGTTAACTTATCTAAGAACTACCATCGTTCATCCCCTGCTGTAGATGTCGATCTCAAACCCCCGGGCCATCTTGGGAGTTTGAGTTCAGTGATACATCCCCCAAGAATCGCTCTAGTAAGCCAGCACTGACAGAAAGGTTGTTGGTATGAGACGCTGGATGGTATGAGGCTAGGCCGAACAACATGTCGCGGACTTGGCTTGTCGGAATACTGTTCGAGTAGGGGCGAGGAGTACAGTCTATTCTGTTTGTTCAGCAGGCTTTCGACTTGACGGCTTAGAAGGCAAGACGCAGTAGCTATCCCCCATCCCTTTTCCGTTCAAGTGAGACTGTGCTAGGTTTCCAGCATGATGCTATGACGGCAGAGACCCCTTACACTTGGCGCAGGGGACTGATCCAGATATTTTGAATAAGTCGTCACAGAAGCAGGCAGAATAGATTGCAGATAAGAATGGTTATTCAAGGTTTGGGGTTATCTAACATTGAGTTACCCGTATGGAATAAGTTAAGAAGGGAAAACAATCCTGGTATAGAACATGTAGAGAATGGGTATCTATCGCGATGAGAAGAGCATTTACAGACTTTTTTATAGATTGCTTTCATTGTCCAATGATCAATTTAGATCGAGGAACTTTATCTCGGCAGACTCGCATCTACTCCGACTCATTATTTTTAACCTCCAGATCCTGCACCACTAGCTCCCATGCCCAGTCCTTGCCAGTAGTCTCCCGCTCGACCCAAAGATCCCAGGCTGTCTTTCCCTCTGCATTTCGAATCGTCGGATCTGCACCAGCATCCAGGAGAAGTTGCTTCATGGCCATCATTTCGTTTCGCTTTACAATATTTTGGATTGCTGCGGTCACCAAGATCATGAGAGGCGTGAAACCAGTATCGGTGAGGAGGTTAACATCCTCAGAAGCACCCTTGGCGAGAAGCAGCTTCAACGCAGTAGGGTCCCAATTATAGCAGGCGAAATGAAGCGGTGTAGCGCCAGCAAGAAATGGTCTCTGGGTTTTGCCGCTATGTTTGGCGTGAACATTGGCGCCACTCCGTATCAACATTGTCATCATTCTTTGTCGAAGGCACGCATGCTCCGAGGTGGCGTCAGCTGTCGATGCTTTATCCAGTATTAATGAAGCCAGACGGGCGAGAGGAGTCATTCCGTCCTTATCCAGAGCGTCAATCCCAACGACCTCGGTAGGAGCCCTAGTCAGGATGACATGAAATCGATCCGCTGACTCGGGGAAGAGCCGGCTATACCCTCCCAGAACACAGTGCAATGTGTTTAGCCCGTCCATAGATGGAGTCTCAACGTCCGCGCCGTATTTTAGTAACAGCTTAATGGTTTGTCGAGCATCAACAACAAGGGGCATGCAACACGCATATGTCAACGGCGTAGTTCCTGAACTGTCCGGCATATTTGGATCAGTCCCAAGCTGGAGTAGTCGCTCCAGAACACGAGATGCTGTTCTTGGTGCCATCCGTTGAGACCGGTTGAGCCAAGCTGGGTTGGTTAAAAAGATGTGAATGGGTCGGCGTGTGACCCAGCCCAACTCGTACGACGCATTCACGTCCGCTCCGTGGTCGAGCATGAAATGAACCACTTTTAGCAGGCTTTGGCCCCGCGCGCGGTTCAAGAAATAGTTGAGCAGGGATGAGCCTTGGAACGATGTGTCGATCTTGGCCCCATGCTTCAGAAAAACCAAAACCGTCTTGAGTTTGTCCTCTGCGTGGACTTCTGGGGATATTGAGGCGTTGAGAAGCAGGTGTGTTACCGCAGTTACTGGCTCGCGGTCGGATTCGGTAGGGAAGAAAACCTTGGTAGAGAGAGAACCGGGGTCGTTGCGCATCCAGCATTTGGTTTCCATCTCCGCTCCATGCGTAATGAGTAGGTTGCATAGTGTTTGTGCGTGAGGAATAGTTGTCGCGAGGTATAAGTTGGTTTGGAAGGTTTCCAGTTTTTGGGAGCCCTTGGCCTGTATCATTCCCCCGTGTGCCGGGGCACCGTGATCGAGGAGAGTCTCTACGAATCTCTGTGCCAGTCCTGGAGAAAATACTTTGAGGTGGTAAATTGCGTGGTATATCAAGGAGCCTCCAGGCGGTGTCGGATGCGTCACATCCAAGCCAGCATCCAGGAGCCAGTTCAGCACGGAGATCATCCCCAGCCGCGTGGCTTCGTGCGCGGCAGAGGTGGTTTCCGACGTCACGGCATTTATGTTGCATCCGAGATCAAGCAGACACTTGACAACATCCAGTTTCCGATTTGAAGCAATCTGGTAGGTGAGGGGGGCTCTAGAATTTGGGAGAGGGTTGATTGAGCTTCCGTGGCGAACGAGGGCTCGCACCACTTCTGCGTTGCGAGCAAAACGGATTGGGCGCAAGACGTCTAGGGCGATGGTGGCATCCACGTCGGCTCCGAAGTTGGCGAGCAGATCGATGACCTCGATATGTCCGTAACGCGCCGCCTGGTGCATTGGCGTCATCCCGTATGATCCGGGAGGGCGAAGACCGCTGGAACAGCCGCGGCCGAGGACAGGCTCGTTGACCCAAGGGCCCATCCTCTCCACCGCCAGGATGTTCCTGATGGTCGCCAGGTTCCCGTAGGAAGCGGCCCACGCCAAGACGAGGCCCCGAAACCGAGGGTCTGAAGTGTCGTCATGCCTCATCGTCGTAACACGGGATGCCGTCCGAGGGAGCTTGAGATACAGGACCTGAGTGATGACTTCATGGTGACGGCGACTGGTGAGCACCCAGTTGGCAACTGAGCTGAAGGGCAGGTGTGCGGCGATTTCATAGAGGATATCGAGGGGCAGATCGCAAAGATCCATTGCGACGTTCATCGAAGCATCGGCTCGGTGAGAGAAAACGGATCGTCGCTGTTTATCGTTGTTATGGCTTGGTGTTGCTTTCGAGGTGGTGGAGGCGGTACTTTAAGTTTGCGGCGGCCACGTCTGCTCACGTGTACAAGTCCGCGTGGTTGCTCGCATGGTCCTTGGTTCCGACGCCTCTTTTTCTTGATGACATAATGTCCCAGACACCCACGATGCCCTTTTCAGTGATTTCACTGTGAGTCAAGTGAGACCTGATTCATGCTAGTTGAGCCTTTGGGTTCGTTTAGCGGGCTCAATGTGGAAGGGGGCTGTTCGCTGAGGTCAGACTACTAAAATACGCGCGGGTGCTCACCCTGGTTGTTTTCTGACTCATTTGAGGTGAGATCACGCATCAGTTCTTACTGACTCAATGGACAGCACCAACAGCACAAATCCAATCAACTATTTCTAATTGTCGGAGATTTGGACACAGGTAATGACTCTGGTCACTCACGAGTCATACTGATTGAGGCTTAGGCTCGTCGAGTAGCTCTATCAAAAGAGGCTGTCCGCCAATGTTTCACTTGTTCTTAGCGCCATTAGTTTTATTGCATCCGTTCGGCAGCCGTTCACTAGTACGAAACCTGAGAGCCGGAACGGCTTCCATCAATCGTCCAGCATGTTCTAGGCGTCTGTTTTCACCAAAGCGCCAACAAGCCTGCTCTTAGAAGCGTGCCGGCGAGGACAGTAAGTAGTTGCAGGGGGCCCGGCCCGGCTGAAATCGGAGCTGCACTATCATCGTCGCCGCCGCCGTCAGTTTCAGTCGTCGCTGTATCAGTGGCTTGGTACACAAGCGGCACGGCACGGAGCCACGTGAGGACGTCCCAGTCGACAGGGATTCGTACATATAGTTGGAGGCCAACGTCCCTTGGCTAGTCACCCAAGCTTTCGTTGCGGGAGTAACAGTGCAGGATTCTCAGGACAAACATGTATGGTAAATACGTGTGAAGCTCATCTGTCGGCTTGAACGGCCTCGAGTAGTAAACCTGCCAGGGTGGCGCATGGGAACCTAATCTAGCGAAATAGAGCGTTGGTTGACGTCGGGCCGTCAACTTACGGGGCAGCTGAAATGAACCCAGACGAACCAGAGCTTTTTAGCTGTGTGTTCCACGGTAAATGGATTTCGGATTTCTTGAATCGCACAGATGGCCTAATACGAGCTTCGAGGTAGGCAACGTGACATACCGTGATGTGAGACGTGGCGGTGACATATTTTAACGAGTCAAATACAGACCGAGTATTTCACAATACTAGGCAAAAAGAGATATACGAGGCAGGTCGTATTGAGAAGTATTAACTTTCAGTCAAAACAAGCATCCAACCCCCTGCCAGTGCTACCACACCAGAACGCCTCGCCCACCTCAATCCCAGGATGATCGTCCGGGCATCTCCTTCAGATCGCGGATAGCCCGGAACCCGGTTTAAGCAGCGGATGCCCCGCTTGCGACCGAGGCCTGCAGCATGGTCTGAAGCCAAATGCACAGATAACTCACCATGGCCGTGAGACCCCAGAGAGTGCCAAGCTCGCCAGTGGCTCCGCTGCCCCGGAACTGGAACTCACCGATGTTTGAAATGCTTTTGAAGGCCTTTCCATCTGCCCACACGGCAACAATCTCCTTTCCATCCTTGGTGAAGCCATCGCCGCGGTCGGCAACTTCATTGTTGCCTTCCCCAGCTATGCTGCTACCCAAACGTACTAGCTTCCAGCCTGAGCCTGACTGGCCGACACTCTTGACCTCACTTCCGCGTGAGTGTCTCCACTCGAATTTTTCGATATGTCGGTTATCGCCTTCTCCTACTTGTGTCCCAAACCAATAAATTTCCTTCTTGAACGTGCCCATGTATCGCAGTATATCCTTCCCACCCGCGATACCTGCACTCTCCAATGCTGGTAAATTGATCCCGAAGTCCATATCCCCTTTCCCTTCTCTCGTGACAGTAGCCAGCGGAGTGTGGTCGATGCTTGGACCATCATGAAGAATCAGGCCACCATACCATGCGTCGGGAACACTGAGGGCATATGTGACATCGGTGCCCGGGTCGGTGAGATAACAGACGATCTTGAGACTGAGTCCCTTCTTGTAGGATAGTCGGAAAGTCTGAGGAAGGCCTCGGCTGGCGGTTTCTGCCGATATTTGAGGGTTTGGTGCCACTTTCGACCTCGAGTTCCCCATCTTTGGAGTTTGGCTTGCGGGTATGCTCTGAGACTGGCTTAATGAGAGAACCTGTTGGAAGATTTGAACATTTGAAGACAGATGCAAGATACTTTGACTCGCTGTCGGATTAATTATGAGCAATAATAAAGGTGAGTCCGCCTCGATTGCGCCGTGCTCGGGTTGCGTCAGTGGCTCAGCTACAGTTGGATGATTGGCTCCGATGATGTACCACTTGTACAAATTTGGAGCCATGCGGCGCTCTGTCTCCACTCATGTGGTTGAGGTGCGAAGAGCTGAGGTGCGGACTTCAGCAACATGGCGATTAAGTTGAGAATGATGGGTTGAATTATGGTGTCAAATCTGCGGCTTTCATCTGAGAACCTATTCTTGTGTATTCTGTTTCGTTACATACAAATGATCTTGGTTCGGGAAGATATACCATCCGCTTGAACCTACCAGACGAAATGGTAAGGCGATCATTGCTCGATCGTGGGGAGAAGTCAGCTGCAACAAAAGGCTACAGCCAGAATTAAATGCATCCAACTTGGGCGAGAAAAAGAGCCTGTATTATAACGAGTAACAGATTTTCAAGAATAAAACACGATGCTCAATGGAACTTCGTTGCAATGTTCCACTAAATATGCAACTTTAGGGTACGGACTCGGCAAGCAATGAATGGCAGGTGTTTGCATAGATGTAATAAATAGAAGTGAATCTTGTCATTATCTTTTCCATCATGTTCATCCAAAGCCGCATTTTAGGCACGCTAAAGCTGGCTGTCTTCCTTCTTTTACCCCTAGGTCAACATCTCCAATCACACCAATCACATGAACGCGCATTAGCAAGGTGAAGCAGCTTGCGCCTCACATGGTGACGTGATCAGGGCTGTTGCTCTGTCCGTGATGTACTCCAATACCGCGCACGTTGCATTCAGTGACACGCTATGTGCAGTTTGCTACGTCCGAGGGTTGACTAAATGTGGTTGCAAGGATGAGCGATGGGAGGAAGAAAGCAACGGGAAGCATGCATTGGGATTTGGGTACATTGGGACGATGACTATATAGTGATAGTCCATCTTAGCATGTTTTAGCCGGATGCATAAATCATTAGACCTGTTTCTACTAAGGTGGATGACGAAATAGGACGAGACCGAAACCGAGACCGACTGCTACGATCGACACTCATCGTAATTGCTTGCACTCCACTGTGCGTAATGCGAGTATTCGCATAATGCAACACAAGCTGCGCCCTAGACAAGAAGAGAAATGATCAAACTGCGGCGCATTGTTCGCCCCCTTGGCCATCTAGCATACCCCATAATCCGGAAATTTCGCATCTTGATCTAAAGATAGTCGTAAGGCTCCCGGAATCTCGGCCCCATCTGTGAATTTCTCCGTCTGTCGTAACACAGACGCGAAGCCCCCATGAACTAAGATGGATATTGGTTAGAGAGGCCATGCAATGCGAGACCGATGGTCCGAAACTCGGCAGTTAGTACCGTTCGGCTTTGGTAACTGTCCTGGCCACCGCGATCGTCGTCATCGACTACTACGTAGTATCTAGATTCCTTCGGATAGATTGTGATGCGCATGGGTGGCTACATGCTAAGATCTTCCTTTAAAAGACACGCCGCTCCCCTATCCAAATTGAAACTCATCTCATACAGCACTTCATTCAACATTACTTCAACAACATCATGCTATTCCAGGCATTACTTTTTACCACCATTTCAAATGCGGCACTCACACATGCCCAGGAGCTGCCTTCCGTCAAGCTAGCAACTGGTGCAGAATGCGCGTGTACCAGACTGTCAACTGAGTACGGGAGCTCGGTTCTTGGTTCAAACTCCACAAAGTACGCGGCCGAAGCGAAGGAAAATTGGGACGTTCGCGCAAACCTCTTGCCGAAATGCATCTTCTTTCCCAAGGATGCCGATGAGGTTGCTGACGCTTTGTCGACGTTCACGGACTGTGGAACCCAATTTGCTGTTCGAGGAGGAGGGCACATGAATGTAGGACCACCTTTCCACCTGAACACGATTCCGGAGGTAATGGACACTAACAGGTACTCTAGTTCCCGGGATCCAACAACATTGACGGCGGAGTCTTGATGGCTCTGAGTGAACTTACAGACATCAAAGTCGCCGATGATAAGCAAAGCGTCGACGTCGGTCCTGGAAATCGATGGGTCAACGTCTACGAAGCACTAGGACCACATGGCTTGTACTGCATCGGCGGACGTCTCAAGACCATTGGTGTCCCCGGACTTACTCTCATCGGCGGATTTCACTATCTCATCAACAAGTACGGCATGACTATGGATAACGTCCTGAGCTACGACGTTGCCCTTGGAAATGGAACTCAGGTTGTGGCGAATTCGGTTGAGAATTCCGAATTATTCTGGGCTCTCAAAGGTGGCGGCAGCAACTTCGGAGTAGTCACCAAGTTCACGATCAAGACGCTTCCTATCCCCATGATTAGCACGACCATCCAGAACTTTGATGAAGCAGCCGTGGAAGATTTCATCAAGGCTACCGTCGACATCACAAAGTACCAGCCCGTGGACGTGGCAGCGGGTTCCGTCGTCAGCATCACGTACAACGTGACTACGGGAACCATCACGCCGACTCTGCTTGGCGTCTAAGAAGGCACAGAGTCCCCTCCATCGAGCTTCGCCAATTTCTCTGCGATTTCGTCGGTTTCGAAAACGAACAGTGTGGTGCCTCCGGTCGAATGGCACGCAAAGCTTGAAAGCCCCAACCAGATGTTTCGGTAAGTTCTAGTCGTACTGCGTCTCTTGCGAACAGTTCGCACGATACTAACTGAAATGTAGCATTCAATTCGCTCACAAGTCGATAAAGCCCGACGCGGACCAGCTGTACCGAATTTATCAGTCTTGGAAGGTGGCCGTGGAGGATGTCAGTGATGTTGAAGGACTTCACCCGACTTTTGTCATGAACATGTTGCCTGCAAGTGCAGCATCGGTTGCCAAGAACAACGGTGTCGGAAACACATGGGGCCTTGACGATGATCAGCCACTCATTCGTAAGTTTTCACACCCTACTCCCTGTTGTCCTTTTGCCTAGAAAGCACGATAAAACATCCTACCCATTATGGCTATCTATCACTACGGTCATCCGTATTAACTTTTAAATAGTATGGCAACTCGCAACCGGTTGGGCCAAGGGCACCGATGACCTGCGCATGACAAACTGGGCCCGCTCGTTTGTTGACTATTGGCATTCTGAGAACCAGGCGAAGGACCTGGCATCGGAGTTTATCTACATGGGCGACGCCGGCGAGTTCCAGGATCCCTTCCCAGGATTTCCCCTCGAGAACGTCAGGAGGTTGAGGAATGTTCGGGAGGAGTACGACTCGGCGGGAGTATTCCGTCGCTTGAATTGGGGTGGGTTCAAGCTCGGATCAAACTGATCGCGAGCACTTGTATTACTATTCTTGGTGAGCCGGACGGATATTAGACTGTACTATGATGTTTAGACTGGGTAGAATTTGTGGTGCTTTGACATGAGGCATATGTAAAGTATTTGAACTATCCTTTGAAGACTTTTGCAGTTATAGAAAGGATCTCCGTGATCACGAACAGGGTCGTCGAGAATCTTTTCAGATTCGTTTCTCATACGTTGTGCAAAGCTCGAAAGTGATGTAGTAAAAATACCATTTTACAGAGGTTCAGGCCAGTACAAAGTATTCATGACACTATTACTACACGCAACTAGGTTTTGCTTGTCTCCTACTTCTACCCCAGGGACATTCTATCTACAAGATTAAAGTCTTCTTTGTTTAGCACACACTTTGGCGCAGACTCCAACGACACTGCCCGTATTTTCCAATTGGGTGTTTGGACAACCATGGGCATGTGCGGGCTGGAATCTCCATACATACTGGCGGTTGTTCATTGTCGAGACATCGCGTTGCTGGGCTGCGGAAAGACTGGGACATCGTGACTATTGCGGACCATCTTGCCTTGTTTCCGCATTCCAGCTCCATTGATTGATTCGAAGGCACGCGTATTGCTATTAGAAATTCGATAACGGATTCTCTTAGCATTTCGAAAATAAACCTGGGAAATATTGAGTCTCCAATGGTGCTGCATGCGGGAAAATCGCACCAAGTAGTGCTATCCCTTGATCAAGCTAGCGTACGTGGCTCATCGCAATCGCAGTTTTCAGGCGCAGGCTTCAACCGGCCCGTGAGTGCAAAATTCATCAACTGTTATCTAGATAAGTACATCGTAGTGGTTTTGGAGTTGCGCATTGGCTGGTCAATGGCGCAATCTTGGTTAGTGTGTTTGCTGCCGACGATAAGCGGAGGCCATCAGTGGATGCACTGGATGGGCTGCCACTCAGACCACTCAGAGTGAAGAGGTTACTACGTAGTACGCGCCTCCCGTCAATTGGCCAGTCCGAAATCGGGACGAGTGACTCCTGCCCGGATTGATGCCCCTCGCCTGGCCGGTCCGAAGTCGGGAGGAATGACCCCTCCATTGGGGTTTCCTGCATTGAGCAACGCGGGTTGGCGGGGCACACGGCACACAGCCAGACGTCAATCTTTGGCCGAGCTGGGTTTTATCTGAAATTCTCGTCTCTCCCAAAGCTCGCGCCTCGTCCATCCGTCAAGCACAACGTCTCCTACAGCGACAATGCCTCAATCCGCCCTCCTCCTCGGCTCCGGCTTCGTCGCCACGCCTACCGTCGAATTCCTGGCCAACGCTGGCGTTCACGTCACTGTCGCCTGCCGCACGCTGGCCTCGGCCCAGAAGCTCGCCGGCAGCTTCTCCAACACCAAGGCCATCAGCCTCGACGTGAACGATGCCTCCGCTCTCGAGAACGCCGTCGCTCAGCACGATGTCACCATCTCGCTGATCCCCTACACATACCACGTCGCTGTCATCAAGGCCGCTATCAAGGCCAAGAAGCATGTCGTCACCACCTCGTACGTGTCGGAGGCTATGCAGGAGCTAGATGCAGAGGTCAAGGCTGCCGGTATCACGGTTATGAACGAGATTGGTGTACGTTGAACCCTTTGAAGACCTCACGCTCAATTTTCTGACTATTTTAGCTCGATCCTGGGTATGCCCTCTGACCACCGCGATACATCCTTTCCTTGCACTGACTTACTCTCCTCAAGTATCGACCACCTTTACGCCGTCGACGTGATTGATCGCGTCCACAAGGCAGGGGGTCTTGTCAAGTCCTTCAAGAGCTTCTGTGGCGGCTTGCCTGCACCGGAGAGTATGACCACCATGTTGACATAAACTACTATCGAAGCTAATCGCCATGGTAGACTCGGACAACCCTCTCGGATACAAGTTTAGCTGGAGCAGTCGTGGGGTTCTGCTGGCTTTGAAGAACAACGCCAAGTACTTGGAGAGCGGCAAGGAGATGAACGTCAGCGGCCTGGAGCTTATGGGCACGGCGAAGCCCTACCACACCGGATTCCTGGGCTTCAACTTTGTTGCCTACGGAAACCGAGACAGCACAGGTTATCTGGAGCGGTAAGAGTACAGCTCCAACAGTGTGATGGCAAGGGCTGACTTTTTAGGTACAACATCCCCGAGGCGGAAACTGTCATTCGTGGTACCCTCCGTTACGCTGGATTCCCCGAGTTCATCAAGGTTCTCGTCGACATCGGCTTCCTTCTTACGGACGAGCAGGACTTCCTCAAGGAGCCAATCGCTTGGAAGGAAGCCACCAAGCAGCTTCTCAGTGCCAAATCATCTAGTGAGGAGGATTTGCTCGCCGCAGTTTCGTCCAAGACGACATTCAAGAATGACTCTGAGAAGAGTCAATTGGTGTCAGGCCTCAAATGGCGTAAGTAAATGAACTCGAGCGATCAAATTGAGCGGTTCTGACATGGCAACGCAGTTGGTATCTTTTCGGACGCAAAGATTGTGCCCAGAGGCAACCCCCTGGATACCCTATGCGGCACTCTTGAGGAAAAGATGGCTTACCAGGAGGGTGAGCGCGACTTGGTGGTACGTATATCTTCTGTATTCCGACGTTGTTAAGAAATCGCGATTCTAACTTTTGGCATCAAGTTCCTCCAACATCTTTTCGAGATCGAGAACAAGGACGGCAGCAAGGACACCATTACTTCTACCCTCGTTGAATACGGCGCCCCCATTGGATCTGGTGGCTATACCGCAATGGCAAAGCTAGTCGGCGTGCCTTGTGGAGTAGGCAAGTCTTCCCCTGCTGCGACCATCCCTTCTAGATGGCAGAGGTGCCTCTTTTCGACAAGTACACTGTGTACCACCTTGTGAAGGCTCAACATGAAGAATGCTCACAGAAAGAAGAGATGCTAACTCGTGTCTTAAATAGCTGTCAAGCAAGTTCTCAATGGCACCATCACAGACAAGGGTATCCTTGCGCCAATGACCACCAGCCTCAACAAGCCACTGATGAAGGAGCTCAAGGACAACCATGGGTCAGTTTACAACCATTTGTGCCTGGGCATATTTACTAACCGATTGCAGGATCTACTGTGTGGAGAAAATAATCGGTTAACTCGGCTTGGTTCCTGCCGTGTGCTAATGCTGCTTCAACATCTGGATTGGGTTGACTGCCGCACTAGTTGCTGCAATGCTGTCGGTCACTATACAAGGCTTCGTGCCAATCTCAAGTATACAGGGTGAGCTTATTACATAGCGATTCTCAATGTGATCTTCCAGCTGCTAGAGAAGCGCTCGTGGAGAAGTCAGCAACTAAAAATGGCTTTTGTGTGTTTTAAATGAAGTTTCCTCCTTCAAGTCAAGACCACCGGCTTTTACCTACTACTCCAAAGTTTTCGGTTTACATTCCAGCTTGAGTCTGAGGACTTGCTTAGGAATTTTAAGATGACAACCGTCCAAATTGTCGCGTACGCAATAGCAGAGCCAACCTTCTTCGAGCACTACTAGTGACTCAGTAGCTGCTGACTCTGAATGTCCTGAGGTTTCGCCGACATGTTTGTTTCCGTATTCATAGATGGTAGGAGAAAATTTGCCGTATTTAAGTCCCCTTTTCTGCAAAGGAATTGGGACCAAGGCAGTTCCGCTCAAGATCTTGCGTGATTATTGAGACATCGAATATTCTTGATCTCAAAGGTCCATTTGAGACACTGATGTTTCGTGCTTCAGCCAATGTCCGAGGCACTGAAACAAATCTCAGCCACGTTACCCTAGTTTAGTAAGAAAGGCCCATTGAAAAGAAGTAGTCAATCTGATGAAATGGTTGTTGTCGGACAAACAAGTTCCATTACTGGTGTGTCACAGGACATACAAGATGGTTTAGACGGTACTCAATGTGTTCCTCGAAAGCCACAATGGAAATGATTGAGTGTCCATACTGATGTTACCGCAAAACACAGTCATTCCATTCCAGACTCCCTCCAAACCTACAGGACATAGACATATGTGTCGAGTTCCTCGACAAAGTCCAGCAGCGGCTTAGAATCCAGCGAACTAAGCCAAATAGCAACTCGGTTCGCTGTCCATAGGCCCACCAGTACAATTTCCTTCTCCTCAAGGCTGACATTCTTTGTACCTGAAGGTGCCCTGACTAGGTCTCCGTTGAGGTACCACTCCCGGTAACTCGTCTTTTTCTTCTCGTCGAGGTACCACTTTAGCCGCTTGGACGGGTAGTCGTATTCCAAGACTCCGATGATCTTTTCTTCTTCTACTTTCTTTAACTCTTCGATTGAACGCAGTACAGCAGTGTGCTTCCAGATTTTGTCGTATTCCCACTCGAGTAGTGAGCGTTTGATCAGAACGGCTTCGGAATCCTGGTACGAGATGTTAGCCCCATTGACCTTTGCTTCAAGCCATGAAGTAGAAATTACCGGGTCATCCTCGTAGTCCATGCCAAAGGCTTGGAGTGTCCCAATTTTCACATGCCGCAGCGAGATGCGCGACCAAATAGGGCGCTCCATCTCCACTTCTCTTTCTCTGGCAGGCCTGGCGATGGGCTCTTCTTCCTCCCATTCCTCACGTCGCCCTGCTCTCGGATTTTCTCGGCCTTCCTTTTCCTTCAACTCCGCCCTTTCCTTTGCTTCCTCCCGGTACTCGTTTTCAACTTTCTTTAGGCCTTCGCGCAGCTCGTTTTCTTTTGCCAAAAGCCCAGATTCCGAGACATTCTCTCCTTCATTTCTTGGGCCATGTTTACTCATCCTTCCACAGGCCTTCTCGGTCATTCGTCTGAAGGTGTCATCGATGATGAACAGGGTCCCGAGAGCTAGACGAAGAGGCATAACCTCGGATTCCTGAACGGCAGATGATAAAAACTTGTCAAATTCGAGGTAGTCGACAATTTTCTGGGAATGGAAGCCGCTTTGGACTACCCATCTAAAGGCTTTCATATGAGACTTCAGCCCGAAAGAGCTTGCAAACCCGGGCCCGCGAACATTTTCCTCGTCGAGAATGTCTACTGCGTTTCTCAGTATTGGAACCCAGAACTTGTTCTTCCGGATGAGAAATCCCCAATCATCCCAGTCAAGACCGAGCATGACGGAAAGCGGTCGTTCAAAGTCCTTCCGGGGGAACACCCAGTTCGTATCTTCTAAATAGTGGTTTGTTGCTTCTTTTGTGTAGTGTATCCATGGGCCTCTGATGCGCAGAGTTGTTCGACCCGCTGATGAATGCTCGTCTTCGTGATTCTCAGAGTGGACTACCGTATCCTTGCTGATCTCCTCTTTCTCTACCCGCTGACGCAGGTCTCTCATTCGGGTCATCCCCGCGGCATCGAGTGGGAGAAACTGCAAAACTCTTGGCTCTGGAATGCCAAGACATTTCATAGCATTGCCAATAGAAATTGGGATATCATCCGCCTCCTGTAGGGAAAACGCAGGCCAGCTCTCCAAAGGATCCAGCTCTCGGAAAAATCGATCTGAAGCAGCTTCGCCAGCCGGACTCTCGAGAGATATGACAGTTTGCCTGCCCTCCAACGTCCGACCACAAGGGAGGAAACCGTGCGCGAGCCAAAAGAGTGTCTGCATGGACGACTCATCGCTTCTCTCCAATGTTCCCGGGGCAAAGATCTCTCTTGCAGTATGCGGCACGAAGGAAATGGACGTGAGATAACTCCAAGAGCCCTTATGCCGACCAAGTGCCTGCATTGTTCCGGTGACTCCATGGATCTTTGGCGAAGACTTCTCCTTTAGTGTCCAAGTACCGTATGCATCGCGCTGTAAAGAGAGCAGCTTATCGAGACCAGTCGCGCGGATTGAGGATTTGTCAGAGCTTCTCGAAGACGAGCTAGAACGACTAGATGGAAGAGACCACTGACGTCGATCCCTCTTTCTGGGCTTCTTACGCTCCCACTCGTACTCACGCTCCCTTCGCGTTTCGGCTCTCTCCTTCTTCTTGGTTTCCTCCCTTCTAAGGAGTTCGAAATGCTGAATAGACGCACGTTCGCCCTCAAACTCACGCATTATCCCCGTGTTCTGCAAAACTCCCTTGTCTACACGCTTCCCATACCGCCCCAGCAAACCAAGCAACAAGATCCAGTGCTTGTTGACGGTCAACGCCGTCCGGCTATTCACGACCTCGAGGGCCCCGCCCTTGGCTATACCAAGGTCCACTGGACTGTTGCCCGGCGCATCGCGCACTTCATACGCCTCGATGACCTCGGCGAGCTTTGCCCAGCCCGTGTTCCAGGGGAGGTAGTTGCGCGGACGCAGGGTCCATCGGCCCAGGGCAGCGCGCAGCGGAACCAGCCTCGTCGTGTCGGGCTCGTTGGCGATGTATCCGGGCGACAGGTCAGGCACGCGGATACGGCGCAGGACGCGCAGGCCTTTGGTCAGGCGGTATCCGCGAGTCACGTACTTCTGCGGAAGATCCTGCACGGCGTTCATCGCCCGGTTGTTGTCGCTGAGGGAAGCCTGGAGGGCGAGGAACGGTGCAACCACGCCGACGAGGGCGATAATGGCAATGCCGGCTGCCACCCAAGTTCCGATGCTGCTGCTTAGGTCCAAGGCATCGGAGCCGCTGTCGCCGCTGACATCGGTGGGTGCCGACATGTTGGTGAGCGCACCAGCTGATGCTGTGTGTAGAAACTCGCTGTTCGATGTAGCGTAGCAAGAGGCCTGTTCGGGCCACGATCGCCGGGGGTCCAGGCGACTCGTCGGGTTGACAAGATATAGCGCTAGCAGAAGCGACTCCGTTTTATCTTAATGAAGGACTTCCAAGAGTCGTTAGACGAGCCATCATCAACAAAATCTGTTCATGTTTGCCTAGCTATAAGCAACAGGAGTGAGAAGAATACAGAGTAAGGCTTGCATCAGTCACGTGTTGAGCGTACAGGCAGGGCTATGTATCTGACCGGAATCTCAGCCGCAAGAGGACAGCAGTACACTGAGCTTACTCTCTTCTGCATCGTTTGGTAGTCCTGTCTGGTCTTTTGGCTTGATGAATAAACCCAGGCCTAAAACTTTGTGCAAACTGCCTGCAAACCTCGGTAATCTTCAACGACAAAAGCAAAAATCAGTAGAAATATGCAACCTCCAGGAAATACCCCGAGGGTGAGACGTCTGAATTTGAACACCACGTCGAGAAGGGTGTCTCGTCCCGCGACTGTACAGGTGAGTCCATTGCTGAGCATAAACTTGACATCAGTTGAGGTACTGCGAGCTGCCGTAACTTCAGACCTCATGAAGCGTACAGAAGATACGAATGGGTTAGAAAGTGTCCCCAGATACCTAGGAAATCACGACTCGCTGGTGTAATTTGGACATATTGGTGAGGTTTTGACTCCGTCCATCGATGTGCGCATAGTCTCGCACGAGTGTTGACCCAAAAAGGTCATTTGTGATTCTGGGTTGAGATATGACAGCGCTTCAGTTAATTCGATATGTGAAAAATTGGAGAGGGGCCGAGACAAGTTTATCGTACTCCCCTGGGCTGGTGCTGCTCGTAACTGAGTACGCGACACGACAAAATATGTCGCCGGAGAGGAATAAAAGTTTCACACCAAAACAGACATGGAAACGAGTTTTCCGATGGCAAGCTCTAGCAAATGGCAGACGACATCTCTCAATTCTGAGGTCGCGGGGCTGGTGTCAAGTTGAAAAAGTCGATACATGATCCTATTGGATTCACAACCAGTAGTACGGGAAGCATCTACCGGTGGATGGTCCAGGAAACGAAAAGGTTCAAGACAAATTCAGCGGGGGGTGGTATCTGCGGCACGGCCGCAGTATTTGAACACCAGATCCTTGTCTTGTGTCTTTGGCCTCTCTACCGGTACTCTACAGTCTCTCGGTCCAACTGGCTGACGACCTCCCCACTCGGTACTCCCTGCAGTATCCTGGTCAGGTGTGGTACAGAGGCTTTCCCGCTGCGTCCCTCAAGGCAGCAGGGCCGCCGTAGCGAGCCGCTCAAGCAACCACTTAGATGGAGATGCAGTACGTCTCACCGCACCCAGATCACACCACAGGTATCATACGTACCTTCGCTCTCGCCAAGTCTTGGTAGAAAGCAATGTACCACTGTTTAAGTGGCCCGGCTATTACGGACACCTTGTTTCCGGTCGGGGTCTCAATGGGTCAAGCAAGGGGTAATCACACGCAGGCGAAGCGGGCATGTGCGCCAAAGGATGTGGCTCCGCTCCGCAACTCCGCAAGAACCACTTATCTCCGGTAAGTCCACGACACTTGACGGATGTGCAGATGAGTGTCCGGCAATCTGCGAAAGCAGAAATATAAAGCAGGATGAAGTAATGGATTTATGGAACCCCACTTCATCTCTCGAAAAGAATACTTTTTGTCCTGTCCAACTGTCCACCCTTCGACCAAAAACGTGTTGCTGCGACCACCAGATTGAAAAGAATACAACATGACCGTAAGAGCATTGGTGGTGGGCGGGACGAGCGGCATAGGCTATGGAATGGCCTGTCGTGTCGCCGCCGAAGCCGCTTCCTCAGCCGTCATCATCAGTGGCCGCACAAAGCCGCAGAACATGCCACACGCCAACATGGAGTTTCGACCGCTGGACGCGTCGTCAATGCGCCAAATCAAACAGTACACGGATGCCTTCAAAGCCGAACAGGGGCAGAAGTTGGACTACCTCATCATGACACAGGGGATTATGACTACCGGCGGAAGGGCTGAGACCTCGGAGGGTATCGATCGCAAGATGGCACTGCATTACTACGGAAAGCAGCTCCTGATACGTGAGCTTCTGCCAGCGCTGAAGGAAGACGCCAAGGTCATCATAGTACTTGACGCACGCGTAGGCAGCCCGGACAAGCTCATCTGGGAGGACTTGGACCTCAAGACGCACTTCAGTCTCGCCAAGGCAGCCGACCACTGCATCTCCATGACCGACGCCATGGTCCAATTCTATGCTTCCCAACAGCAGAAACAGGGCACCAACAAGCGGCATTTTGTCCATGCTTTCCCGGGCGGCGTCAACACCGGCATTTACAAAGAACTGCCGTGGTACCTGCGGCCTGCGGGACGGCTTCTCCTTGCTGCTGCCGGTGTGTCGCCTGATACTTGCGCTGAGCGTCTATTGAAGGGGGCTTCTGAGTGCGCGGTTTCGGGCCAAGTGGAAGGCAGATTTTGGAGCAACATTGACAGCAAGGGGGGTTTGTACACGAACAAGGCCATTTGGAGCGAGGAGCAGAAGAACAAGGTGGCAGATCATACGTGGGAAATTGTTGATGGGGCGATTGGAAGTGGTAATTAGTGTGGCGCAATGTGTTCTTTGTACCAATGTAAGATAATATGACGCAGATACAAGCCCAAATCAGGGATTTTCGTTATACCATAGAAGCCGAACGCAAGTCAAGTCGACAGGAATCCCTCTCTAAATGTTCCCACCGCGTGTATTCATTTTGCCCAACGAGGCGGCGAGCGCCATCTTAGACACAAACACCATGATCATTCCTTTATAAATGATTCCATCTTTTTTTTCTTCTATTTTCCACAGCCAGTCGTAGCTTGTAATTAGGTGCGTTAAGATTAAAAGCTATTTGCAGTCTCCGTGGCCGGTGATAAAAGTATACGTCTGGAGTGCCACGTATGGTTTACTTTCTCAAGAGATCGAAAGAGGAAGCCTTGTTAGTCTATTATCCTCATATTTTTGATTAGAAAACTTGGAAGACTAGATACAGGTCGAGGAATGATTGTATAGGTCATGAAAGGATATCTCTGCATTTTCTGTACTGAGCGTATCAGAGCACCTACCCACTCATCGCACTCAGCCTGAAATTGACACACAATCAAGTTCATTGCAGTCACTGTGAAAATGAGCTTTTCAAGGCTTTCTTAATCCAGTTTCTAATTCTCAACTGCGTTTTCAACGTCTCAGACTACGGCCATCTGAGAACCTAGTAAGAAAGAGAAGCATCACGTAGATATTTTCAGTCTTATTTATCTGGAATTCCAGTGAGCTACAAAACTTTAGGTATTGGAAACTGCGATCACTCACTCTTTGATGTGTGTCTTCATGCAGGTCTGTCGATAGTCTGCTTTTCTCTTGCTAAGCTCAGATGAGCCAAGTCTCAAATATCCCCGCTCTAACTGAGACACGTACCTCAATATTAGGCAACAGAAGATAAATCCCTCTCTTGAACACTTGTTCACTTCATCTTCGACATTACCTCATTGCGAGTATCATCATTCAATTAGCTGCATGAGCTCCATTCCACAGTCCTCAAGTATGGGTTCCAAGCTCGTATATGAGCCTTTAGGCCCTCGTGAGATACGGCTCTTGCACCTACAGCCTGGAGAGCAGGAAATACACATCACCCTAGAACCGGTCTCTCTCGACGATAATCCAGAATACGAGGCGATATCATACTGCTGGGGTGAAACAGTTGATATGCACACTGTGTACTGTGGGGATGCATCACTGCAGATCACAAACAGCCTCTTCACGGCGCTGAAACGGCTCAGATTACCCAATCGGCCTCGGACTTTGTGGGCTGATGCAGTTTGCATAGATCAGAGTGACATTCCCGAACGGATCGAGCAAGTCCAGCTGATGAACGAGATCTATTCGAGGCCCAGCCGCGTCCTCATCTGGCTCGGCGACGACATGAGTGATTTGGAAGGCATCGAAGCTTCCATCAAGGATGCTTTGACTCTTTTGCCGCCCGAGACTCACGACAGTGATGTTCTACGAGAAGCTTCGCAGGTGATGTTTCGAGAAGCTGCAGTAAGTCCATCTAGCCCCTAAATAGCAGCTGCTTCGCCTGTGGGGAAAGGTCTGACTGGCGATTATCAGAGACTCCGCAAAGAAGGGAAACCCAATTTTAACGACCACAACTGGACGCCCATCAACAATCTTCTCTGTCGTCCTTGGTTTGAGCGCAAATGGATCATCCAAGAAGTTATCATGGCCGATGACAGTGTTCCTAGACTCATGCTCTGCGGCGAACTTCAGTTGTCCTGGGAAGACTTGGCTAGTATAGCCTATCGCCTTTCGGCTTACGGCCTGGTGACTTCTATCTCGGGGCAATCAATAAGTGAGTGTTTCTGCATAGGCCTACTGAGATATTGTTCTACCAGGGGCAAATTACTGATAGGTTTACAGTCAACTCAAGAGCGCCCTGCATGGTATCATTCTTTGCCGACGGGGGCAGACCCATGCGCGCGCTTGGCAACGCATGCATGATCATGATGCTTAAGCATTACAGATCGCAGGGAAACTTGATGGATTGTGTTGTTGCGGCGTCTGCTTTCAAATGCACGGATCCGAGGGACCATGTTTATTCGCTTCTAACCCTGCCTCAACACGACAGCGGCCTTGAGCCCGACTACAACCTCTCCATCAAGGAGGCTATCAAGCAGTTCGCCTGCAAAACCCTTGAGCGCGATCAAAACCTCAAGGTTCTGGGTCTTGCGCCCCATGGTCACGTAGCTGTGGACACGCCGGTTGTGGCCAGGCTGAATCTTCCATCATGGGTACCTGATTTGACCGCTCAAGGGTCATACAACCCTCAAGTGTCGTACACCATTCGACCACAGCTTTTCTTCGCCGGAGGTTCCTTGAAAAAGCCAATCAGGATCTCGAAGGAAGGAACCTTGCTCCATCTGGAAGGAAGATTTGTGGACAAGGTCAAGGCGATGGCCACCTCTCTTCATGAGGTCGCCTTCCCCTCGGATGCCGACATCGCTCCCAAACAAGGAATAGCAAGCAGGGTCAAGATGTGGATGAGGAACTGGATTCAAGAATGCAGCGAAATTGCTTCTGGTGGAGGCTTCACAAGTCTGCCTGCCGCACGGAGACCAGACTTTGCCAAAGCCATGCTGTGTGAGACGATGGGAATGCGCGATCCCGTCCCTGAAGAAGTAATATCCGCCGCTTCGGTCTACATGGACTATCTTTGCGACTACTTCACAAAGACATTCACGCCGGAAGAGATTGCACCCATTCGGGAGACGCTGTTAACCCATGGCCCAATGGTGGAGCAGTCGCTCATGGTCATGGCCAGCAGTCGGCGATTCTGTACTACGGAACAGGGCCGATTTGGACAGGTTCGAAAAGAGGCAGTGGCAGGGGATCTTTTCTGTGTCATCTCAGGCGCTGAGATTCCTTATCTTCTGCGCCCGACGGGTAGGGAAACTTATACGCTGATCGGGGAAGCGTATCTGCTTGGCGTCATGAAAGGCGAGGCACTATCTGACGATCAGTATGAGGACGTTGATATTTGTCTAGAGTGACCTATGGGTTTAATTTGTATCAGTAGGACATTTCTTTCCGGATCGCATTATAATATGAGGCGCATTTTGCCCATCAACTTACCTTCACTACAATCTTCAAACGCATCATATTGAACTCAACCGAAAACTCAAGATGGCAAGCTGGGGTTCCCGAAGGTGTTGGCATCCATGCGCTTGTCATGCGACGGGAGGTACATTGTGGAACTAGACAGTTGACGAAGAGAACAAGCTGTCTCGGAAATCACTCGCTGATAATCTTTGTAGCCAGGTCTTACAACCAGCTCGCCGTCACG
The DNA here is from genome assembly GCA_001305505.1 of Neonectria ditissima. Classification (NCBI taxonomy): domain Eukaryota; kingdom Fungi; phylum Ascomycota; class Sordariomycetes; order Hypocreales; family Nectriaceae; genus Neonectria; species Neonectria ditissima. The sequence continues at coordinate 3,797,292 of LDPL01000040.1, read as the reverse complement.
CCGCAAAGCCAGCAAGGATCCCAGAAACAATAAGACGTGATCCTTCTTGTATTCTAATCGCGTGTTGATTGAAGGGGGTTTGGACTGGCTACTTCTGCCTTAGACTGGTCGTTGCAGTGTTGCCTTGGCGCTGTCTCTTGCTGGCGTGCTGATTCGAAGGGATCTGGAAGCGGGATATCGTTAGCGATGGACCACTTGTTGCAGATGGTGGAGTTCCAAGGGAAATGGCCTATCCATGTGTGATTGAGTGGTATTCCACTTCTAACGTCGCGTTATGGAGGGAAGAGCGCATCACGACTTGGGCTTCACTCTTCTTAATCCGACCGTGCTGAATACAGTCTTTCGAGACCAAAATTTCTGAGAATCAGTCATGTCAACGTTTCGAGGAAAGTGCGGCCAAGCCTCCACACGTCATAGGCCGATGTGATCGCCTTAGACTTCAAGCTTAGTTCCGGTACTCGGTATACCGGTGTGTGCTTCACATCTTCAGCGCGGGAGTCAGCTTGCTTGTTCCGGGTCCGAATACAAGCGGAACAGACGTCGGCGATCTTGAGAACTGGTCGTATAGGCGTATTCGAGAAACCCAAATGTTGGCCGGTTTAATATCACGATGAATCCAAGCCATCTATGTTCCTCACTCCTGAACCCATTCAGTACGGACAAGGCACTAGCAATCACTTACATTTGGTTCGCATCCTACAAAATAGTAGGCTTGTCGGTCTGTGGCTGGGGGTTCAGACGCCAAAGCACGGCCAGATCGCTGTCAGCCACGGGAAACGAGATGGTAATTACTGGCCTTCCATGCGATAAAAGGCTAAGAGGGGGACAATATGCGGATGGCGTTCTCGAGTGAAGAGGTCGAGGGCTCTCGACTCGCGTAAAAAGTCGAGATGGTTGCGACTTCTGAGTTGCTTCAAGGAAAACAGCCATGTCGTCTGGGGTCGCTGGATTCATTCCCACCATCTGTGAAATCCTCAATGCGGGCATCGTAACTTCTCTCTCGGGTCACTTTCCCCATCCTCGTGAATTGAGCACCTCGAGCTTACAGAAGTTTGGCTTCATGTTTTTTTCATAATTGTAAAAGGGCGGTTTGCGAGTGTGTGAATCGACAAACGACGAAGGTTTCCGTTTGAAGGACCGAAGCTTATTCAGGTGAGATATGGTGGCTGTAGGAAACCCTAGGGCCGGCTTGCTACCTCCGGCGATTGATGTTTTTGTAGCAGCTCCCTCGCGGCTCAGGCTGTGAATGTACTGAGTGGTGTCGATGGAAGTCTCCGTCTTGAACTCTAAGGTTTTAACCGGTGAGAGAGTTTAATGAGGTCCTTCGATAACTTGCTGGAATCATTCGTGCAGTTTCGCAGTTTTTCCAAATCAAGCAAGGGGGCGATGTGAAAATGGGGACTTCGGCACCTACCAAAGGGGGGGATTTCTCGTCGAGCATATCAGAAGTCAATCCAACTCAGTGTGCCAGAGCTAGTCGGTGCTGGAGGGTCCCATGACAGATCTATGTCTTGAAGATTATGGCCCAGGGAATCTTTATTCGGCGGCCCTTGTAGTCGAAGACTCGAAGGTCTCACCTACCATCGACCGAAGGCTGTCCTGTCGGTGGGCCATTGTATTGGTTAATCAGGGCATCGGGTCGAGGGAGATTAAGAGTGGATTGACAACCTTCTCGATGTGTCAGCCAAGACAGTAACGATTTATCAGAAGATCCGCAAATGCCAGGTGACAGCCCCGAGGGGAAATGATAGAAAATGCGTTACGCGCTTGTGGTTGCGCGCAAATGCGTACTGCGCAAGGTGTCCAGAAAACAATTACCGCCAATGACCGGTCCAGCAGTTCTGCCTCAGGATACCTCCTCTATCGGCCGTGGCTGTGCCTACATGATACTGCACTATCAGGTGGCTTCGCCACTTGCCACCTGCCGGGGTGAGACCTCCGTACATGACACAGGTGGCTGAAAACGACAGTTGGGTTGACTGACATTTTCTGCACTGTCTCTGAAGAATCTGTCGGGATTGATTAGCTCGAGCAATTATCTGATCGAGCCACCAGTGCCCCTTCTAGTTAGGCAAGTAACGATTAATGACTATTATTTTGAGGAGCTTGCTTTCAACATGCCCCTCGCAACTAGACAAGATTGTTGGTATCCATAATTGCTCGCCGAAACTCGGCTGTGATGCTAAGGATACCGGCGACTAGCTTCATTGCGGGGTTTTGGCTCAGCAGATCAGCAATTACCCAGAATCCTCTCATCTCTTGGTCATGCCTTATCAGTTTGGATGTAAATTTTCATACTTCTAAAACAGCCTACTCATCGGAAATGGACTTTAACAATACTAATAGCTTCGAATTTGGTGGAGGCAGTATCATGGTCGACTCTAGTGTCTTAAAACGTACGCTGCAATTCCTCAACCAGCCTATGGAACAAACGCTCACGCCTTCACCAAAGACCTGCCCAAAGGATGTAGAATCTCGTCTACCGAGAAGCATGGCGTCAGCTTCTGGGCAAGTACTGGTCGAATTGGTATCTCACTCGACGATGGGACACAGCAGTCATTCTTCATCAAAGTTGTCTCAGAGGACCGTGGCAAAGAAATGGTTATGAGCGAGTTTGAGTCGATGAGCGCAGTGCACAGAGTCGTACCAGAGTTCGTACCGAGGCCTATCGCCTGGGGTACGCATGAGTCTATCCCCGATACCCACTTCTTCCTGTGCGAATTCCGGGAGATGACCGACGATATGCCCGAACCACGCAAGTTCGCAGCTCTTCTCGCGTCCCTACACCAGAGGAGCGTGTCCCCAACTGGCAAGTTCGGATTTCATGTTGCTACCTATGCCGGAAACCTACCTCAATTAGTAACGTGGGAACACAGTTGGGAGACTTTCTTTGCGAAGAGTATGAGACAAGCGCTGGACCTTGAGATCGAAAGAAAAGGCCCTAGCGAGGAGCTGGATGTTCTCACTCTGGCTCTATTTGACAAGGTCATTCCGAGACTTCTGAGACCCCTTGAGAGTGAAGGCCGGTCGGTCAAGCCTTCGCTCGTTCACGGGGATCTCTGGTACGTAAATGCCGGAATTGATGTGACGACGGGTCAGCCTCTTGTCTTCGATTCTTGCTGCTTCTTTGCGCATAACGAGTGTGAGTTAGCCTCACGAGCCGAAGCGGCTACTGTGACTAAATGGGCGGTGATGAAGATGAACTCGGTCAATGGCGACCAGCCTGCAATAGGTTTGGAGCTGAATACATTGCCGCATACACCTCGTTTGTTCAGATTTCGGCCCCGGAAGAGGATTTTGAAGGCCGTTTAGATCTCTACCGATTGCAAGTAAGCACGTTGCGTTCCCTCGTCCTACGACTAACGTAAGGTAGGCGATTCGATGCACACGTGTCGGCGCTTTTTGTTGACAGTGAGACTCTTCGAACACAGTAAGGTAACTTCGACGGTGCTCCATGCAGTTGCTAATTCTTTCGGGCAGGATCGTCGATGTCATGAGGGACTTGGTTCAAAGATACGGCTAGGGCACCCAGATCAGTAATATACTCTCAGCAAAAAGCGTCGAAATTGGTTTGCTTGGCCCCTTCCTCTGGTACGCGAACCAGTTGGCCCAGAAGATAGGCCTTTCACCGAACGTAGACACCTTGCGACCCTCGCATATCGCATGGTTATTGGCGCTCGACTCCAACTCATCGGTCGCGTCTTTTCGTCCTGAATGATGGATGTGCTACGCGGGTGTCAGTGAGAGCCACAAGAGTCGAGAAGCGTTTCATGAGATAGCATAGCCTTCCGTATGAATGCGGGAGTCGCGATTCCCGGGAAGTAGTGAAGACAATTGGGGTCTTTGGATGGCGGAGGAGGGAGAAGTCGAGATTGAGAGTGGTCAGGTCGTACACCCGGCATAAATTCACCGGCTTTCGTCGTATTTGTAGGAGCGTTGGCTGCCGCATCAATTAAGCGCTGAACCGTCCGTCAATACTGTGTTTTATAATGCGAACAATAAGAAAATTGTCCCATCATCTGGAAGCAAGCCGTTGGGTTTGTTGTCCTGGTGTTTGGCTGCGACCTCAACAGGGCTTTCAGCACGTTTAGACGCCGCAGCGGGGGCTTAGAGCGCCAAAAAATACAAGCTGCATGCGCTGTCGCTGCCACCTCCCGGACTGGAAAAATCCTCGGAAAATAGGAGAATTAGACATTGAGCTAGGAATAGATTAGAGGAGATGAACCCCAGTTTGCAATGCACTCATTGACGCAGGACCTGAGTCTGTTCACGTACTCGGTGGATGGAACTGTGATCAGCTGCACCTTTCGCGTCTTTCTCTTCCTCAGTTGCACGTGTTTGTATTTGTGCCGCGAATCTAGACCGTCTGGGCGGGGGTTGAAACTCAAGAGTGCGGGAGAGCTGCCCGTTTGGACCTGGCATGGGCGCAAAAGGTCCAGGGACGTCTTTGTCCGGCTGGGCACGTCGATCTGGGGACGAGGCTGCTTTGTCTGTGTTTGGACTGTCCACATTGTTGTCATTGTTGTTGCTAATTACTCTTCCCAGTCCCTTCCCTGCACAGCCACCATCCATAGCCACCATCGCAATACACCACAGCCCAGCAAAAAGATAAGACGCAGAAAAGGCCACACGACGCGGGAGCCACGACTCTCGTTTCTAGGTGGATGTACATACCAGACAGCCCCTCCCGGGATGGGATGGCGAACCTGCATTAGCAGACGACGGAGTAACTAGATTAGTTTGGACGACCCCCGGTTATGGCGTTTGCGGGGGGGCTAGAACCTGTGCAGGCAATGCGCCGTCCGGGGGCGTCTCCAGGTGCTAGTGAAGCTGGAGATGCTGGCTGGGTGGACGCAGGCATTATGGATGGACGAGGACTCCCCTTGTCCATTCTCCCCGTGTTTGCCATGTCGTCGGCGTCGTCGGCATCGTCGTAAAAGCAGCTCCCCGGTTCACTCGGCCCCACGACCGACCCCATCATCTCCATCTCCATCTCACTCTTAATAACTGGGGTTCGCCCGCCTGTTTCCGTTCCCCCCTCCAGCGCCCGTCCGTCCCGATCGCATCCCACTCCAGCCATCTCCAGCGTCCACAGGGCCTCTCTCTCCTGTTCCCTCTCTCTGCCGTCAAGATGCGCCATCCCGTTGCTCTCCCCGTGGCGCTTCTACTGGCCGCCAGCGCCGCCGCGCAGAAAAACTGCACCGACGGGCTGTACATGATTGTCGCGCGCGGCACGGGCGAGAAAGAGGGCAGCGGCATCTTCGGCAGCACCATCGCCGAGGACGTCGCGGACCGCATCGACGACTCCGTCATCGAGCCGCTGGACTACCCGGCCTCCTTCAGCGACCCCAGCTACGTCGACTCGGAGAAGGAGGGCGTCAAGGAGATGCAGGAGGTCATCATGGACTACCACGAGGCGTGTCCCGACGCCAAGTTTGCCGTCCTCGGCTACTCCCAGGTGCGTTTCGCCTTTGCTTTCGCAGGGCCTCTCTCCCCCGGCAATTGGAATCGCGACGAGACTGACTTTGGACGCAAAATAAAATAGGGCGGCCAGGTCGCCGACGACGCCTTCTGCGGTGGAGCGGGTGGCGGCTTCTCGGAGCTTGACGCGCTGCCGTCCGACTTTGTCCTCAGCTACGGTGAGCATTCTCGTCTGGAGCAGCTCCGAAAACGCCAAAACAAGTCACAGATTTACTAACCAGACACCTTCCCAGTCGCCGCCATCGTCCTCTTCGGAGACCCCAGCCACGTGGCCTCAGCTACGTTCAACCGCGGAACGAGCAAGAAGGACGGCGTATGTTGTGCTGCTGGCCTCCCTTCCTCCGTGTGTCACTTGTTTCAGACCCTCACAGGATTGCTAACCAATGCCCCGCGGCCACTTTCTAGGTCTTCGCCCGCGACAACGTCACCTTCTGCGAGGAGAACTACGGCGACATTCTGCGGTCCTTCTGCGACACGGGCGACACCTACTGCGACAGGGGCAACGACACCGACGTCCACGGCTCGTACTTTACCACGTACGACAAGGAAGTCGTCGACTTTGTCGTGGAGCGCTACGAGGCCTTGAAGAAGTCCAGCACTGCCACGACCACGGCCACGACCCCGGCCTCGACCTCCGGGGCGGCTTCTTCTGCCACCGGGACTGATTCCTCGGCTTCTGCAACGGATGCCTCGGCCACTGGAGCTCCTTCTTCGACCGACGCACCAAACTCCGCCTCGCAGCACGCGCCGTATCTAGCTCCCGTGGCAGCCGCTGTGCTCTTGCTCGCCGTGCTGTGAGCAACCATCTGGAAGGACTAGGTAGCCTGGTGTAATGATCTAGAGACGATGGAATGGTTCACGGGGAGATAGGGCAGGATCATGATTTAATTGCCTAGCCGGATTCCTGTTGACTACATATTCTACACTAGTTGGATAAACTAAACAAATTCTTCCCTTCCTTGAGCTTCCTGTCCAATCTTCCTCTCGCATCTCTCTCATATGCTCAATATGCCTGCCAAAATCCGAATCGAATGCGATGGCTATGCCAACTTGAGAAGCTGATATTGAGCCAAGGGGATTGATGAAGAGTCAACGAAGAGTCGATGAAGATTGACAAAAAGTCGTCGAAGTTTAATGAAGAGTCATCGAAAATGGATGAAGAGCGATCGAAAGATGACAAAAAGTCGACGAACTTTAATGCAGAGTGGTCGAAAGTTGAAAAAGAATCATCGAAAGCTGATGGAAAGTCATCGAAGCTTGATGAAGAGTCATCGCAAGTTGAAAAAGAGTAATCGAAAATTGAAAAGAGTCATCGAAATTTGATGACAAAACGACAGAAATTGGAAACGAGCTAAAGAAAATCGATGACGATACAATCTAGGGGCAAGGCATTGTTAGAATGAGGAACAGAGAAGAAAGGGGACACGTGTACTGACTGAAACATTTCATGTTGCGATCCGTTGAAACCGGGAGGAATGCTCAGCGTCTTCCAAAGACGTTTCGCATCGAGAACAGCTTGCTCCACCAAGATCTCCCATCCGCGACCTTGACTCTCTTGACGCGAGGGCCATCTTCGTTATCAGCGTCCTTATCCGTCGAAAGGGGATTCTTCGATCTGTTTCGAGAGGAACGAGTCCCAGCCTGGGAAGCGGCGGGCTGGTTGGACCGGCCAGTTCGAGAGCTGGCAGCAGATCTTTCAGCGTCGGCCATGAGACCGTTGAGCTGCTCCTGAATAAGGCGTCCGATCTCGTCTTCCTCGCCGTCGTCGTGATTGACCTGTTCGATCTGATCTGGCTGAACGCCGTTGTCGCCGAGGAAAGTGGTGTCGTGGTCTCGCTCAGCGTTGCCTAGCTGGATAATATCACGCCGGACTCTCGAGGGCACTCGAAGAGGCCGGGCGGGGTTGGAAGTCAAGGGCCCTTGGCGAGAAGACGCCGCCATGTTCTGAAGCTGGCGGGTGCTGAGAGTAGGGCGTTCGAAATCCTGAGGGTAGAATCTGGCTAGGCCTGAGCGGCTAGACTCACCGAGCGTCCGACCTGCCTCGAGGATGTGAGGCAGCCCAGGCACACCTCTGCCCCTGTTCTTGCTGAAGCACCTCGATACCTCTATGGCGATGGCTCGGAGCTGCGCAGCAGCTTCTTCGTCCACTTCAAAGGGGGCAGCTCCAAACTGGCCCGGTGGGAATGGAGAGCTGCCGCCGACGGCATAGCCGGGGAGGGCATCGTAGCTGCTGAAGCGGCGAGGCTCGGCAAGAGGCAGTCTGGCTTGCTCGGCTCGATCCTTCAGAGCGCGCTGCTGACTGCAGACAAACTGGTGCCAGGGCTTGTCGGACTCGACGCACTTGGTGCTGCAGTAGCGGATCATGTTACAGCTGCCACAGACGTGACGAGGAAACTTTTCGCCGCACACGGTGCACGTCCTGCTGAGGCAGTGAATGTAAATGCCCTCATCAGCAGAGTGCCTACAGATGGTTTCATCGAGGTTAGCTGAATGTCACGTTTTGAAATGGAGAGAAGTGGTTTTTTTTTTTTGGAGGGTGAAACTTACCCGGCTCCGTTTCCTACTCCATCAGGCGACTTGCCGGTGGCACGTCTGGCAGTGTCTCGAGCGTTCTTGTTCTCAAAGATCCAGGGAGTGCCGTTGTTCTTGTACTTTTGACAAGCAGTCTGGGCCTGCAGGTGATGAAAGGGCGAGAGGAATCGGTAGCTGAGAGCCCGAGTGTGGAGGATGTACTCGGTCTTCATCTTCACACCGAGGTGCATACAAGTGAGGACGAGAAGAGCATACATATCATTACCGATGTATTCCGTCTCTCTGGATCTGCAGTGCAGCGATCTGATCTCGCGGATGAGATTGTCGAGCAACCCGGTCTGCAGCATGTTCACCAAGCGATGCTCCTGCTCTGGAACCGGGCGGAAGACGGTGAATGCTTCGCTATCCTCGGACTCTGGGAAGATGACGAGCTCTCGAGCGATCTCGTCGATCTGCTCGCCGTAGGAGAGCGCCGCCGCCGTCTGGAAGATGTTGATTCCCTAAGTAGCCATCTTGAGAGGGGGGGGGGGGGGGGGNGGGGGGGGGGAGCGTGGTGCAAGGGGGGTTTAGGGTTTATGTAGGTGTTGAGGGTTGTGGATGAGGAGCAGAGGGGGAAACGAAGAGGAGCGTTGCCTCCTGGAGGTGGTTGTGAGGTGAGGAAAAAAAGAGAGCGCGGTGGGAAAGGGAAACGCGAGTGAATAACAAAAACGCGGCGTGGGCTCCGGACCGTCTGCCAGCTGCCCCCTTTGCATCCAGCCCCCACCCGGGTCCCTTCTTTTTCAAATTTATATTCACCGGCACACTTAGCTTCTTACATATTATTTGGAGCAGAAAGACTGCAAAGACTGCACCCTCCTTTTCAAGGCAGCCGTGCAACTATGTCAACCAAAGCACTGATCTATATCAGTCAGCGCGAGAAGGTATGCTTCGACAGCAAGGATCTAGCTCTTTTCCACCGGCCTGTTGAGTCGCCGAATTCCTCGTAGGTAGGGCACCGCTCTAGAGAAGCTGAGAACGCGTGCGGCAGAATGAACACGGGGCAGGACTTGGTTCAAAGTCCTCGTGCAGGAGTCCTCAAGTTAGAATCAGTTCTAGTCAAGCCCTTCAGGCATTGCTCTTTTATCTAGACTTCCAGTTGGACTCGAGTCAAAAAATAAAACGAGATTCTCTTCCCAACAGCATCAAGAGATGATGCCCTGTCCGGCAATACCAGTAACGTCCTGAACCACGCAATCCTCCTCACCACTCAACTTGGTGCACCACAACTCCCAAGAACCAACAGGTTTAGGAATTCCATACGCAAGAGCATTTCAATAATCGTATCCCGCGTTAAAGCGAATGCACTACTGGCCCTGGGTCAAATGTATTGCGCACATTAAACTGCCCGAGGCCTGCTGAACTTGTGGTAGGCCAACAGCCCTAACTAGTGGTGCTGCGTCACTAACTGCCCTGTTCTATAGAAGACTTAGCGCTTGGTTTCCGTTTCTAGGCATAGGCCACAGCTGGTGCTCTCAGGTGCTCCTCCATTCAAGTTTACAGATCACACCGTTCCCGCTTCCAAAGACCGACTCGATCGCACGATTCACCTTGCTTGGCTTGCCAGACACGCTGGTAGACAAAGTCAAGCTCTTCCTTATATGAAACATACAAAAAATATGGCACTCATCTACTTTGCTACGGCGACGACTGGTGCTGGTTTCTGTATGAACGAGAGAAGCCAAAGTCGCTCCTTTGCAGGTGTCTCTGTCTCATTTTCTCGTCTGTGGCTCGGCACGATCCAACCTGCTCTAGTAGTACCCAAATGTTTCTGGTTCATTGCTCTCGACTAAGTACTCTGCAGCATCATCTGCGTTTTCATATCTGACACCTCTCTAGGGAGTACTTGCCCGAGACCAGCCCCAACGGCCCCTTGACAAAAATACAGAATCGAAACAAGAGAACCCCATGATCCGCGAACTACCAACTCGTCCATCCGAACCGATACAACGGCCTCATGATTTCCTGTTCAATCCAGCCCCTCTTCAGAAGAGAGGTGTGAACCTTCGTTGATGAACCGCATCAGAAGATGAAACCCAGACTACGCAAGGAAAGCCGAGACGAAAGCGATAATTCCGAACGAAAGACCAGACACGTACGCAATCTCGAAAGTGCTCTTGTGTTCCATCTTCGTACTCTCGTCGACGAGAGCGAGAACAGTCGGGTTCTTGCCTGGGAAATTTCCAGAGATCGTGCTGGTTCCGTTGCTTGTGCCAGTGGAGAGGAGCGGCTCGCTTCGTCACATCAGCGGTGATGTCGCGTGGGAGGATGGCTGCCAGGCTTTCGGTGAAGATTGAAGCGCGACGCCCACTACTGGAAAGGTAAGTGTCAACAGTGTACCACCATCCTCTAGAACGTGCTACTCACAGGACACAGTACCAGTGACGGTTCCCTTGAGGCAAAGAGACACAGAGACACACGCAACACCGAAGGAAGGATTTTTCGTACCAACGTGAGGCCGATTGTGATTACCCACGGTGAGAAAGACGGTTATGGAACTCAGTCAGGCCCATTTAGTGAACGCAGCTGGCGATGAAGACAGCAATGAAGTTTTGGATTTTCCACAGTCCCACGGGCACGAGGCTAGGGTCATATGTCTCTGTTTGCCATTCGCTATGAATTGCGCTAGCAAAGCCAGTCACGCTGTAACTAAGAATTAAAGAAATCTTCCCTTATAGAAGGAGTGTAATGATGATGGACCCTCTGACGATAACAGTTGATGGGGCTTGAGCGCTCTTCTAAGAACATCTACCTTGTCACTCAGTTTAGGCTCGTAGTACAGCAAAAGATTATTGACTTACTGACACCAAGAGGTCTTGCTAGAGCTAAGAAGAACATTAAAAAGCATGTGCAGCTAGGCGTCGAAACAGCTGAAACACTTAGCAGACACCCTTTCTCTCTCTCACGGAAACTCTGCTGTCCACATCACCCACTCATTGCAGCTCAACAGGCGTCGAGTCCCTGTGCCTCTCCGAAGGCAGCTCAGCCGGAGGTTGTGGAGAAGTCTCGGGTTTAGGCACGAACGCTTGAGGCACCAAGGTCCCGTCTTGGTAGAACTGGTGCTCGCCGCCCATGAACGGGGTCCCTTGTGCCATGGGCGAAGTCTGCGGCACAACCGTTCCATCTTGGTAGAATTGGTACTCTCCGCCGACGGAAGGTGTTCCCTGCGCCACGGGCTGGTAGCCGGAAAGCTGTGTCTGGGGCGAGCCCTGGTACTGGGCCGGAGGCTGGCTCATCTGCGCTGTCTGTGCCGCGTCTCGTTCAGCTTGAGCGGCGGCCTTATTCTTCTGGAAGCGGATGAACCAAAAGCCAAACCCCAGGAAGACAATCAGCGCCAGCCCGCCGACGACGCCGCCGACGATGGCCCCTACCGGTGTGCTGGAGCCTCCATCGTCCGAGTCCCCGTCCTTGGTCTGTATGGCGTTCTTGCCGCTGCCGCTGCCGGTTGCGTAGGTGGATAGGGTGGTCTTGACGTCGACTCTGCTCGTCACTCCGCTCTTTGTGATTGTGCTCGTTCGGTTCGCGACAGGCGTGTCGAAGACGGATACCTCGCCCGAAATGGCGGCGACGCCACACATGTAGCCCGTCAGGTTGTCGTCGTCGTCGTTGTCCTTGATTGCGGTGACGCAGGCGGGATAGTTGCCGTCGAGACTAAGCCGGTTGTGTTAGAGACTGAGTAACCACGACCGGAATGGGAGGATTCAGAAGACGAACCAGCATAGCTCCCTGGGTGGCGCGGACGCTCCAGTTGTGCAGGACTCGTGAGTGCTTTCGTAACATGTCGTGAACGCGGTCGGCCCGCAGGCAAAATGCGTGTCAATTGTTCCGCAAGTGACGGTGCCGCAGTCAAGAGGTTCCCAGCTCTCCGAGGAGCCTGAGGTCGTTAGCCAGTGTTCTTCGGGTGTCTTGGCAGGACAGAGGAAAGGGAAGTAATTACCTGTCTCACTCCAAGTGTAGAAGCCGCACGTATTTTCCGCGTCGCGGATGACGAGCTCATTGCCTGTTCCATGGTTGTAGGAACCTATTGCTATCGGCGGCGCCGTGACATGCAGGTCTCTCCATTCATCTTTCGGTGCTCTTGCCACTTCTGTCTCTCGGGCTCGATGCATTGTTCGGTAGATCGGATTGGCGAGGAGAAGATCAAGGCTTTGGAAACGGTCGGCTTTACTGTTTGGAGACAGAAGGTTAGTGAAGCAACGGCCCAACTGCGGGAACGTACCAGATGTCCAAAGGAAGTGGTAGGTGTAAGAAACCGTCTCCGCCTGCACGAAAGCTCGCCGAGAAGGCGGAGGGCCCTGGCTTATTCAGTCTGGGGGCTGGGGCTTTCCATGTCGGCTGTCCTCGCAGGTCGGCGCTGAGAGGCGTGTCACACGCTGATGCAGAGCCTTGCTTGTGGAACCGTGCTAAGCATCCTCCAGATGCTGAATGACGGCTTCAGCACCCCAGATTGGACAATGTGCCGTTCAACAGTTGAACTGCTGTACGAGCCTTGGCATCGATGGGGCGTTGACAACTTTGACAGCCAACGTCTGGCTCATTGGTAAACGCTCAAGTGTTGGGGGCCGTGTTTGTGAGATGGATATGCCACCATCAACCCGCTGCCACCACGGTGCAAGCTGTGATCAATTCTTGCTCTCTTGGGCGGTTTGGATTGCATTTTCCTAGAAGCTAGGATGTCAGCTTTACAGGCTAGTCCAGTAGGATACATCCGAGGCACACCTCTTGACCTTCCAAGCTCAGCCTGCTCTATTTTTGCAAAGCCCAACCACCGCTCAGGTAGCCTGACTCGGGTGATCTTCGTCTCTGCAGCATCCAGCGCCTGCAAACTAGCGTAGCATTGTGGGCTGGCAGTGTCTTATCATCTCATTGCCTTCTCCTTTGGCGCGAGCCTCGAATGGTAGAAAAGTGCAGGTTCGCGTACGGTTCAGTCGGTTCGTGTATTCGGAGCGAGCAGTTTGAATGGCAGCTCCCATCGTAATTCAGCTCATGCTGCGTCATTGTAAAGACACGCCATCCTCGGGAGGAGTCGATCGGTAATGGTCTCATTCGTGAACTCTTGAGTGTGGACACTTCGTCGGAGAGGTAAGGATTGGGTCGTGGCTGATCCCTAGCAAAGAGGAATGTTAGCTGACAATCTCAAAAACAGGTTGGGACAGACGCCTCATGTTGGCCATCGGTTTCTTCGTAACGAGAATGGCGACAGGCTCTGTGATGGCTGACACTGCACAATGAGGTCAGCTTAGCGATCTTGAGCCCTCTGGGCGCGCCACAATGCATCGTTTGGGGGCCAACACACGACCAAACCTAGCAGACATAAGATAGGGGCACCTTTACGTTTGCTCATTCCCCAGTGCTGACGGAATGTTCATTGCCGGGCGTTGTTCCGCCAGATGGTCTCTACGGTAAGCATGACTGAGCGAGTCTTCCAGACCCCAAACACCGGTCTCAAGTTCATCACTCTTGGGGGACGAGGTGATCGACTTGACGAGATCATTATTCCAAGGGAGTAGGGAAATCGGTGACTTTTTCAGGAGCTGAAACGTTTCTCTAGCATCCCGATCGGGTCTTCGGCTATCTGGCGCTTGCTTCGAGATGAAATCCTATGCCTGTCTGAGGGTCAGATCGTCAGTGGGGATGCAGGGTAGTGATGCTGGTCGGGACTGGGCAGTCAGATGAGATCGGGTTAGCTCGCGTACCTTGTAGACGACTGGTTGGTCCCAGGTCGTAGCGTTCAGTCTGCCCATCCAGAAGAAAGACAGGGCATTGTCGTGAAAAGGGCTGCTCGAATCCTCGATCTCTTGTCTCGGTGGTGAAGCTGTGGCGCGAACGGGCTTCCAAAGTTGCAGAGACGGTGATGCGAGAGTGTGGCCGGACCCTGTCGTCTGTCAGCACAGCACAGCAAACACCTTAGGCTGGGAAATCCCGAGCCACCACAGAGTTCAAGGAACCGTGCTCTCACACCACTTGACTCACTTCACTCCGACGAGGCTTCAGTCAGTCACACCGAAGACCTCACCCGTAATTCCGACTAATTCACCTGTGTTAATTCCACATCAATTCCTCTTTCGCTTCTTCAGCAGTCCCCTCCTCTGTGTCGAAGAAAAACATCGCAATAGCAAACAAAAACAGCCCCCGCCACACATCTTCGGGTTCCTGCATCAACAACCCACCCGCAACACTCAGGCCCCTCCCCCGTCCCCTTGCACAAGCAATCATCTGCCTCCCGTTGCCGCCATGGGTGGGTCGGCGTTTGCCGCAGGCGAAGATCCCCTGTTCACACCGCGGATGCCCAAGGACGTCTACCACATCGTCAAAGCGCGCTGCAATGCCCTCTTGAGAGAGCACTACGTCTGCGTAGCGTCTCCGATCGATGGTCCTGGGAAGCAAGACTTTGGGGACGTCGACATCCTCCTGGCGTGGCCGCGGAATCCGTCGGCAAGCAAGGCTGACGCATTCGACACCATCGCCAGGGCCCTCAACGCGACAAGGACGATTGTGGACAAAGGAAAGGATGTCTCGGGGCATCTTGCTTTGCCTTGGCCTCAAGCTTCGCAAGAACCCAGCACGGAACCCAACGACGCTGCACAAGAAGCATTCGCGATCAACTCCCACGGTTACGGTCACCCAGCTGCACCGGCACATCAAGAAGCGCACGAGTCGGACCAGAAGCCATCTTCCAATCAGCCAGACCAGGTTTCATCGCTCGTGGCCCCTCTTGAGCAGCGTGGATTTCAAACAACCAACGTAAGGCTCACTCAAGGCGTCCTGTTCACTTGAGACTAACCTTATTTTTCTACAGGCAGCCCAGTCCGACGAACCACACCAAGCGAGTGACCAACCGAAGCGATTTATCCAAGTAGACGTCCGAGTTTGCGAAACCTTTGAGTACTTTGAGTGGATGCTCTTCAAGCACGCCCACGGCGACGTGTGGAATCTCCTCGGCACCACCATCCGCCCCTACGGCCTCAGCGTCGACGAGCGCGCCCTGTGGCTTCGGATCCCCGAGATCGAGGCCTTCCACCGAAACCGAGCCAAGGTCTTCCTGACTGGCGACCCGGTCGAAATCCTCCAGTTCCTTGGCCTCCCAATCGGCGACTTCTGGACCGAGCCGTTCCAAGACCTCGATGCCATGTACGAGTACGTCGCGCGCTGCAGACTGTTCTGGGTCCGGCCTCTGGACCCGGAGGAGGCGGAGCTGGAGCAGGATCGGAAGAAGCTCAAGGCCAACGATCGCAAGCGGATGAACCAGCGTCCAGGATTCCGGAAGTGGGTTGAGGAGTTCAAGCCTCGCTGCCGCCAAGAGGGCCGCTTTCTCATCAACCCTACCACGCGGGAGCAGGTCACCGAAGAGGCCTTTGCCTGGTTCCACGTCAAGGGCGAGTATGAGGCTCGACGAGTGGAGTTTCTGCGTGAGAAGCAGAAAGACATGGTCTGGAACAAGATCATCAAGGGCGCCGTGCCCGACGCCGATCCATCTGATCAAATCTCAATCATGTACCGATCCTGCCTCATCAAGGCTCTGAAGCGAGTCATTCTAGAAAACGACGATCGATACGGCGTGCTACCTGAGCAGAGCTTGCTAGACGAGGACGGCTTTTACATCACCGAGGACGTGCTTGATTTTATCAACAGGCGAAAAGGTGAAATCGGTAGAGCTGCCATGGACATTAACCAGGCTGGATACGAGAAGAAAAAGGCAGCCAAAACCGCTGAGAAGGTGAAACCTGCTCAGGTTCTATGGTACACTTTTATCCAGAGTTTCTCGTTACGTGTGTGCTAACCAGATCGCAGATGCCACGATATACCCCACCCCCGTTTCTACACCAATCCGAGAATAAGAAATCCGCGACTGCCTCGAGAGCAGAGTTTGATGCTATTTCACCGACAATAAGATACATAATACAAACGAGCGCAGGGGGCCGAATAAACTAGAAATGCCGTTTCTCGCGCAGGATAAAAATGAATTCATGACCCAGCGAGCCAGACATGCGGCAACGATCTACGATTTGGAGGGAGTTTCTGAGCAGCATGTACATTAGAGGAGACACAGATGGGCATGCGGGATACAAAGGGAACCACATTGGTAGTGATTTTACGATGATAAATGTTTGCACATCTACAAGTGTCACAAAGGCTTGGAGGTGATTGTGGTTTGACTTTTCTTTGCTTGGCAGTCTGAAGCTCTTGATCCTTTGCCTTCTCCCGGCGTCTTCTCCCATTTCCCAAGGATCAAGTTCTGTCTCCTTCCAAGACTCAAATTCTCTCGCCGTTCAATACCTGAGTTCTCTTCCACCAGAGCTCAAGCTCTCTCCATCCAGGGCTCAAGTTCCCACTACCGCCTCAAGGCCCAAGGTCACCCCTCCCAGAGCCCAAGCTCCCTCTCCATCCAGGGCTCAAGCTCCTCTCTCAGACGGCCACGCCAACGGCGGGATTGCCGCTCGTCTCCTCCTCTCGCGCGGGGAGTTCCACGGGCTCGGTGAAGAGTCCACCGGTCGGCTCGCTCTCGGCCTTGGGGGCAGCCGGCTTGCGGAAGCCCAGGCAGGCGAGGATACGCATGACAATGCCGAGGGGGTTCTGTTCTTCGGTCATCTTGACTGCGGTAGTCTAGAAAGAGGGCGTTAGTGGGCTGATGGTGAGGAGTTGGAGTGAGGCTGAGACGGGGTGGCGTACCTTTGTCGTCGTGATGTTGGTTGCGACGAGTTGTTCGTTCTAGAGAGGCGTTAGAGAGATGGTGAGAGGGTATTGCGAGGCCGGAAGAGATGACTTACCTTGATGGTGATAGAATGTTGGCCTCGATGAAGTGCTCGTAGAGTGGTAGGTTGAGAACAAGGAGGAATGAAAGTTGGTATTCTCTTTAGTGTGAGTGCAGGATGAAGAAGAGGAAGAGTCTCGGGGTAGAGACAGTGCAAAGGGAGTTTTTATATCCCAGTGGCTGTGGTGGTATAGGTGTGGCCTCTGAAAAGAGAATAGGTAATGCGGATTCGCCAACAGAGAGTGTCTAGTGGGAGACGTGGGGGAACTAAACGGTAAGGGGTAGGGCGTTTTCGCGTTCCCAGGGGATGTTTTAGGGGGTGGTAGGTTGTGTGCGAGTTGCCAGTGAGTTGTGTGCGGGTGGCTGAAGGCCTATGTCGGGGGATATGTTTGGTCGAGCGTGGGAGAACGGGGGAGTTGAAGCCCTAAGAGCGGGAGCAGCGGCGGGTGGTAGGTGAGTGGCATGAACAATAGCGGCAGAACCAGGAGCATCGTCGACAGTAGCAGCAATAACAACAACATCAACAGCAGCAATAACAACAGCAGCAACAACATCAACAGCAGCAACAACATCAACAGCAGCAACACCACCACCACCAACACAACCAACATGTCGTACCCTCCCCCCGGCGGCTGGGTCCCCCGCCGCCATCCCCACGGCTCGCGGCCAGAGCACTACCCGCACCTGAGCGACGAGGCGGCAGACCAGGCGGCCAGGGCGTGGCGGCGGGAGAGGCTGATGAACCCGGTGGCCCCCCGCTGGGACCCGACGCTGCCAGTGGTCTGGCTGGACCGTTTCTACCGCATGACCGACGAGGACCCGCGCCTAGATCACGTCGACCCGGCCCTCGAGTTTCCCCCCGGCATCTCTCCCCTTCCACCACTCCCCTCACGAACCCAGTTCTCCCGCCCCGTCACCTTTGTCAACCACAACTCGATGACTCAAGATGGCCTCAGGAATGGGACCTCGTCACCGCCGCCGCCTCCTCCTCCGCCTGGTCCTCCCGTTGGCCCTCCTCCTCGTCGGCCTGTACCTCCTATTCCGACCCGTCACAGATCCGGGGGTGGTCATCTCTTTTCTCATGAGTATGAGCCTGGCCTTGCACCTCAGTCTTTGTCTGCCCGGCCATATCTAGATGCTTCTACCCTGCCCCCTATCCGTCCTCGAAGACCACTCGTTCTCCCTCCCATCAACCCGAACAGAGTGCCAACTCTGCCTCCTGCCCTGCCCAGAACTCCCCTTGGCCGACCTCCCCCTCACGTCTTTCCTCGCTCTCCTCATCCTCGCCATGTGCACTTCTCCGAGGGCCAGATCCCTATTCAGCACAACGACCCTACCCGTCGTTACCCACGGCCACCAACTCCCCCTTCTCGTTCGGCTGATTCTATCCCGCCTGTGCCTCCTGTGCCTCGCCGGTTTCGTTTCGTCAATTCTCAGATTCCGCCGCCGCGACCTGTTCCCGAGACCATCGACCAGGTCCAGGGCCAGCCCATCTATGTCGTCCCGTGGCCTCGTCCTCCTCCAGTTCTGCCCGTCATCGAAATCCACCTCTCCGACGACGAGGAAGAAGAGGATATTTACTCCGCCAACTGACGACGTACTCTAGACGGTAACTTTCCAAGGCAAGTCACTCTCGATTCTCCCAGCTTCAGTAACTAACTCCTAGTCCTTAGGGTTGTTTTTGCATTTGTTGTGCTCTCATTTCTCAAGGAGCCTTAGGCCCTCAGACCAGGAGACATCTCAGAATCAGATCAGGTTTGTTCATTCCATCTCCACAGCCAAGCATCAACTAATCATCACTCAGACTTTACCTTGGTCTATCATCTCTCTGAAAGATACTATGCAGTATGATCAGAATCTCAGTCCTCGAGCAACCAAAATCCAAACAGTCGCCTCTATGGCCACCAAAAAAAAACATCAAAACCAAAAGATTTACCAAAAAAAAAAAGCAAGTCCTCCTTCCAAGCCTTTCTCTTGTTTTCTAACACCAGCTCCTCAGTTGAACTGTATGATGACACACGCACTTGATGAATTTACGCACGTTACGATGACACGCACATTACGGTCCGCGCACGCTACGGCCCACACACTTTTGGCAGGCTATCGTCCTCTTTCTTCAAGAGCCATGCTCACTTGGAACTTTTACCGAGTTGACGGCCTGCCATTTCCGTTTCTTTTTCTCGATTTTCCGACTATCGTTTTTCACCTTCAAGAACAGCAGACTCGTCTAGGGCATCACCTAGTTCTTGGCCTGCCAGTCTTGTTTCTTTTTCTCGATTTTCCGACTATCGTTTTTCACCTTCAAGAACGGCAGACCCGTCTGGAGCATCACCTAGTTCTTGGCCTGCCAGCTCGTTTCTTTTTCTCGTCTTTCCCACTATCGTTTTTCATCATCAAGAACGGCAGATGAGCCTGAGGTATCATCAAGTTCACGGCCTGCCATCTTCACTTTTGCCCCAAGACCTGCCAGTTTGGTTTCTTGTCTCTTGTCTTTCCGGCCGTCTTTTTTCCGTCAAGAACTGCAGACTCAGTTTCATACTGTTAACCAAGTTTATGGTCTGCCTACTTCGGTTTCTTGTTTTCAGTCTTTCCGGCCATCGTCCTTTATCGTCAACGACGACAGACTCACTCTGAGTTGCCGACCAAGCTCACGACCTTACCAAGGATCAGGACTCGCGTTGGACAGGATTTCACGAATGGATCGGAGGACTCTTTTGTATGACATTGAACTTTACTAGCTACAGTACAGCCTCTCCCGTAGGGACAAGGTCCAAAAAAAAAAAGCCCACGTGCTTTTCCTCCCTTTTCGTGATCGTGTATTCCATGGTATCAAGACATCCTAGCTCTCCCCGCCCTGCATGTACAGCTCAACCAATATCCTCTGCCTGGTATTCTTCTAGTCCGTCGTCAGATTCCACAGCCCGTCGCCCAGGAAGTGCGCCTCCTCAATGACGGGCCCCTTTCCCTTGTCCTTGACCTCAGCCGTGCCCGCAACCAGTATCCCGACGGCGCACGCCTCCTCCTTGCCCTCAGCCATGACGACGACGGGCTCGCCCTCCTCGAGCTCGCGGCTCCAGCGACCCTCGGCGTCAGCGCTCTGCTCCATCTCCTTCCCCTCGATTAGACCCGGGGCGGCGCCGGCAGCGGGCAGACGGCCGCCGTTGCTCGTCAGGCCGGGGGCCATCAGGGTGGCGCCGGAGAGGACGAAGCGGATGGCGCCGCGGTCGATGCGCACGGTGGGGAAGGCCTGCGGGAAGCGGTGGACCAGGCGCAGGTGCGGCACGATGACGGTGCCGTCGTACTGGAAAAACAGCGGCACGGCGCCCAGCACGTACAGCGTGTTGCGGTCGGGCAGCTTCATGCTGGACAGCGAGGCCTTCTTGGGCAGGATCTCGTCGATGTGCGGCGTCAGCAGCGGGTACGTGCTGAGCAGCGACTGTCGGAGGCCGCGCTGCACCGACGACTTGAGCTTCTGCTTGGGCGCGCCCTGGATGCTGTTGGGGCGGGGTTAGGGATGTGGACGGGATTGTAGAAGGGAAAGGACGTACTCTTTCTTGAACATGATGGCGGGGTTTAGGAACGAACGGTGATGGTTAAGATTGACAGGTGAAGCTACTATCTCTGCGGCTGGTGGTGGTGGTGTCGCGGGTCGTCTGGCGGCTGGTGGGGTGGACGTGGACGGACGTGGACGGACGTGGACGGACGTGGACGCGGCAAAAGTCGACCAGAGTGCCCCGCGGTCGGCGGTGGCGGGGTAGGTCGCGAGATGCAATACGGCGGGGTCTCGCCGTCTCGCCGTCTCGCCGTCTCGGAGAGTCCATTTGGCGATGGCATCACGTACGGGTCACTGGTTGACGAGGGGCAGATGCGAGTATTTCCTTGATTTTGTTTCTTGTTTCTTATTTCTTGGTGTATTCCATGCCGTACCCTTGGGCACACGCTGCCTTGATCCCATCAATCGTACACTCCGAGCCAACACTCGTCCGTTCCCTCTGTGTCATCACCCGTGGACGACGTGGGACACGGTGCCGTCCTCCTTCACATGGACATTCAGTCTGTTCTCCTTGAAGTCCTTGGTCACCATCATCCCCGGCTCGATGATGCGCGTCTCCTCGGGGAGATCTCTCTTGCAAAAGACCTGCAAGCCTCGTTAGCATCCCGCATCTCAATACCCACGTCGCTACCCTAGAGCCCCATGCAAGTAGAAAGGGGGGGATTTACCGTCTCAGTCGAAGCATCGTCGCCGAGCTTCTTCCCCACGAGCTTGTTCTGCCACTCCTCGGTCTTGTCGCCGGTCGAGTTGACACCTGGAACAACGAGAGGCATCTTGGCTGAGAGATAGGTAATGTGAGTTGTTCCGGAGAGAAGAGCAAAGGAAGTCGAGTAGGTTTTTAATGCTTTGTGAATTCGTGATGAGACTGCAGGGACGTTTGTATGGCGGACCGAGATGCTTCGCAGCTACGCAGACCACCCGCCGACCTGCTTTTATATACGAATTCCTGAGGGCGGCCTTCTTTGGCGTGGTGTGTGTGTCGTAGTTGATGACGTCGACTCACATGGCTTTCCCCAGATCGGGCCCGTCGCCGTCATGGCAAATCGAAACCGGTGGAACAAGCCGAGGAGGGGAACGTTTCACGAGGACGCAGAGGGGGGGACCGAATTCGAGCAAAGAAAACGTCACCTTTTGTTGCATGTTCGACAACGGCAAGCCTTTTTTTTCTAACAAGCTGTTTTTTTAACTCGCATGCAAACGGTCGGCCGGGTTTGCCAGCTTGGCTTGGTGATCGTCCGCGTGCGGTGATGTGGGCTCGCACTGGCCAGACAATCCATGTTCCCTCTTCCCCCCTCCCCTGGATTTGGGTGTTTGCGGCCAGCTCCGGTTTTGGGAGGGTGGGACAGGGCAGAAGTCGTGTCTGTCCAGCTGTGCGTGTGTGCTATATTGATGAATGGACGTAGACGGGACGGGGACGGACGGCAGGCTACCCAGAAGCCAAAAGCCAGCCCGAACCAACCCAAGCCAGTCAGCCTTCCAAGGACAGGACCGTCAGACCTAGCTAGTATCTAGGCTCTATGCTACCTGCATTGCCATCTCACGCGGGGACCTGGCGTCCGTCCGTTTGTCGTCGTCTCATGTCAGCGCCAATCTATTTTCCACTCTGTCCGCTTCCGCCTTTTTCTTTTCTTTCCTCTCTGCTCCATGCTGACGGGGCAAAGTACTCGGTACATGCACAAGGGGGGGAAAAACTGGTCCGCGGGCAAGCCTCAGCCACTTGACTGACCGGGCTTGGGCTTATGCGTTGCGGGGACTGGGAGTGGGAGTGGGAACTGGGAACCAGGGGAAAACACTCTCTCGAAACATTTGCTTGGGGGGGAGATGCTTGACCGTGATTGTCTGTTTGTTTGATGAGCAGGGTGGAATTGCAATATGAAGCATCAGGGCCTCGTCTAATGCGCGTCTCTCTGCAGCAGAGGATGGACGCCGAGAGGGGGCAGAGCAGAGTGCCAGAGAGAGAGGATGGATGGATGGAGAAGTTCCAAAATAGCCTTCTGTCGCTCTCTCTGGCTCCCCCACCGCTTGTTTCTCCTGTCCCCTCCCCGCGTACTTTGTAGACAGACTGCGTGCGTGTGTCTCAAGTACCGGTAGAAAGGTGTCTCTGCAAGAATGCCCGTCCATGATGCAGGGCCCCAGCCGCACCACGCCAACGCCTAGACCAGATCAGCACCAAGACATCTGTCCGTCTGTCTGTCTGTCTGTCTGTCCCAGCAAGTACCGGTACTCCATCCATCCTTGTCTAGGTACCTACATACCCCCGGTCGTCAGCCCAGCCCCAGCCACCTTTCCGTAGCCCGTATGCCGACAGCTGCTCTCCTTATTAGTGCATTCATCCTCACAAACACTGCTGCAAGCACAGCCAGCCTTACTTACTACCCTCTCGTCACTGCCCGTGAGCGTCCAATCCATCCAATCCATCCTTCGCACCCTTGCTCCCAGGCCGCCAACTGGTCCCCGCCCAGGCTGACTTGACTGGACGCTGAACCACTGTCGAGCTAAACTCATCGCAGGGTTCCATGTCCAAGTGTCCGTCCATCCATCCATCCAAGCCCGTCCCGTCCAGTCCTGTCTCCTTTTTTTTTTTCTCCTTCTCCTTCTTAATCACCGTGGCTTCCCACATTTTTCCCTCTCTCGCCCCGAGCGCCGCGCCGCCTCAACTCGTGCACTACCTAACCCCCCCTGCCAACCTCCTTCGTATTCCTTCCCTCCTCCTGCTTCCGCGTTTCCAGCAAATCTCGAATCTTCCTTGTCCATCCTTCTTCTCTTCCTTGAGCTATTCCCCGTTCACTTCTTTCTTCGCGTGTCCACCCCCCCTCCCCCCCCTCCGTCCCCCCTCGTGCCTGCTGGAAGGGAATGAGCATTGTCATCTCCTCCTCCTCAACGACCTAATCACAACTTGAAACCGGCGGCTTTTGCGGGGCGAATGCTGGAAGTGAAGACGACGACGACTTGACTCCTGCTCACCCGCTCTGATCAACAACAACAACAACAACAACAACAACACCAACACCAACACCAAAACCTCGAAAAGAACTCCCCCCCCCATATCCATCACAAACCGCCCACCATGCGCGTCTCCTCCGTCCTCGCCTTCGCCGGCTCCGTCCTGGCCAAGTCCGTCTCCCTCCACGACTGCCTCGTCGACAACAGCCAGGACCTCGCCGCCTTCGCCGACTGCGGCCACCAGGGCGCTCTCGCCAAGTGCCTCGCCCAGCTGCAGAGCTTCCTCGAGCCCGACGTCCGCGCCTGCTACACCAGCGTCGGCTGCTCCGGCGCCGACGCCGAGCGCGAGGCCCGCTTCGCCCTCAACCGCTGCGCCGACATGGCCAGCATGGGCGACCTCAAGAAGCGCTTCCGCGCCGCCGACGACGGCCTCCTCCTCCCCCGTGCCGACGCCACCACCACGGCCGACGACGCCAAGACCACGGCCGCCTCGGGCTCCAAGACCGGCTCCATCTACTCCGGCACCGACTGCTTCACCACGGGCACAAAGTCCACCTCGGACTGCCCCCTGTCCACCAGCAGCGGCCACGTCAAGACGCTGACGTGCACCTCGACCGTCGTCACCACCAGCTCGTGTGCCGAGACGCTCATCTGCACCACCGACTCGGCCAACAACGACATCTGCATGGACCTGCACCACATGGACGTCGGCGGCATCATCGTCAGCATCGTCTTCGCCGCCGCCCTCGTCATCGGCGCCGCCGCCCTCACCTGGGCCTGCTGCAAGGACCGCAAGGAGCAGAAGCGCATGGTCGCCAAGGCCGAGGCCACCGCCCTCGTCCGCGCCGCCACCAAGAAGCAGCGCGCCGCCCAGCGAGCCCCCCTGATCCGCAACGCCTCGGGCGGCTCCAACCCCAACCCCTTCCAGGACCAGAACCGCCTTTAGGAGCATCGACCTGTGCGCGGAAGCGGACGCGGCCGCGGAAGACGCATCTCGCGTCTGGGGCGTCCAGGGGGGGAGTGACTTTCGCGTCGCTACCCTGTCTAGACTCTTTGGAGAGCCTCTTTTCGAGGACCTCCCTGCACGACGAGACCCCGGAGTGGTGAGGAAAGGAACTTGTTTTTGATACCTTGATGTCTGGGCCAGGGAACATCTGTTTGAGTACTCGGAGCAAATGGAAATAAATATGACTAGAGAAGTCTGCAAAATAGTGAATTCATCGCGAAATCGGTCAAACAAAGGCCAAGCCACAACTGTTGTTGCATCGTGTCGAGTCTTGAGAAACTGACTGATCTGGAAGTTCGGCTTAAACCCAATAACAGTCACGTGTGTATGCTTTCGCCTGTGAGATGCTTTAACCTCGTGCCCTCTTTCGACATGTCCATGTCGTATTGAAACGTGAAAGTGTTCCTCCCGAGACTGACTGTACTGTGTCGTTAGAGTACAGAATCACAACTGATCACTCAGCACCCAAGCCGTTACCCGCAAAAAGTACTCGTACGTTGTCATCCAAGCCCGCCATTTGCTCATGGCACAGGACTGATCAACTCGACTAGTTCAACATCTCACCAATACCACGTCAACAGACCAAAAGTCCTATTATGACCGTTCCATGTCACGGCACACGCACAAGGGATATACAGCATAGAAACAAACATGGCACGGCAATTGCTTCGTCTCACAGAAGCGTACATCACATTCCTTGAGCCTGTCCTTAGACTCTTTCATGCTTATTATCCGATACTCGAACATAATTCCTTCAGTCAAGACCGCGGTAATTCACACGCTGGTCTGCTTCGCTTCCGCTGCTTTCCCGTCGCTCATAGGCTTCGCTGACCATCTTTGCCCTGCGGCACACTGTATCTCATTGCAGAGTACATAGTCCTGACCTAGTTCCACTTCCGTCCCATCCTGTCCGTCCCATTCCCTTGGCGATCCTCGAGGAAACCCTGCCAAGTGTCTGCCCTGGGCTGGCTTCTGGTTCGACGACCGTTGGAGTAGTCAGTTCCATTCGTGGGCATGCCGGTATAGAGGTCGCTACGCGTGAGCAGCCGACGGTGAAGACTGGCGTTACCGAAGCGCTCGGAGAGTTTCCTGCTCTCAGCAAGCCTCTGCTCGTTTCTCTGGTGGCTGGAAACTCCCTAGATTCCTCGCAACGAGGCGTGTCTCGTCAACGGGCTACCAATCTCACCAGGGGCTCCAACGCCACGATACTGAGAGCCAAATCCGTCGGCGGGATCCGACACCCACCGCACAGTATGCTTGCCTGGGCCGCCGGCATCCCGCTTGACATCAAAGGAACCGCCCCCGTTGGAAAGACTGCCCTCGGTGTCGCACAGATCTAGGAGATCTTGCTCCGCAATGCCCTGCTCGCCTAGTTGGGCGAGAATCTGAGACCTGATGGTTGCGAGGGAAATGTATCCTTCAGGATCGCCCATATTGACGAGTTCCTTGCAGGCCTGACACAGCATAAGGCGAACCGCGACATGACGTGGTTGCGCGGGTGCGCGAAGAGAACTCATCGCAGGAATAGGAGATCCCATGCCAAATCCAGGAGGCACGCTCGGCGCACCCCAGCCAGGGTTTCCAAATCCGGGCGGAGGAAACGGGTGTGCGCCTCCAGCGGGAGGTCCCCACGGGTTGTGCGCCATGGGGAATCCGGTTTCCATGAACGGGCTCACTGGGAAGCCACCTCGTGGTCCGGGTGGTTGGTTGCGCAAGCTTCCCACAGGGATCTCGTCAGCAAGCGGGTCATCGTCCTCGAGGAGAGCTCTGCTTCCCAAGTGCGTCGTTTCGTCCTCCTTGTCCTCATAAGATCGCCCATGGTTGACACTTCCGGGCCGACCGATAGGTGCAGGCCGCCCAATGGGCTGCGTGGAGGTTCCAGATACACCATCAAACGCTCCAGAGCTATGGCGCGTATGTGTGGTTGGCGGCGTTTCCTTGGGTATCGGAAAGCCTCCGCTCATTCCAAACTGATCGCTACCAGCCTGCGAGAATCCCGGAGGTGGCATGGGCACAGGAGGAAATCCTCGGGTTGCGGGTCCGTTGATCCCTGGAGGAGGCATCATCATGCCCGGAGCAGGCCTGAACCCGGGAGGGAAAATAGGTTCGTGAGGGACGCGATTGGAGAATCCTGGCGGAGCGTGGTGGGCGAGCCCTGGAGGCGGTTGCATTCCCATCGGGGGGATCTGGAAAGGCGTAGACAGTCCTGGTAGCTTTGATGGTCCAAAGGGCGGCGAGGCCGAATGGGAATGTTGAGACGTAGTTGCCGTCGTACTTGTGCTTCCCTTCCTCTGTTGGCCGATGGGGCCTGGGCTCATGTGGGCTGGTGTTACAGAGTGAGGCGAAGGGTTTTGGCTTGTTGCCGAAGCTGATTGTGACGTAGAGGAACTCGACTGCCCAGGTTCCTGTTGAGAAGTTGTCCGGGGACGGATTGGTGTCGGGGCCTTGGAAATAACCGGAGTGGCCACCGGTATCTTCGGTGAAGCATAATTGGCGGGGTTCGGGGGGTGTTGAGGTAGAACAGTCGGGATCGGAAGCGGGTGTTGTTGTCCACGCTTGGTAACCTGCAGAGGTTGCCCTTGAGGCATCAGGCTCGCCGCCTTGTGGGCTACCTTCTCCTCTCTGGCCTTCTCCTTGGCCTCCTTGGCTGCTTGAGCCTCTTTTTGGGCCTTGGCGGCTCGGGCTTCCTTGTCTCGCTTGTCCCGGTCCTGTTTGTCCTTTCGCTCCTGGGCTTCGCGGTCCTTTTGCTCACGGGCATCCTTGTCCTTCTGTCGCTGCTCATCCTTCAGCTTCTTCTCCCGCTCCTTGGCATCGCGAGCTTTCCGCTCCAGGTCAGCTTGCTTGTCTCTCTGCTCCTGAGCCCGCCGTTGTCGCTCGGCCTCCTTACGCAGTCGAGCATCCTCCTCGGCCTTCTTCTGGGCCTCTTTTTGCTTCCGCTTCTCCTCGGCTTTCTGTCTCTGATCAGCAGCTCGTTGCTTCTCAGCATCCAGCCGGGCTGCCTCCTGTTCGGCTTTCTCGGCATCCTTGCGAGCCTTCTCCTCCGCCAGGGCCTGCTTCTTCTGAGCTGCCTTGTCCTTCTTCTTCTGGGCGTTCTTGGCCTTTTTGGCCTTCTGTTGGTCGACTTGTCGGCTCTCCTCTTCCAACTCTTCCAGAAGCTTCTGTTGACGTTCCTTGGCTACCTTCTCCTTGTACGCAGAGAGAACCCGTTGTTCGAACATCCGCGCGGCGAATATCTGAAACATGCGGCGGCCCTCTTCCATTCGTTGCTCCTCCGTCATTTGGTCCTGGCAGCAACACTCAGTATGGGACTGGGACGGCATCATAGAGGGGTTCGAGTATACCTCTTCATCCTCATACTCCTCATCTTGACTGTCGTCGTAGTCTTCCTCCTCATCCTCGTCGTCATCATATTCGTCGTCTTCAGGAGGAGGGTGACTATGAGGATTGGAGTATGAGCCGTTGGGATGACCACCGTAGCCACGGGAGAAGTGCTCGCGAGCGTCTTCTTCCCGCGCCATTCGACGTTCTGCCAGCTGCTCCATCATTTCGATGAATCGCTTGCCGTCATTCTTGAGTAGGTCATCCGCCACGGTGAGTATGCCGCCTAAGTCCATGTTACCATATCTGCGGAGTAGTGATTCAAGAAGTTGCGTACCCTTGACTTGCAAGCTGTTGCCAAACGTCAAGAAATCAGCCACGTCGCGGTCGTGAGAGTTGTGGAATTCTTCGGGAGGCTCGTCGTCGCTGTATTCGTCGTCCTCCACTTCGTCGTCGCTGTAGCCGTCCTCCAGCTCGTCTTCGTCTTCGTCGTCGCCGACATGTTCCACTATTCGACCGCGTGAGGGTTGTTGGTTAACGTAGCTTGAAGGTAGCCCTCGGGGTTGTCGCAGAGAGAAATCGCGGGGTGGGGGGAGCATCGGCGGACCCTCGCCTTGGTTCGCGAATTGCTCCAGCTCGAGGTAGTAGGCGTCGTAGAGACCTTCCAACTCCTCCTCTATCGCAGTCCGCTTCCGACCGCAGACCGTACAGCTGCACGTGTGCTTTTGCTGTTCCTTCATCTTCTTGAGGACGGCATCCTTCTCCACCTTGACCAGCGACTTTCGTTCGTCCTCACCCAAGCCAAGCCAGAATTCCTTAATTCTTTCGCGCTCTTCCTGATTGCTCGTGCTCCAGATCTTGTCGCGAGACATGCCAGAGACACGGCCGACCGTCGAGGAGTGCGATTGAGAATGAGGAGGTTCGGTGATCATGGACGCGGCGTCACTATTATCCACGGCATTCTTCTTCTTTTTCTTTCGGTTCTTCTTGGATTTGGCATCTAGCATCAGGTGGCCGTTCGTCAAGGGCATCTGGTGACTCACCCCCAAGACGTATTCGTGCTCATCGTCGCTAACGACAATCTCGTGGTCGGCGGGGCCGGTGCCCGAGGTCTTGCCGGAGCCCGATGCGACGTCGGCGTAGCCATTCGCCACCTGCTCGGCGGCAGCCTTTGCGGCAGCCTTCTGTCGACGCTTCTGCTTCTTGCGGTTCACAGCTGGACCAGTGTCACTGTTGGCGTTGGGTTCGGGTGGGGGTGCGGTAGGTTTGGCGGTTGTGGGGGTGGAGGGTTGGGACGACTCGGAAGGGGTGCCCTTGGGGACGGTGATGAACTTGGAACCATCCTTATTG
Source organism: Neonectria ditissima (assembly GCA_001305505.1). Lineage (NCBI taxonomy): Eukaryota > Fungi > Ascomycota > Sordariomycetes > Hypocreales > Nectriaceae > Neonectria > Neonectria ditissima. The sequence continues at coordinate 3,768,321 of LDPL01000040.1, read as the reverse complement.
GTGTATTTGGCCGTGTTTCGGGGCGATGCCGGCGTTTGGGACGCGGGTTTCTGGTTGGTGGCCGGCATCGTGGGTTACGGAGCGAGGGCAGTCGAAAGCATGAAGAGGCGGCGCGCAACACGTGTCTGCCGACTCGGGGTGGGAGAAGGGAGGGGAAGAGATGTCTAGAAGCAGCTGTCGCGGGTCAGCACGGTGCCAGCAGAGGCTGCGCGGCGTAGGAGGAGGTGATTCGGGTCGGCCGAGCGGCGGCGGACGGTTGCAAGGTGCGGGTTGCCGGTGATGGTGGAGGGTCTAGGGCGGCTCAAAATGAGGCACTCACAGTCGGCAGGGCAGGCCAGGTCAGGGTTAGGTCAGCGATGACGCCTGCGGGGAGGTGGGCCAGGCCCGGGTTTGTCGATAAGATGCTCAGGGGGGTCGAGCGTGTGCGCAGTGCGAAGCCGGTATCGATGTTTGCAGGAGGGAGTACTGGGCCAGGACGTCTTTAGTCGGAGGTTTGGATGCTGTTCGAGGCTCAACGCAACAGATGGAAGTCACTCTCCGGTGGAGTTACATGGCACCTGTACTTTCGCATGCAGCTGAACGAGGGCGTGCACTGTGAAGCCAGGAAAAAATGGGTCCGCCTCCGTCAATCATATTTCGTGCCTGAGTGCGGCAGGGTCGTGTGACTTAGCACGTGACTCTCGTCACCAATCTTTTGCGCGTTTGTGCCTTAGGCAAGTGGGGTAAGCGGGACACGAACACCTTGATGTCAACGCTCCGTAGCTCGATCGAGCAAACTACCCTAGATGCGCCTAACTGTCCGTTCTAGAAACCTCGAGGCAATCGTCCAATGAATTTTACTTGCACCATGATTAAGAGAATCTTCAAACTTGACATATCATTGAATCATTTAACTCTGAGCTGTAGCATATGTAGGAGACAGGATTCTGTCTCAGAGCTGAGGCACAAATGGCTGACCATTCCACGTCGGGGCCCTCCATTACTGCGGCCTATTATGAGGCTGGGCGCTCCAGCGTTGTGGCGTCCGCCATTGTGCCTCACAGAAATATCTTGAGCATTGTGTGGACGCCCTCGGCGGAACCTTGGCGCATGACCAATGCAACAAAATGAGTTACCTCAGATATGAGACGGGACAACTCACATCCTGCGCCAGCAATCAAGCCAACAAGGCAGACAGCGCACTCTATTTAATACCCTCATTTCAGCCAGAATGATATACTTAATGACCTTCCCCCCCCCCCCCNCCCCCCCCCCCCCCCGCACCCTGGCGAGTGCCCATGGTTTCCCATCGTCATTTACCCATATTCGTATAGTAGTCCTTGGCAGCCTTGTTTGACGTCTAGCATGAAACCGCCAGGAGGTGGAGGGACTTTAGCCGAAGGGTGAAGGGTGGATTGAGATCTTCGTCGATTTGCAGAAAGCAAATCTCTCTGCCGGACGGAACACTCAAAGAATGGGTTGCACAACTGGGGGAGATGATGGGTTAGAGGGGTCGAGGGGTTGATCTTCATGTAACTTGATGAGATGGTTTCTGCGCGCAGGTACCCAAAGCACTCTCAGACCACTGTATTCCGTACAGTTTAAAAGGTGGACGAACAAGTGCCACAGCGTCACGGCATTCCGCGAGCAATCTCGTGCACAAGCACTTCTCCGCGTGACGCAAGGCGACCACGAAACGAGACGGTCCGTCGGCGTCCCCTTGATGTGTTGGACAAGAATGGCGGAACGTGGCAATGGGTAACAACAAAGTTGCTGGGCTTCGGCTGATTGACCGTAGGGGGGGCAAAACGTTCTCCAAGGGTGAGGCGGGAGAAGCTCGTCGGTAGCACTCCTGCAACCATTTCAAGTCGGCGCAAACGCGATACAGAGATCACGGATTGGTGCCATATCGGGCAACAGCTTCGCCAGATGGCACCCGCTACTGGTGACTCTCTCCGTGCTACCGTTGCCTCGTTTGATTTGAAAGCAGAAACATCGAGTGCGAGTGACGAAACGTCAAAAAGATGACGATGGACAAGGACGGAGGGAGTGGTGGGGTTGTGTCAGGCTAACGACAATCCATATTTGCTAGCAGCGCGGAGCGACGATGAGACTGTTTGTTGCAGGCCGGCCCTGAACCAGCATTGTAGATGAGCAAGGGGAGAGTGCCTGACAGCCCCGTTTCCGGGCTCGGTCTCGTGAGAGTGTACGAAGGGAAGTACTATCTATGTACGAAGGACAAGAAGCCGTCGTAGGACAATAAGCGGGAACCAGTTTTTGGGGTTGATGCGATGCGAGGCCCTGGAAGGTGGAAGGCTCGCTGAGCAGCCAAACCCGGTCTTCGGCCTGCCATTGGACGCGGGGGAGGAAGCACCCCTGGATGGTCCCTTGATTGTGGAGGGAACTTGGTCTGTTTGTATCGCACTGTAATCCGTACTCTGCACCGAGCGTCGATCGACTTCGGAGGTAGCCGTCGGAGCTGCGTCTTTGCTGGAACCAGGAAATGTTGCATCGAGATGGTCGTGATACGGCCGAGGGGAGCTGAATGGACAGCGTTTACACGAGAAAGTTGCAAGAGCAAGACGCGAGGGTCCCACTGGCAACCGAAGATGGCTCGATCCCATCTCCCAAGCCATCGACGGAGCTTGAACGACTGGCTCAGGTCCTACCAGTTCGTCGTGGCCCCATCCCGGTCCCTGAACGGAGGGTGCTTATTTTAGCCTCCTGCTGGGCTAGCCTGGGGTTAGTTTTTCGGGTGCACAGCCTCACAGCCGACGCCGCTGCGCTAGCTGGGCCAGTCCCTCTCAGCCGTGACATGACATGACGGCACGGCGGACGACGCAACGGAGGGCGGGAAACGGGACCGGGCACTGGAAGAGGCAACCCGCAAGAGGTAGCCAACCTGGATGACCTCGGAGCCGTGGTCGTCGGCATTGTTGGTCAACCCCGAGCGAGCTGAGAGCTGAGGCATGTAGACGTGGTGGCATGTTTCTCGCTCGCGAGCCCACTCTTTGCCATTGACGTGGGAGAAAGAAACAGCATCCATTTCCCCGTGATTGGGCTCTTCTTACATGCGCGACCGGACTACACTTTGTAGGATATGTCATGTAATGTGATGTAATAAGATCCAGCGCAGTGTGTTGGCCGATGACGAGAGAGCTCCCCCCCCCCGTCATGCGACCCGGTGTGGTGTCAGTGCAAGTTGGCGGAAGCAATGGACGGAAGCAATGGAACCAGAGCACACGGCCAAGATGACAGTCAAGAGATGATTACAAGAACGTGTGCTTTGGGAGGCGGATGAGGACGACAGCGAGAAAGCAGCAAGGAACAAACAGCAGCATCACGGCAAATCGGCACTGCACAATGCAGTATGCGCTCGCTGTATCTGATGGTGCGCGCGGCGCATCACGGTACGGAGTAAGACTCCTGTGACGTTACCCCGTGCGTCCGTCCCGGAGGGTGCTAATAACGGACGCACAGCACGGTGGATTCGCGCAAAGCACTGGGGTTTTCATCCTCTTCTGACTCGAGCCGAACTCATGTAGCAGCGGTATTGTGATATGCATTGCGAAAAACCCATTCATTGACACACGATGGGAGATCTGGGTGGGCAGTGCCCCGTCAACAAAGCACATGCCAGGTCTGTTTTTGGGACATGATCCATGCGCCCAGAGCCAGAGGCCCCCTTTAAACCCAACCTGGTGAATATCTCGCCGGGCCACGGAGACGGGCTACAAGTTGACGTAGTAGGTAGAGGCTAGATCTAGGGCTGTTTCTTTTTCTGGACGGTTTTCTCGACCGTCGCTAGTTGGCCCGGCCCTTAGTTGACCCCATCTATGAGAGGTTGAGCCGGAAGCTTTGATTCTTGGAGAAACCCCTGGGATAAGGCTGGCCACTGGAGTGTTGACTGCCATTCAGCCTCACCATCAGCGAGCGCCAGTTCTCTACCGCCGCCACCGGGCTCGCTCCGCCTCCACGCCGTCCGCTCATACAACGTAGCTCCTGTGCAGTTTCCACTCGACCACTGCAACAACCACTGCCCCCCTCGGCCATCCGAGAGGAACCAGAAAGTGCAACTTTCAGCAGCGCCCGTTTCCAGCTTTCCAGCCGTACACCTGAGGTTCAGTCAGGTACCAAGGCACTTTCCGGGGGGGCTGCTAAAAAAACCCTCCACTGGGCTGCTCCACCGCCCACCCAAACCCGCTCCAGCCTCCAAGTTGCAGGGCAGTCCCCACTAGAACCACCACCACTCCCACCGGGCGCTCGTGCCGTTCCCCGGCCCGCTGCTGGGACTCGACAGCCCGACCAGACATCGCAGTGTACTGCACTGGATGCACTGGACGCACTGCGCTGCACCAACACCAGAGCAACCTGGACGGGATCCGTCGATTCAGCCCAGCCTAAAAACCCAGCTCGCTCGCTCTCTTCTCAGCCCAGACCCGGGTCCAAGTCTCAGGTCCCAGTCTCGACTCTCCGGCTGCTAGCTCGCTCTGCACGCTCCTGCACTCTCTGCACTTTGCGCTCCATCTCTCTCTCTCTGGAAAACGCCATCGCACTCGTTCACTCCCGTCCCGTCCTCCCCGTCGCCTCTCTCCCATCTCCCGTCTCCCTCTCTAAAGTCCTACGCCCTACGCTTCCTCACCTCGTATTCCCATTCCATTAAAAGCCCAACTTCCGTCTCCTCCAACCACTCCGTCCACCCGTCCCACCGCCCCGGCCTGGATCGTATTCGCTACGCGCGCGGTCCGACGTCCCCGTTGCGTTGCGTTGCGTTGCTCATCCCCATCTCCATCTCCATCTCCATCTCCGTCTCCATCCCCATCGTGCCCGGCCCGCGTCCAAAACCAAAAAACCCAAACCCAAACCAACCTCGGAACATCAGAATAGGGGCCGCTCGACAACGTCCTGACACGATTCCATCGCCCCAGCAGCCGTCCTACGCCCCTTTACCACGCGACTATACCTTTCACGATTTGCCTCCCGTAGTCGTCCACGCCGAACGAGACTAAGGGGATCTGCCCATCTTTGGATTTTGAAGGGTCATTTTCGCTGGTAGACGACCTACCCCAAACACCACCACCACTCGTATCCGTTCTCCCTCGATTGCCTCGATAGAAACCCATACCGCGAGCCTCGGAGCCTACGATTCACCATGAGTGCAAATCCCCAAAACGTCATTCGCAGGTACGGCCCCTCCGCTTTTGCCTTTGCCCTCGCCTTCGGTCCATCGGGATAGCCTCGTCATGTCTCGCCCGCCTCCCACCACCTCCCTGTCCTCTCGTATCTTCCCGCCCGACCACCTCAATTACGACGCCGACGTGGCAAACTAGATCGCTAACAATCATTCTAGGAAGCTGGTCATTATTGGCGACGGTGCCTGCGGAAAGACCAGTTTGCTGAGTGTCTTCACACTAGGATACTTCCCTACAGTACGACCACCCATCCCACTCTGTCCCCTACTCTCCCTGAGCCTTGCTGACCAGACTTCATCTAGCATTACGTGAGTTGCGACCGGAATTCTTGCACTACCGACTGCCGACGTATTGACCCCTTCGATTGCAGATCCCCACCGTCTTCGAGAACTACGTGACCGATTGTCGAGTGGACGGAAAGTCCGTCCAGCTCGCACTATGGGATACCGCTGGCCAGGAAGACTACGAACGATTACGGCCCCTCGCCTACTCGAAAGCACACGTCATCCTGGTCGGCTTTTCCATCGACACTCCAGATTCCCTCGACAACGTCAAACATAAGGTGCGGCTCGCTCGGCATGGCTGTGCACCCAAATTCTCCCCAAGCTGACGCGTTACTCTTTAGTGGATCGAGGAGGCAACCCGACTGTGCACCGGCGTCCCCATCATCCTCGTCGGCCTGAAGAAGGACCTCCGAGAAGACCCGGTCGCCATCGAGGAAATGCGCAAGAAATCGATGCGATTCGTTACCGAACACGAAGGCGAGACTATTGCACGAGACATTGGCGCCAAGCGATATTTGGAGTGTTCCAGTCTGAGCGGCGAGGGCGTCGACGACGTGTTCGAAGCTGCCACCCGCGCCGCTCTTCTGACCTTTGAGAAGGGAGAGGGAGGCGGCTGCTGTGTTGTGCTGTGAGGCCTCTACCACTCAATCCCATGGCGATGCGGTGCAATGCGAGGCAGAACCTCTACTACACGGGATGATTTGCCTCGTACCAGATCGCAACATGTCACAGCAATGGACGTCATCTTAGGAAAGATTGACACCTCCCTCCATTACCTACCGACTATGCGCTCGCCGCCCCCCACTGCAGTCACACCTACTATCTTGAAGCTATCTGACTGCACTCTTTTTGGCTCATCAGGAAACGAAACTGGAAACGGACATAGAGAATTGCTGCTCGGCGCTTTCGGGGAGGAAAAAACAATGCTTCAGATCACTCCCAGGTCGATTGACTCCGTCGCTACAGTCACAGCTGGCCAAAGGCAAGCCCGTCACGGCCGACTCTCTCATAACCAAAGACCCGCCTCCCTCCCTCGCACCACCAACTCATATCTGCGCGGTGTTTTGATTGACGGGACAGTTTCACTCTTTTGGAAAGGGGGGCTTTCTGCATAAAAGAGGGATGGAAAGAAAAAGCCATTTAACATGCCACAAACACATCGAATTTTTCATTCCTCCTCCAAATCTTAGCTCCCAAATGTTTTATCTATCTTTTATTTTTGGTTGTTAAACTTATTATTAATCTGGCAAGCGAAATTTATTCTGCAGCGGTCAACAAGTCGAAAAGCAACAATGAGCAGAAGCATCTTCACACTCTCGAACATGTACTAATATCGTGGGGGGGTTGGGGTTTCCCGCATAGAGCTGGTCCCCCCCAACTCAGAGCGTTGCTGTTGCGGGGGAGTGTCTGTTTCAACGGGCGAGGAAAAAGGGGAGAAAGGACAGTTAGTTCCGATAAGATGAGACGATGGCGGGTGGAAGAATCGAGTCGGGGGTTGACTGGGAGATTGGGATAGCAACCGTCGTTCTTGTGATTCTTAATGAGAGTGATGATTTCCATGTTCAGGGCCGCTGGAGGGACTGCACGTCATGGGGTAGTTTCTGACGAGCTTGTTCATAAGTGCATTGGTGAATCTATCTATGGCTTCTGCAATTCGCTTTTGCGTTGCGTTGTGCCTGCGTGCCCTAGCCATCCTTCCAGTGTCCTGTCGCCGCCTATAATACAATTGATGAAGTCCAACGCTTCACCGTCTAGCTTGTGTACACGGGCTTCCTTCCTCCACTCTCTCTACCTCTTCCACTCATGGTTCCACGCCTCGGTGGCGGGAAACTCGGTCTGGAAGCGGGCGTACTCGATGGGGATGGCCTGGGTTCCCCAGACACCCTTCTTCTCCATGGCGACGCGGTACAGGTATCCCTCGCCGCGGGCACCGGGGCCGACCGTCTTGCGCAGCTCCTCGCAGGCGTTGTACATGCCGCTGTGCATGCGGTGGCGCTCGCGCTCCATTTCCTGGTGCTGCTGGCGGCGGAAGAGCTGCCAGGCGCGGTGGATGGTCCAGTGGCGGAGGTGGCGCAGGCGGGCCATGCGCAGGGGCGGTGGCGCGGGCGAGAACATGTTCTGCTTGAGGGTGCGGATGCGGTAGAAGTTCTCCGACTTGGTGACCTGGTGCTTGCGGCGGGTCGTCGCCTTGGGCGTGGGCTTCTTGGCCACCACCTTGGGAGGTGTGCGGGCGAGGGCTGCGGCCGTGGTCGAGAAGAGGCGGGTCGTGGGTAGGGCTGCCGGGGCCGAGCGGGTGAATAGCCCGCGGAGGGAGAAGAGGGACGCCATCGTGAGGGGTGGGATGATGCTGTCGCGGGGTTCGTGATGTGGTGGCGACGCGGCGATTCGGCGATGAATTATGCGTTCGTGCTCGGCTCTCGTGATTCCTCACTCAGCGTTGAAGAGGAATATGACTGAAGAAGGGCAAAAATGGTATCTTCAGACGAGCTGTCTTGTTCGAGAGGGGGTGCGTCCTCCAAGTCGAGGTCGGAAGGTGCGTCGCTGAGCTCCGATTCCGATTCTGGTTGTTGCGCCGCGGGCGGCTCGGGGTCCTCCTCGTCGGTTTCCCAGCCGGGGTTTCTGTGCTGCCGAGAGAGCGCGAGGGCGGCCGAGACGTCGACTGGCTTGCTGCGGAAGGATGGGTGCAATGGGTCGTCGTGGAATCGGGGTTGCCTGTAAAATTCGTGGACGTTCTGATGCAAAATATTAGCTTGGGCTCGCGATGCGGACGGATTAAGGTATCTCCGGGTGCGGCTTCCAGCGACCGCACCGGATTATGGGCGAATGGGGAGTTGACTTACTTGGATACTATCATCCTGAAAGACGAGCAGGCTGCCCTCGTCCTTGCCTGAAAACAGCTGAAGGTAGGCAAAATACTTCAATCTTTTGTACCGCCCCTCTGCAATCTTTAGCAGGTTCCTCTGTGTGGCCCTCTCCAGACAGTAAACCAAGGGGCTCAGTTGCGCCGTGAGCAATCGGCGGCGATCCTTGATCAACACGGCGAGGAGCCATGCGAACTCCTCGACGACGGGGTTGTTGGCCACCTCGTGCATCAACCCCACCGGATCCTTGCCCGCGGGGAACATCTTGTTCCAGACTATGGCGAGGCGGGCAAGGTCTGGGCTGGTCAAGGGCGAATCCTTCCGGCAGATTCGGCTGATGGCGCAGGGCAGTTGACCCTTGCCCGCCCTGTTGTGGAAGCCGATGACGCTTGCCAGAATCCGCACGACCTGAGGAGCCAAGGCCTCGAGTCTGCAGAGGTACTCTGCCTGGGGACGGGGGACTTGGCCGCAGTACTGGAAGGCCTCTTGGTCTTCCCACCCCAGCAGGACGTCGTGATTCCCCGTGAGGGGCTGGCCAAGGTACCGGAAGATGTAGTCGCCGCCGCCGTGCCCAAGGTAGTACCTTGAGTTCTGCAGCGACCTGGTGACCAGGATGTTGTAGTACTGGCCTGTCTGCTCCGGAGAACCCATGTGTCCGACCAGTTTGTGCAGGCCTGGGCACCGCCCAGACTTGTCGTCGACCACCAACGCCTCGTGTCTCCCGTCCCTGCTTTTCCTGGTCGCCCAGGCTTCCTCGACTCTCCTGGCCGCGGCGTCGACGGCCCTGATGACGTTCATGACCCGTCGAGGTTGGTCATGAACGGGCCGGCCGGGCCTGGTGTGCCAGTAGCCCCGCTCCTCGACGATGGCCGCCTCGTCCCGAAAGCCGGCGTCGCGCCCGGCAGCCAACCTGGCCGTGATCAGGCCGTAGTTGTGCTTTTCGGCCTTCTCGGCAACCGCCCTCGGCCAAACGCCTAGCAGGTTCTGGCGTTGGAGGTAGCCGGGCCAGGACGCCCAGTTTGGGGGGTGAAGATGCCCCGGCCCTTGCCGCTGCTGCTGCGGTTGTTGCTGTGGCTGTGGGAGCCGCAGCTGGGGTTGAGGGACAGGTGCCCCGAGAGGCCCTGTCTGCTGCTGTTGTTGCGGCTGTGGTTGTGGGAGCCGCAACTGAAGCTGGGCCCCGAGAGGCCGTATCTGCTGCTCAGGGAGAGCAGCCACCCCCTGGTAAAGGAGGGTCCCTTGTTGCCCGGGCTGGTCGGGCCTCAAAACCAGATCCCGAGGATTACAGTAGGCGGGAGCAGGAGCAGGGGCGGCAGGGATGACGGGGAAGGCAGGGGGGGCGGGGTTCTCATCGAGAGCGGGAAACCCAAACTCGGGTTCCGCAAATTCGCTGTTAAAGTTGAAAGCCATCTTTGGCTTTGGGGGAAGGAAGGGGGTAAGGGGGTATGGGGTCTGGGGTAGGGTCTGGGGTAGGGGGAGGGATAGCCTGGTATCCTGATGAATGAGATGAGGGGATCGGAGTGTGTTGATGGTGATGGTGATGGTGATGTCGGCGGTGGTGTTGGCGGTGGTGTCCAAAGTAATGGGGACGATAGTTGCGCAACAGGTGATATGGCTTCACTGTTTGATGGGAAGTATGTGAACCGTGAGATGATAATCCTACTCCAAACCAGAACTGGGCTACTACCTGGAGTTATATACTCGACAAACATACACCCATCTCCGAAACCAACTCGATGGACTGGTACAGTTTGGCAGAGTCTAAAGGGCCAAAGAGCACGGGATCGCATATCTTGGTCATTGCGGCAGAGCAAGAAGGTTGGCCATCGGGGGCGTTGAGGTTTAGTTGCCGAGTCTAATAGGCTCTTCGCACCGGACCAGAAAAGAGGATGTGGCCGAGTTTAAGAGAGGATGCGGCCGAGTTTAAAACAGAATGTAGACACAAGGACTTCCGTAGCACAATGTAGTGCTGGTTGACATGAAAGTACCTGGGCAGCGGTAGGGTGTGTTGTTGACGGTAGTCTGGGTATCAATGCGCTTTCACTTAAGCCATGGTGGCTGAAAAGGTGCCAGAAGAAAGCGTTCTAGCGAGTGGCAAGTGTATATGCGTAGGTTTTTGTCTTGACGCTTAGCCGGGGATGATTGTGTATAACTGTGCATGATTGTTCCGACGTTGGGAAGCTGAAAGGAGAGATGTGAAGGGCAGTTGGAACTTGGAAGGCGATGAAGCGCTTTCACGCTTGCTAGCTAAGATGTGTAGCGTCAACGGGCTTCAATCATCGTCGCTATCGACAATTTGATGCATCCATCGCCAACCTGGGGAATCAGGAGTGCCATAGGATAGGCGATCAGGTGCCCGAGCCCGGTGTGTCAACCTTTCTATCAACCGTGGTAAGTGTTATTAGTTTGGGCTCGTGCCGGTAAAGCAATTTCCAATCAGTGCATTGAGGCCCAAGAATTCCCGCCCCTGATATTGGTGCTGTCCTCTGTCCCGTCTGGCGTGAGCATGGCGTCCAAGGCTTTCTTGAAGGTTCAAGGCTTGAAAATTATGTACCAATAGAAAGAAGGTTGGCCGTTTAAGTCGTCGCGGTCAAGTTACTCATCTAGTCACGTTTCTCCGGAACTATTGACTCTGCCATTTTACTTCGGCCGAGTCTAAAAGAGAGGCCCGTTGCGAGTGCGGGACGTCCACTAAGGATGAACGGCACGAAAATACGGTTGGCCATGGCCCACAGAGGCGTAGTTGGCGAACCAAATATCGCGATATAGGACGCATCCACGGAAAGAAAGACCTAGCTCTGTTTAAGTTGGCAAGAGTTGCTTTTCAATGCGCCTTCCGGGATGCCTTTTCGGGTGTAGTACCTGAACCATGCCTGTGGTCTGGTTGCTGAGCCATGCACCCATCTTTCTCCTGGTCATTTGCAACTCGGAAAGACCAGTTGGGTTCGCAGCTGTTGGCAAACGCAAATATGACCTTGAAAATTCATGGGCATTTCGAAGAAAGGGCAACTGGCGTTCAATATATATTGCCGTCCACAGCTGGCCTAGAACGCAGTTGATTCCATCAATCCACAGCATCCCATCCCGTTACCCAGATATCACATTGCCAGGTATCCCATCACCCAGCCATCCCATCATTCTGTCTTCGTCTGTTCTTCTAACCGCCGTCCAGACTTCCCATACTCGACTTCTTTCAACTTCCTTGGTCCAGTATCCTCGACCACGAACACTCTTTTCGCCATGGCCAGCCTCAACTCTCCTGGACAGGCCAGCAGCCAAGCAGTTGGCAACCAAGACCAGAGCGTTCCTCGTCAAGTCAGAGGCGTGGAACGCAAAAACCCCTATGACTCTGACGAGGCCAGGGCATTTCTGTCTGCGCCGCTGCCTCCCACCGTGGTCGAATTTAAACGGCGGTCGTGGAACGTCGACGAGGACGAGGCCAGTGAGCCGGATCACGCTGGTCCGCGCGATCCCGAGCTGGAGAACATCCCGCTCTACGACAGCGAGGACGAGCTCGCTAGCGACGACGACTGGGTTTCTGACCTCAGTCCTCCCGAAGAGGGCCTCGGTAGGGCCGCCCCGTGGCGCACCCGCCGCCAGCGGGATCTCCCCTCGGCCAGCAACGGCAGCCGCGAGGGGCCCTCCCGGCCGCGCAAAAAGGGATGCAGGTTCGACGACCAGGAAATGGTGGTCGTCAAGAGCAGCTCCGCGGACGACGACTCGTCAGATTCCGAGTCCGAGTCCGAGGTCGACACGGTGTCGACCTTTGTGATCCCCGTGGGCCCGCGCGTGCAGGTCACTTACACGGAGGAGCAGCTGCACCCGCGCGCGGCCCGGGCCAAGGCGCTGGTGCGAAGCATCCCCGGCATGCGCAGGCTCGAGGACGCGGTGACGAGGCAAGCATCGGCGCTGCAGACGAGGGCGTCGGCGGCGGTGCACGCCCATGCGCCGGCGCTCCAGGCGCAGGCTTCGGCGCTGTGGACGGAGGCGGCGTCGGCGGTGCAAACGGGGGCGGCGGCGGCGGTGCGGACCACGCGCACCAGCCTGGCCGCACACGTCGGCACGGCGGCCCGGGTCGGCGGCGAGCTCGGCGGCCATGCCCGGGACTATCTGGCCCGCGAGGCATGGCCCGCCAGCGTGGACATGGCGCTGCGGTTCCGGGAGGAGGGCTTGTCGGCGCTGATGCGGCCGCTGCACGAGGGCTTGGTGGACCTGGTCGGCGGCTTTGTCCGGGGGTTGCCTCCAGGTGCTGGTGTTCTTGGTGGGCGCCGGAGAAGGCGTCGGTGAGGGAGTGGAAGGGTCGTTGCTCCAAGGGATATTAATGGATGACATTGGTGGGAGTCAATCCTTTGATGTGGCCAAATACCGTGAGCAAACGTCTAGAGAGGCTGGTGGAATGAAATGCTAATCATCACCACTTTGCAGAATGCTCCTCGCCACGTTGGCCAACGCCGCTGGCGCTACCGGTAACCTCAAAACCTCGACGTGGAGGCACATGGCCATCGGGTTCGGCCGCGAGCACATCGAGAACTGCACGAGCCTAGAGCATTGGAACCTTTAGAGAAACGTCGAGACAGAAAGCTGTACGGGCCGGGCTGTTCTACCGGTGGCTGCCCTGATTTAGACAGGGTCCCTCCCTCTATCGCCCTACATCACGACTGTGTAATTACCCAGCGTCACTTGGTCTCATGAGACATGGGATTTTGTTGAGTCTTGCAGCTGTTGATACAACAATGGACTTTTCTCGGTATCCTGTATTCTGGTATACACGTCACCATGTCGGTGCTGGCAACGGCTTACCTTCTTCTACGCGACAACCCCAACAGATTCCCCAAGGGGACGACACAGACCCCAACTGCTACGTCTGAGTGCTCCATAACGAGGATCGGAATCGCGCCGTTAGCACGGTTTACGCCATTAAGAACAGGTGTACCACACCCAAAGATTTCCCCTTCCGAACAGGGAAACCGAGCAAAACCAAGGCTTCAAGCAGCCAGGTATCCGCCTTTCGGGGCTACGCCACGAAGGAAAGGCATATGACCGCAAAGTCAGCTATGGCAGAGCAGTACCCTGAAGTTGTGAACAAGCTCGAGAAGGAGCTTCACTTCTTGGAAGACAACTACTCGGAGTCCAACATGCGAGTCCTAAACTCTGCCGCGTCGTGCGACCAGATCCTTCGGGCCCTTCGAGACCCGTCTGCATCTCTGGGAGGAGCTTGGCTTTGTCTGGTCGCTCGCGAGCTTGACACTAGCGTATTGGTTTCCTCCTGTTCGTTTTTGGGATTCGTCCATGTGGATACGAAGATGTTGGACCTTGGGGGAAGTGTTGCCTTTTTTATTCCATGTGACCAATCCGCCAGACAACAAAGGGATATACGACAACGCTTTTCGAAACAAGGATCTACTCCCTACTCTCGAATATCATCAGTGCCAGCCACCAGGCAACCCTCACCACTTCCAGCGACGACACTACGAGGTTCAGCTATACGTGGAGCTCGTACTGCAGCGCCCCCGACACGGTGAGATTATCAACGAGATCAAGCAGTCGTGGACTTTCGTTGGTATGTGCTGCATTGTTGCTACCCTGCACTTACCTGCGACCGGCATGGGAAGCATGTCTGGTAGATATAGGCTGGAGTACACCGGTATGTTGGGAAGAATTTAGGGGTATTAGGAGTAGAAGGATACATCTGACTGGAGTTTTGGATGCCTTTAGTGTGACAGAGACGGCATATGGGGAGACAAATGTAAGCCATATATACTGTTCATGTGCAAACTGTCAGAGTATTTCGGAATAAACAAAAGTCTTTGGATTACACCAAGCCCCAGGATGAGTGCTGGATACGTGCACGAAGGTCGACGCGCAAATAAAGGGGCTCAATGTTGAACATGGTATTATTCATCTTGTTTATTCGTTTATCGTGTCATGTCAGTCATATTACATCCAAACCTCAAGCGTCGTCCCGTCTATCTATTTTATTATATCCCCGTTTATTGCTCGTGCTTGATAGGGTTGAGGTCTCTAAACTCTCCCCGCAAGATATCGACACCCTCCTTCTTAACCTCCTCGACCAGCTTGGCCACCTCGGGAGCAATGACATTCTCGTCGAAGCCAAAGAACTTGTAAGCGTCTTTGCCAGGTAAGCTCTTGCCAAAGGTGGACATGGAGAAGCCGGCGTCGGCGTAGCGCTCCCAGCCGTTGACGGCGTAGGCCTCGATGACGACGCGGGGCGCGTTGCTGCGGTTCTGCAGCACCTGGCGTTTGTACTCGAGGGGCTGGTCGTTGAAGATGCGCTGGCAGGGGAAGGAGACGACGCGGGCCTTGATGCCGTGCTTCTCCCTGAGGACGTCGCGGGTCTTGACGGCGAAGACCATCTCGGCGCCGACGCCGATGAGGGTCACGTCAGCGTTGTCCTCCTCGATGAAGACGTAGGCTCCCTTCTGCGCGCCGTCGCGGCTGGAGTACTGGGGGTACTGCTCGAGGTTCTGGCGGGACAGGGAGATGATGGAGGGGGTGTTCTTGGCCTCGAGGGCGGTGATGAAGGCGCCGGCCGTCTCCTCGGTGTCGCAGGGACGGATGTAAAGGAGGTTGGGCATGGCGCGGTAGAGAGCGGGGAGGGCGATGGGCTGGTGGGTAGGACCGTCTTCGCCGGTTCCGATGGAGTCGTGGGTGGCGATGTGGATGGCCTGGAGGCCTTGTAGGGCGCCCATGCGGACACCGGGGGCGGCGTACTGGAGGTGAGCGTTAGTTTATGAGGTTTCAGGTGAGGTGGACAGTCAAGCTGGGACTTACGATGTAGAACATGAAGAAGGTGGAGGTGATGGGGAGGATGGTGCCCTTGCTGTAGGCTGCAAGGCCGTTGGAGATGGAGGCCATGGCGTGCTCTCGGATGCCCCAGTGGATGTATCGTCCCGAGTAGTTGCCATTGATACCGCAGGTAGTCTTGAGGTCAGGCTGTGTCGTGTTAGCAAGCAGTCTATCCACTGTGTGGTTTAGTTGGGAGCCTTACGTTCTGGAAGTCAACCTTGTCCTTCCAGATCATGTTGACGGAGGGAGACAGATCGGCGGTGCCCACCATGAAGTTCTTCAGCTTGGCGGCTAGGGGGTTGCAGACGATGCCGGCAGACTTTCGAGACGGCGTAGGAGCGGTAGGGAAGGTCTCCTTGGCGGGAATGATGCTTCGCCAGTCCTCGGTGAAGCGGCCCTCGACCCGCTTCTGGAACTCGTCGTGCAGCTCGGGGTACTCCTTGGCGTAGGCGCTGACCAGGGCGGCCCAGTCCTCCTCGAGCCTCTTGCCGCGGGTGGCGACGTCGCGGAAGAAGGCGTAGACCTCGTCGGTGACGACAAACTTCTCGTCCGGGTCGCGGCCGAAGAACTCCTTGACGACGCGCACGCCCTCGGGCCCGAAGGCGGCGCCGTGGGCCTGGGCCTCGCCGGCGACCTTGCTACCGACGCCGATGACGGTGTGGACGTTGATGAAGGTGGGCTTCTCGGTGCTGGCCTTGGCCTGCAGCAGAGCGCGGACGAGGCCCTCGACGTCGTAGCAGCCGTCCTGGACGTCGATGACGTCCCAGCCGCAGGCGCGCATCTTGGCGTTGACGTCCTCGGTGTTGCACAGGTCGACGCTGCCGTCGCAGGTGACCTGGTTGTTGTCGTAGACGACGACGAGGTTGTTGAGCTTCCAGTGGCCGGCCAGCTGGACGGCCTCCATGGTGACGCCCTCCTGCAGGCAGGCGTCGCCGATCATGCACCAGGTGGTGTTGGTGACGAGCTCGAAGCTGGGCCGGTTGTACGTGGCGGCCAGGTGCTTGGAGGCCATGGCCAGGCCGACGGCGTTGGCGATGCCCTGGCCCAGCGGGCCCGTGGTGACCTCGACGCCCTCGTGCTCGATCTCCGGGTGGCCGGGGGCGAACGAGTCGGGCCGCGCCGAGTGGTAGGACTTGAGCTGGTCGAAGGTCATGTGGCGGTAGCCGGTGAGGTGGAGGAAGGTGTACTGGAAGAGGCACGTGTGGCCGTTGGAGAGGACGAAGCGGTCGCGGTTGAAGTAGGCCGGGTTGGTGGGCGAGTACTTCATGACGTACTTCCAGAGGGCGACGCCGATGGCGGCCATGCCCATGGCGCCTCTGGGATGAGTGTTAGTCGTGATGTCTCCCCGGGGTGAGGAGGAGGAGGAGAAGAAGACCGTACCCAGGGTGTCCGCCATTGAACTGCTGGCACAGGTCCGCAATCAGGCACCGGAACTGGCGCAGCACCAGGTCAATCGTCTCGGCGTCCTCGTTCTGGATCCGCTTGATGACGGTGGACCCGGCGGTGGGCAGCTCGGTGGCCTCGGGCGAGATGGCAATTGGCGCCATCTTTGCGTGGGTGGGTGAGGGTCAAAATGGACAAGAGGTTTCTAAAGCAAGACAGACAGGAGAAAACAAGAACTAGAAAAGGGACGGGAGAGAGAAAAAAAAAACAGCTGTCCAACAGTTGAAATATATCCCCCGCCCTCTCTCTCCCCCGCCAAGTCCTCGAAAGAGAATTGCGCTGCGCGTGTGACAAGCCCGCAAGTGTCAACCCCCTTCCCCGGTGGCGCCGTCTCGTCCTGCCCGATTCCGAAACTGGAAACCCGGAGCGCCGTGGGGTTTTCGGGCGGGGGGGGGGTGCCTGTGGGGTGGTTCCCTCCAGGTCCCGACTCTCCGGCGCGCCGGGGGGAGTCTACCCGGACGGCACATGACGAGGGGAAACTCGCTGCCGAATGCGGAAGTGACAGGCACTCGGTCTTTTCAGGCGCTTGCAATTGCTTCGTCTCTTTCTGAGGGGCGTGTGTCTCTCTTGTTTTTCTCACGCCTCCGGCTGCCGTGGCCCCGTTCAGTAGTCTTCCTGCATATCTGCCGGCTTGCCCTCTTCGACTCGGCCGGGCGGGACGGGACGCATGCAACTGCCGTCGGAGCTCCGTGGCCCGCCCCCTCCCGGCTGCAATGACCGATCCGGGGAAGATGGAAGGATGGGAGCTCGCAGGACTCGGCGCTGCAGCTCTTGCACGCGTACACCTGCCCTGAGATGTTGGATGATTGGGCATCGTCATCAGGCGCAGCTGCAGTTTGCTGAATGCAGTCTGCAGCATAACATCGGCATCATCCGGCCTCTGTGCCAGCTATATCCTCTAGACGATCCTCGATGCCAATTCCGTCCCTGCAACATCCCTCAACCACCTTTCTTCCTTCGATACCCCTTTCAGTCTTTACCATGGCTCCAGCAATCGTCAGCGACATCGAGCTCCCGGCCCGCGAGGTGCCCGAGACCAAAGCCACCCCGACCTCCAAGACCACGACCCCAAAACTCTTCTCCCTCGAGGGCAAAACGATCGCCATCACCGGCGGCGCGCGCGGCCTGGGCATCACCCTCGCCATCGCCGTGGTCGAGGCTGGCGGCAGCGTCGCGTGCCTGGACATTCTCGAGCAGCCGTCGGCCGAGGAGTGGACGCTGCTGAACAAGACGGCGACGGCCAACGGCGCGTCCGTGGCGTACCGCAAGTGCGACGTCACGGACGAGTCGTCGGTCGAGGCGGCCGTGAGCGCTGTGGCGGCCGAGGCGGACGCCAACGAGGCTCCGTTCTGGGGCGCGATTGCGTGCGCCGGCATCCAGCAGCAGATTCCCGCGCTCGACTACCCCGCGGCCGACTTCGACCGGATCCTCAAGGTTAACGTGACGGGGGTATTCAACACGTGCAAGTACACGGCGAGGGTGCTACGGGCGAGGAACAGCCCGGGCAGCATTGTCATCATCTCGAGCATGTCTGGCAACGTCGCCAACCGAGTGAGCCACATAATCTACGAAATGAAACACCTGTCAGAGTGGTCTACTGACCATGTTTTAGGGCCTCTCGTGCACCGCTTACAACACGAGCAAGGCCGCCGTCCAGCAGATGTGCCGGTCGGTCGCGCAGGAATGGGGCAAGTTTGGCATCCGAGTCAACACACTCTCTCCCGGCGTAAGCACCATGAATTCCAACCCTGCTACTACTCCTTTTCGATAGACTAACCATGAGACTAGTACATCCGAACCGCCATGACGGACCAGCTTCTGATTGAGAACCCCGAGGTCGAAAAGACGTGGATGGCCGGCGCTCTGCTGGGCCGCCTGGGTGCGCCCGACGACTTCAAGGCCCCCGCAGTCTTTCTCTTGTCCGAGGGCGCTTCATTTGTCCACGGCACCGATCTAAGGGTAGATGGAGGACACTGCGCTTCTGCCTAGAGTATCATATGGCCGCGATGAAAAGAATAGACGGTAATGACATGAATAATACTATAGAATGGTTCAATTGATAAAGCATGGTACACAGTGTCGAGAGCCATGAAGCGACGAGAGAGACTGTGTGATAGGCCTCCGCCTAAGTTTAGGTCTCCTCCACACCACACCTTTAAGCTTAACCACAGCTCGCGATCTAGACTACCACAGACGCCAATCACGCAGCACTCAGCTCAACGCCATCTCCCTCTAACCTCCCCAGGCACCGAAATTAAAGGATTCAGCCTTGACATGCACCATTGTTGGTGGCGCGCCACTGCCACCACAATGCCATCTTAGCGCGGCATCAGCCTCAGTCGCTCCAGCTGGAATGGCGGGTGCCTTGGCTGCAAAACAATTAAAGACACCACTGTTCCTCAGGCGGACATCTTAGTTTTGTCCTCAGTCTATCCCACCGCAAAGAACAAAACACAAGGAACAAGATGACTACATTCTCCCTATCCCATGAGGCTGCCAATGCTCTCGCCCAGACGGCCCTGCATGATCGCATCGTGGGCTGTCTATTTGGCTCGGCCCTTGGAGACGCCATCGGCCTGTACACCGAGTTTCTCAACGCCGAGCTTTCAGCCAAAGCATACCCAACCCGGTCGTTCACTCTCCTCCCCGCAGAGAAGGCAACTCCGTTCAGGCGCGATCGCCACCGCGACTTCCACCGTCCGGGCGAATGGACCGACGACACCGACCACGCCATGTTGATCCTGCTGTCGTACCTCCACAGCGACGGCAAGCAGATGAGTCCCCGGGACTTTGCCTCCCGGCTGTCCATCTGGGTGCGGATGGGCCTGCGCGCCCTCGACACTCTGCCCCTGGGCCTCGGGCGGACGGTGGGCGCAATCGTGAGGAGCAAAGATTACCTGGATGCGCCCGAGGCCACGGCGCGGCAGCATTGGACAAAGGGAAATTACAACGCTGCGCCGAATGGGAGTCTTATGCGGACGCATCCCCTCGGGCTCATGTGCTTGGGTAAGACGGTCGAGGAGACGTTTGAGGTGGCTGCCGACTACTCGGTTGTCACTCATGTCGACTCCAGATGCGTCATCGCCTGTGCGATTGGGACTGCACTTGCCCGCGGACTCGTACGCGGGGAGATTCACACTGAGAGTCAAATCGACGAAATGATTGACGCCGCTATCGTCTGGTATAAAGCTCGCCAAGAAAAGGAACTGCGCGACCCGGAACGCAAAGACGAGCCGCGTCTCGATGTCGAGGAACTCAAGGCCCACGCCACCGCGAAATCGTTGGCCGATCTCAAGCTGGACGACAGTTACAAGATCGGATATGTCTACAAGACCTTTGGTTCTGGCATCCTGCTCCTGCGCCTAGCCATGCGCCAGCTGGAGTCGAACAAGCTTCAGTCCCAGCTCACCACTTTCGAGCCCCTCATCACCGATCTCATAATGGAAGGAGGCGACGCCGACACCAACGCCTGCTTCGCCGGCGCCCTGCTAGGTTCATTCCTCGGCTTCAAGGCGTTGCCTCCGCACTGGCGCGACGGCCTTCGCTACGGAACTTGGCTGATGGAAAAGGCCGAAGGGCTCTGCACGGTTGTCGGTGTCACTGAGGGGCCGTATACCGGGTCGGGCGATAAGGACACGGCGCCGGACGGTGGACGGGGCTACTTGACGGATGACCAGATGGAGAGGAAGTGTATGGAGATGCAGGCGTGGATGGCGCAGCAGGAGACGGAGTGGAAGAAGAGACAGGAGGGCGATAAGAAGAAGTGGTTTGCATGGAAATGAGGGGCCAACGGGCGTTCTGGTACTTGAAACAGGGTGTTGTTTATGGGAACTCCTCGGTTGTTCTTTTGGCAATAGTAGCACAAATAATATGATTGGTATAACTCCTATATGTTTGTATCTATGTCTGTGAATTAAGATCCAAACAGTGAGGTCTCACAATTTGACTTTTGATGCTCTAAATTTAGCCCAATACTTAAACGTTAGGTAAAAGTGCTTTTCTGAGAATGTTTGCTGAGTGCTAACTCAGAGGGTCCTTGAGCTTGCCTAGGAGGAGAGAGCTGGTTCCATGGTTTCGCAGGAGACTTTCGCCAATAGATCCCAAGTAAACATGTTAAAAGATATGATTGTGATATTTAGCGAATACTTCATAGGGCATTTCGTTATCTACTTGTTGAACATGGCCCACATCTAGCATCACATAGACAGGGCGTCGGACTTGCGCTCCCTCGTCGTCTTCTCCTCGTGTTCAACCCCCACATTCTCAAGATCCGAGTCCTTGACCGGCGCGTCTCCAGGTACTCCCATACTTCTGTCCCAGTGGAGCTTGATCTTGTCGCCGGTGAAGAGCTTGTCGATCTGCTCGAGGGAGAGGAACCGGGTTTCGGGGTACAAGAAGTATATCATCGGGATGAAGCACAGATTGAAAGCGCTAAAGTAAACGTACGTCTTCCAGCCAATGTTCTCAAATGAGATTGGAACCGTCTCTACTACCAAAAAGGTAAAGATCCAGTTGGAGGCGGTCGCGAGGGCGGCTGCGCGGGTTCGGATGGCGAGGGGAGCGTATTCGGCGGGCACTAGGTTGTGTTAGACGAAAAACTCGAAGAAACGTTCGCAGGCAACTTACACAACCACGGAATGGCCAAGAGCCCAACCGCGAAGAAAAAGTTAAAGAGGAAGAGCATGACGGTAGCGGCAATGCCAGCTGACGCGCTGCCGTCTGCAACGGTGCCGGCGAGGATGGCCATGCAAGCGCACTGGCCGGCAGCAGCAAACATCATGAGCTTCCTGCGGCCGACGCGGTCAATGATCCAGATAGGGATGAGAGACGACAAGAAGTAGGCAACGCCGTTGAAACCAGTTAGGAGAAGCGACAAGTCGTGCGACATGCCAACCGAAGTCTGGAAGATGACGGGGGCGTACTGTAAAGTTGTCAGAAGACGCACTATAGGGTTGAATCAGGGAAGACAGACGTAAGTAATCAAGTTAATTCCACTGAGCTGCTGCATAAACTGGCCCCCGATTCCCAGCATCGTCCTGTACAAGAACTTCTGATCGCCGTTCTTGAGCATGGCCTTGAAGCCGGTCGTCTGCGCGGCTTCGCGCTCCTCGCGGATGGCGTTTTGGATCTCGGCCAGGTTGCGGCTGATGCCGGCGTCGTCCTTGTCGATGCGCCGGGCATCCGGGCGGACGGACCACAGGATCTCGCGGGCCTCGTCGTGGCGGTCGTGGGCGATGAGCCAGCGCGGCGACTCCGGGAGCACCAGGACGCCGGCGAGGGTGACGACGGCGAAGAGGATCTGCAGCGCCAGCGGGAAGCGGAACTGCGACTCGTTCTGCACAAAGGACATGCCGTAGTCGACCCAGTAGGCCATCATGACGCCGAAGATGTTGATGGCGAGCTCGATGGCTAGGCCGCGGCCGCGGTCTTTGGCGTTCATCAGCTCGGAGTGCCACACGGCTTGTGTCGTGTTAGTGAGGGCATC
Organism: Neonectria ditissima; assembly: GCA_001305505.1. Classification (NCBI taxonomy): domain Eukaryota; kingdom Fungi; phylum Ascomycota; class Sordariomycetes; order Hypocreales; family Nectriaceae; genus Neonectria; species Neonectria ditissima. The sequence goes on along the minus strand of LDPL01000040.1, from coordinate 3,746,273 downwards.
CCAGGGGCAAGCAGACATTAGGGAAACTCACGAATAGTACTGGTGTTCATGCCGTTCCCGAGCCCGGCGACGACGCGGCCGACAATCATCTGCGGGATGCCGTAGGCCGAGGCCTGCAACGCGGCGCCGATGCTCAGGACGACGCAGCCGAGCATGATGCACCGGCGGCGGCCGAGGGCCTCGCCCCAGACTAGGCAGAAGATGGCGCCGAAGAAGCAGCCGATCTCGTAGATGGCCACGACGGTGCCTTGCAGCGACGAGCTGCCGCCGCCGCCGTTGGCCGTGTCAATCTCCGGGAAGGTGTCGGTGAAGGCATAGCCCGTCAGCAGGCCCGACATGACGCCCTGGTCGTAGCCGAACAGGAGGAAGCCGGAGCCGGCCGTGGCGGTGATGGCCCAGTCCAGGGGCTTTCCCACGAGGAGAGGCATGGTGGTGAAGAGACGGGTGAGGAGACGGGTGAGGAGACGGGTGAGGAGGACGGTTAGGATTTACTCCTAGAAGAGTCTGGGTAGTGTTTGGGCTGTTTGGAGAGTCGAGGCATTCACAGACTGGGGGCCTTTGGTAGCATATATACGACTACGACATCCGACTCGACAACTCGACTCCAAACGAAAATTCACAGGTTGGCCGTCCCCGTGGGTGGAAACCGGGGCACCCGCAAAACCTGGTTCCCCACGGGCGGGGAATTACATCACGCAACGAAAGGGAACGGGGGGAGAAACATTTCCTGGGGTTCTGGGGTAGGGGACCGTTCGGGAGCCGTGAAGGCATTCGCAAGCGGAGGTGCGGCCGTATGGGGATGCGGATTGCAACGTCAGTGAGGGAAAAAGCAACCAGGCAGCAGGATTTCCCGATGCTCGAGTGCTCCAGCGTCAGTGGGATTTAGCATTCTTCTGGTAAACCCGCTGGACGGCTGGCAAGCTGGGATGTAGATCAGGGTGGTGGTGCGGCAGTCCACTTTGGGCTGGAGAAGGACGATGATTGTTTCTACGGCCAGGGCCAGGTTTGTTCGCTGGGCTGAGATGACGCTAAGGGACCATCTACACCCTGGTTTGAACCATTTACTTGTTGAGAAGACTTGAAGCTAATTGAGATACAGAACCGTAGACTTAGTCTGGCTTTCTCTATAGAGATTCACTTTTTTGTGTCTAGTCTTATTTATACAAGTTCAGTGGAGTCGTCGATCTTGGCTTCGGACTGTCGATCAGGCAACTGTATGCGCGAAACAAACCCCGGAATGTATAGCCGGAGTCCGCTTCGAGATTCCCATTTGCGTCCCAGAAGAGACACAGCCGACAGCCGCGCTAATTAACCCCAATTGACCCAGAGAGGGCGTGTATTCATGTCACCGGGGGGAGTGTCGTTTACGCCGTCACTACGGAATGCACTCGACTTGGAAGGCCAAACCACGCGCTCGCCAAAGAAGAAAAAAATAGTCCGCCAGCCAGTCCGCCCCGTCGGTCGAGTTCGAAAAGGGCATGTGGGAACGCCCGCGGCGAGGGCCATAAGGTCGCGAGAGAAGCCCACGATAACGTGAGGGGTGGTGTTTGCTGGTGATGGCCCAATTCCCTCTTGTGACTTTTCTACGACCCGGCCGTGATATCCTGCGTGACAAAACTCCCCTTCCTCGCTTCCGACAAAACAAAAGAGAATATCCGCCCACAGATCGACCATGACTCTAGGTAGGACGTCGTCCCATTGTCGGGCAATGATCGGCACAGAGCTGAGACCATTTTTTCCAGGGAAGAGCTTCATCGGGGGGACAGCAGATCCAGTGTCCAGCCTAAGCTTAACCCCTGCTATTTTCTTATGACTACCCTATTATTTTCTAAAGGCAGTATATATAATCTGCATATACATAATAATTATTAGACAATATAATCAGAATAAAAAGTCCTTTTATTATATTAATATCTATTAGTCTAAGGCTAATTAATCTTACTAATATGTAGTATATATAGGGTATATCTATAATTAGAGTAGTAAGTTATTAAGAGATAGTCTATCTACTTAGTATATATAGGATATATCTATAATTAGAGTAGTAAGTTATTAAAAGATAGCCTATCTACTTAGTATATATAGGGTATATCTATAATTAGAGTAATAAGTTATTAAGAGATAGCCTATCTACTTAGTATATATAGGATATATCTATAATTAGAGTAATAAGTTATTAAGAGATAGCCTATCTACTTAGTATATATAGGGTATATCTATAATTAGAATAGTAAGTTATTAAAAGATAGCCTATCTACTTAGTATATATAGGGTATATCTATAATTAGAATAATAAGTTATTAAGAGATAGCCTATCTACTTAGTATATATAGGATATATCTATAATTAGAGTGGTAAGTTGTTAAAAGATAGCTTATCTGCTTAGTATATATAGGGTATATCTATAATTAGAGTGATAAGTTATTAAAGATAGCCTATCTGCTTAGTATATATAGGGTATATCTATAGTCTAAAGAAGTAAGTTATTAAAAGATAAGAAAATAAGTCTATTATATTTATATCTTAATATAGAAAAATAGTATTATATATATATATAGTATATATTATAAGAAGAAAATAGGAGAGAAATCTATATTATAACTATTAATTATATACTTAATAGATATATTTTCTGTCTTTTTCCTTATAATAAGCTAATAAGGCTGCTTTAGTACTGTTTACTCTGTTGATAGTGCTATAGTAGGTCTTTAAAGATGGATGAATACTGAGGCTTAAGAGATTTAAGTAAGTTGGATTTAGTAGGTGTGTGTTATATATTATATATATACTAACTATATTTTAGGATAATACCCCTATTTCTCAGCCTCTCCTAGACCTTCTAGACATTCTAAAGGTAAGCTAATATAATATCTAAGTATACTATTTATTAATATATTTTAGGAGGTTATTAATATATTAGGTATTTGTATTATAAAGTCTAGTGTATATATAGTATATATACAGTGTATTATGGATATACTTACTCTACTAAGCTACCCTATAGTATCTACTAATAGTATCCTCTACTTACTTCTACTCTTTGAAATAAGTGCTATTATATAAGAAAAAGCCCTAGATATTATTAAAAGTTAGCTTTCTATTATCTAATTTACAATAAGATAGTAGACTAAGCTTAATAATATAATTCTAATAATTATATAAGTTTAATAGATATCTATTATATGAAGAGTAAATACTAAACATATACTAGTTTGCATTTAGTTAGAACAGAGAAAGAGGGGAGGTTTTAGCACTAAAGTTTCTATTACTCTAGAATTCAAAGATGTCTATTTATTAAACCTATGCTTATAGAAGAGTAAGACCAATAGAATAATAGATTTGATGCCTAGTATATTAGTGCTATTCGCTGAGAATATACTGGAAGGCTAAGAGTAATAGATATTAATAAATAGCTAAAATAATATACTAAGTAGTAAGTATATATTATATATATTCCTACTATATATAATAATAATCTAATATTATTTTAGGGCTTTCTAAAGCTATTAAAGCTTATAGAATTAGCTAGGTTTATAGTGCTATAAAGTAGTTACCCTTAGTGAGGAGAGAGGGCTATCTTATTGTAAAGATTAGTAGATAGAATAGATTAAGTTAGAAGAGGTAAGTATAAAATTTACTTAGAGTATATAGTAAACATATACTAAGCATATACTAAGTATATATTAACTATATTAGAATATCTTCCTAGGTTACCCTTAGAGTACTAAAACTAGTTATTATACTAAGTTCTATATAGACAAATTATCTATTAAGCTAAAATACCTTTAACATCTAGTAACCTTTAGATATAGTCCTAGTAAAGGTAATAGTTATAAGTATTATTCATTTTAGGATACTATAACTTTAAAGTATAAGGATTATTATGAGTATATACCCTATAGATATTATACATATAATAGGTATATACTAACTACTAAGGATTTTATTATATACAATTAGTAAAGCTAAAGACCCTCTCTTATAATATTAAATTCAATATCCTTATTCCTTTTAACCTTACTTAGTTTCTATTCCTTATACTTACTGTATGTAGAGTATATACATATATACCTCTACTACTAAAGAACATTCTAAAGGATATTAAAAATAATCTCCTAAAAGCCCTCATAGAGTAAGAGGATATCCTAATAATTATATCCTATACATATACTAAATATATACTAGGTATATACTAACTATATTTTAGGCTAACTCTACCTTTATCCTATCTTATAATCCTTCCTTAAGAAGTATTAGTAGAAATACCTCTATATAGTATATCCTATACTTAATTATAAAGATAAAGTATAAGCCCTAATTCATTAAGCTTAGCTTCTATAATATCTAGAAGGAAGTAATCTTTTAGGTATTTATAGATAGCTTATACTATACTTATACTAGGTATATACTTATAATATATAGGGCTTATATAAGAGTATTACTTTAATTAGCTCTATGACCTAGTAGACTAATAGATCTAATAGGTTTAGATTTAAGGCCTAAAGGATTACTTTATTGTCCTCTACCTTTAACAGTAAGTAGCTATATTTAAAAGAGCCTAATACCTATAGATTAATCTATTATTCTAACTGATTTATAGAAAGCTAAATATTCTTATATACTCTTCCTTTAATAAAAAAGCTAAGCGTAAGTATAGTATATTCTGTTTATATACTATATATATACTAATTACTCTTTAGTCTACTAAATATATATCTATATTATTATAATAAAAGATATAGTAGAATGTTATTAAGAGGTATATATAAGTCTATTTAATAAATAGAACTAAGCTAATATATATATAGCTATTTTATACTATGTTTTCTTACTTAGGGAGACTTATAAATACTCCTATATACTGGTATTATATTAGCTATATGTCTTAATCTTCTTTATTATCTATTTAAGCAATTACTTATAATATAGATATAAAGCAAGCAAAAGGGCTAGGGTAGTATCTTTATAATATATATCCTTAGCTCTCTTAGGAAGAGTATCTTAAGTATTTACTTATCTTCTATAAAGTTTATATTAAGTATAACTAGCACAAAAGCCAGCTAAATACTCTAGATAAAAAGTTCATTTTACCTCTATTAGATACTCTTATATAAGAGATATATAAAGAGTATATTATCAGCTTATATATAGTATATCTAAACTAAGCAATATAGTTTCAATCTAAACTTATACCTTAGGTTATAGCTAGGCTAGTTACTAGTATATCTAAGGTTAATAGTAAATAGTAAACTTATACTTAGAAGAATACAAATACAGAAGAAAGTAGCTATTAGGAAGACTATATATCTATAGGGATAAGAGTTATACTTTTAGTAGTAATTCTTAGGTATATTTCTTTCCTACATATACTATATATATACTAACTACCTACTAAGCTTAAGTAATATATTAAGGAGAAGTTCTAAAAGCTTACTATAACCTAGGAATATAGTATTAAATTACATTAGAGAGATATAAGCTATAAGCAGTAACTCTAGAAGGCTATAAATAGAAAAGACTATATTAACCAGGCTTAAGCAGAGCAAAGGGCATAAAACCCCAGTCTTCCCTAGAACCTAATCAACCCTTACGACTCCCTAATTCGACTTAAGCATATACTTAGTATATACTTAGTATCTCTTAGGTCTAAGTTATAACTCCTAGACTCTATTCTAGAGCATACGCTAAACATACACTAAATATATACAAATATTAGACCTTAATCTTTACACTCTTCCTAGTAATATTTGCTTAGTATATACCTAGTATTACCTATAGGTATTAAGCCTATAGAATCCCTAGAGGAAGACTTATATGTATATACTCCTAGTAGATACTAAGATTCTCCCTAGTATATATATAGTATATATTATATATTTAATACTTTAACTAAGGTTACTATTTTCCTAGAGAGCTACTTATCCTATAAGTATATACTAAGTATATACCTAGTATCTATATATTAGAGTAAGATATTATATAAAGATAAAAACCTCTACTAATATACTAATAGATCTTATCTTACTGATCCTAATCTCTCTCCTAAGGAGATAGAATATAGGGGTTAATTCTAGGTAGTACTAATTAGACCTATATAGTCTTATATATACTAAGTATATACCAGAAGATAATAATATAATATTTATCTCTTTATAGCTATTACTAATAGTAGTAATTAAGTAATTATAGTAAGATAATATTAAGATAGAGCTACCTTCCCTAAAGTAAACTAAACTCATAGTAAGTATATATACTAAGTCTTTATTTTAATAAATACTAATATTATATAAGCCTAATATATACCTAGTAAATATCAAATAAGAGCTAGCTTAAGAATTACTCTCTAAACGCAGAAGGGAATAGAGCATAGGAAGCTCTAGTAATAATATATCTACCTAGTATATATATATCCTTATACAATAGTATAATACTCTCTATAGGTAAAGAGAGGAACTTTAAGTTTAATAAGAGATTATTAATCTTTAATAAGAAATAGATTAACTATGAAAAGTAAGTTAATTATCTCTATTATTAAAGTTATATTAATAAGAGATAGGAAATTAATAAAAGGATATTTAAGGACTATATAGATCTATCAGAGATATAATAGGTATATACTATATATATAGTCTATATATAATACCTTAGATATATCCTAATCTAAATCCCTTACCTTCCTTTTATATATACTCTTCTAAATAGGAAGAATCTAGACTTAAATTAGATAGTATACTAAGATAATATATTTAGTAAACTTACTTAAAGATAAGGGATTTATTTTATTAGTTTCTTAGGATATACTTAATATCTAGTATCTATTATAGATATACTAGGTATATCTAAGTTAGGTTTATCTTCTAAGAGAGTAACTATAGTCTCTATTTCCTCTTAGGGTAATAGAGTAGAAACTATAGGAAGTATTAGGGGAGAGTATATAGTAGATTAATGAAAGTACTAGCTATATTTTTCTCGAAATGAAGAATCTACTGTACTAATATATAGTAAGTATCTCTAGAGTATATACTTAGTAGATATAACTTATATAAGAGCTTCTAACTTATCTGTAAAACACTAAATAAGAGAAGTATCTAGCCTAAGACTAAAGGATATAAGTAATAAAGTAAGAATAGATAAGAGAGAATTACCCTAGGTTATAAAGATATTAAGTATTTTACTATCCTTAAGAAAGTACCCATTTTCTAATAACACTATATAGTCAGTATATACTAAGAGTATACTATATATATATTTACTTACTTTTCTCTATTACTTTGTTCTTAGGGTTAAATATTTACTTGATTTAGAAGAATAATATAATTAGTATAATTATAGTATATATAGCAGTAAAACTAAAAGAATATTAATTAATAGAATAACCTAAGGACTAAGACTTATACTTATATTATCTATAAAGTATTTCCTATATATTTTAAGAGATATATTAATAGTAAAATTATACCTACAGATATTCAGCATATAGATAGTATATATTATAGATATACTATATATATACTAAGTATATACACTTAAGTATTTAAGTATAAAAGTTAGGGTAAAGGAGTTATCCCTTAGGGAATTAGGCCTTTTATATCTTAGTATTATTATAGGGAAGAGATAGTTTAAAACTTACTATAATAAAACCCAGATTATAATAGATTTACTACTTACTTTACAGTAAGATTATAAAATTTAAGTACTATAAGTATAAAATAGAAGATAAAGAAAGAAAAGAGAATAAAGAAGATTAAAAAGAGAGATATTATTATATAAAGGCTAATCTTACTTAATATATATACTAGCTATAAGTATATCTACTTATCTAAAATTAGTTTATATAAATATATATAGTATCTCCTAAGTATATATTAGGTATATATTATATATTTTATAATTACTTAGGATAAACTACTATATAGATATTCTAATTTTTTTTTTAGTCTATAGCCTACTACTTTTTCTGTATATACTTAACTTATACTCCTTTATAAGGAATAAAAATAAAGGTATATCCTAGGTATATACCCTATATATACTAATAAAATACCTTAGGTAAAGTAATTAAGCCTTACTAGCTGTATTATTAGATTATATCTAGATATAAGAGCCTAGACATATTAGCTTAGTATATACTTAATATATATTAAGGACTTACTATAATAATAGGTAAGGGTTTCTAAGGTACTACTACTACCTTAGCTACAATAGCTATAGGTACTACTATAGCTACCTACAAAAAGGTTAGTATATAATAAATATATACTAAGTAGATATATAATATATACTTACTTAGGGACTCAGAGGTAGGGGCATTATTAATCGTAAAGGCCTATATAAGTCAGTATTATATTATATATGTTAGGTATATATTAGGTATAAGCTGAATATATATACTACTATTTAGACTTATATTATACTTCTTAGAGCTAGGGGTCTTAGGAGTTTTAGCCTAAGGCTAATATTATTAGTATATTATTAGTATATACTTAGTATATATCTACTTATATAATAATAAAACTATAAGCTATATATAGCCTAGAAGGTAGTATTATTAGTTCTATAGTAATATTAGTAATATATATTATCTATATATATAAAGTATATATCCTACTAATAATAACTTATACCTTCTCCTTAAGGGTAGTTATAAACTTCTCTAGTAGACTATTAGCTGGACTAGTACTAAAGTATAGAGTTAGTATATACTAAATATATATAAAGTAAATATCTCACTATAGTTCTATTGTATAGATAGTATCTTACTACTTACTGTAGAGGATATATCTAAGGATAGTACTATAGTTAGTTAGTATATATATAGTATCTATCTAGTAGATAAGACTTATATATATCTAGTATTATACTTAGTATTATTAATATTATAGTAGCTTATTAGGGGGACTAGAAGGAATATAGTTAGTATATATAGAATATATATCTTACGTAGATAATATACTATTAATATAGTACTTAGTCTAGAGATAGTATTATAGCTGTAAATGTTAGTATAGGTAGTAGGTATATACTGATAATATACTTACCTATCTAGTACCTCTATTAAGGCTAAATAACTTACTATAAAGGGTACCTAAGGTATACTAGGTATTATATCTAGAGAATATTAGCTTAGTATATACCTAGTATACATTTAGTATTAATATATACTATCCTATTAATTTTAGCTAATTTAACTATATTGTTCTTATTATCTAAAAGTATAAGGTTAGTATATACTTTATATATATAAAGTAAGTACTATATAGTTAGGGTTATTAGGGTTAAGGATGTTATTATTATAGTAGGTTCTAAATTCGCCTATAAAAGTCAGTATAGGTATAAGATTAGTATATAAGCTATATATACTTACTATAATACTAGCTAAACTTAGAGTAGATAAGGGTAGTTAATATAAGTAAAATCTCCTAGTTAGAAACAAAGGCTAGGTATATTATTAGTATATATAGAATATATAAGTAGTATATATTTACTATTTATAGACTCTATAGTTAGTCAGGGGGGAGAAGGCTTAATTAGTATAATAAGAGAAAAACTATATATATACAGAGAAGAAAAAACAAAAGGTGGGAATATGTATAGCAGAATGTCAGTATATGCGCAGAAGGTATATATAATATTCTACTTTACGTAATCTAGGCTGTAGCACTGTACAGGGCAATATGCTCACAGGTGTAGGGCATTTTTTCTGCCCCGAGGTTTCCCCATCGGGAGGCTGCACACGGGCTCAGCTAACCTTGGACACGGGCTCAGCTATGTGCCCAGCTTCATCAGTGGGGTAGACCAGCCCGTGCAGCAGACCCTGCGAAGTTGTATACTCCACGACCCGTCGCTGAGTCTCATCGCGGCCGAAAAGAGTGAGCCAGCCTGTCTGAGAGACGTGAACGAGTATCGGAACGTGCGCTGACCGCAGGCACCGGGAAAAGTCCTCTATCGCCGACGCGCCTCAGAAAATGCCGACAAGGTCGTCTTGCTCTCCGGCGGCGGCTCCGGCCACGAGCCCGCCCACGCGGGATACCTGGGCGAGGGAGCGCTCGACGCCGTGGTCGCGGGCGAGATCTTTGCGTCGCCGTCGGCTTCGCAGATTCTGACGGCGCTGAAGACTGTCAAGTCGAGCAAGGGGTAAGTAAGGCCGTGGCGGGCGCCGGTCAAGGACTGAGATCGCATGTATAAGTGCCCTGGAGCTGACATTGTTTTTTCTAGAACCTTGATGATTGTCAAGAACTACACCGGTGACAAGCTCAACTTTGGGCTGGCGGCCGAAAAGGCCAAGGCCGAGGGCCAAAACGTCAACATGGTCATCGTGGGCGACGACGTCTCGGTCGAGGGCAATTCCTTGGTCGGACAGCGAGGCCTGGCGGGCGTGGTGCTTGTGCACAAGATTGCGGGTGCAAAAGCCGCCGAGGGGTAAGCCCAAGTCCACCTCCCTTCACATCTGCGCCGACTAACACGAGTTTTTTTGCATGCAGTGCCGACCTCGACCAAGTCACGGCGGTGGCCAAGAAGGCGGCGTCGCAGATGGCCACCGTCGCCGCCAGCCTGGACCGATGCAACGTGCCCGGGCGAGGCCACCAGGACTCGCTGCCCAGCGACCAGCTCGAGTACGGCATGGGCATCCACAACGAGCCGGGCGTGCGGCGCGAGGCCATCGCCAGCCTGCAGACGACGGTGGCGACGGCGCTGGACGTGCTGTTCAAGCCGCAGGCGGGCATGTGGCAGCCGCGTCGCGGCGAGCGCGTGGCCCTCATGGTCAACAACCTCGGCGGGCTGAGCGTGCTGGAGCTGGGCGTCATTGCCGACGAGGTGGTGCAGCAGTTGGTTGCGCGAGATGTTGCTATCGACCGCAGCTTGGTCGGCACGTTCGTCACGTCGCTGGACGGGCCGGGCTTCTCGACGACGCTGCTGCGGCTGGACGACGAGCTGGCGCGGCTGCTCGACGCTCCCACGACGGCGCCCGCGTGGCCCCGGTCTATTCACGGGTGGGCGACGGACGCGGAGGCGGTGTCCAGGCGCGAGACGACGGTTGTCGCCGAGGAGCCGACCGGTCGGGAGACGGGCGTTAAAGGTGTGTTGCGTTGATTTGAGCCGGGACCAAAGCAGGCGACTGACGTGGGTGGCCACAGTTCCGACATTGCTCGTCAGGGCCATCGTCGACGCCGTCGCAGCCACGACGGCCGAGGATGAGCCCAAGATTACTGAATACGACACGCTCGCGGGAGACGGCGACTGTGGAGAGACGCTGCTCAACGGCGTCAGAGGTGAGGCGCTTTCACCTGCCCCCTGGGCCGAATAGTTCTAGCCCAAGACACCAGCTGACCCGATCCAACTAGGGCTCGTCAAGGAATTCCAAAAGGACGACGCAGACTCGCTCGACATTGGTCAAGTATTCCGGCGGACAGCCATGACAGCGGAGCGCAGCATGGGCGGCACATCGGGAGCCATCTACGCCATCTTCCTCAACGCCGTGGCCAACCGACTAGCGGAGCTCACCACGCCAGCAACATCATCGCCGGCTCGCCCCGGGGTCGCGGCCCTCCTCGGCCCGGCGCTGCAGGGCGGGCTGGACGAGCTCTGCCGCTACACGCCGGCGCGCATCGGCCACCGCACGCTGATGGACGCGCTGATCCCCTTTGTCAGCGCCTTCAACGCCGACGGTCGCCCGCTGGGGAGCGCCATCGCCGACGCGCGGGCCGGCGCCGAGGGCACGCGGCAGATGGCGGCGGCGCTGGGCCGCGCGAGCTACGTCGGTCAGGACCGCTTCGACGACGAGGGCGGGATTCCGGACCCGGGCGCGCTGGGCGTGGTGAGCATCCTGCGGGGCGTGGAGGCGGCGCTGAACAAGGACGAGCTGAAGTAATGGAAACCAAAGCAAAGCAGGGAAATTAATTAGAAGGTAAAATAGCCAGACATCATGAAGGAAGAAAGAAAACAAGGATCCCCTTTGCAAAGTTCCCCCATCTGGATTGCCGCCGGCCTCTCCAAGCGGTGCTGAGACGGGGTTATCATCATCCCTGAACTCCCCCGGGTTTGCACTGATTCACTAGGTAGCCGCGCAATTCGTGTGCTGAGACGGTGTCAGGTACTCGTCGCCTGGCAGCTGAGGCATCACGACGACCGACTCGACAAAAGAAAAAAGAAAAAAGCGCCCACTCGGAAGTTGCATGAACGACAGACACACCACCCATCCCGCCGCCATTCGTCTCCGCAACTCCCCCACAGGCCATGTGCTGCTACCCCAGCCGCTAGAAAGCCAGGCGTCTAGAGTTGCCCCTCAGACCCCAGAAGAGCCAAAACTTCGTCCCCTCTCTCTCCACAGCTCGCAACGAAAGCCCACCTTCGCCATCGCCATCACCACCCGCCCACCTGCGGCTTTGCGCATCCCGCTTCCGCTTCCGCCTAGCGAATATGGACAGGACCCAGCCGAGGAAGCGCACGCGCACGCGCACCGGCTGCCTCAACTGCCGCCGCAAGAAGCGCAAGTGCGACGAGGGCCGCCCGGCCTGCGGAACCTGCTACCGCCGCAGCGAGCACTGCGAATGGGGCCTCAAGATCACGTTCCGCGCCGAGAATGCACAGAGCCTCGAGAGCCGCCACCCGTCGATGCGCAGGATGGCGAGGAGGCGTCCGCCCAGGGAGTTTGAGATCCTCGACATCACCTCCGAGGTCATCCGCGACTACAACGCCCCGTCGCCGCTGCTCGAGTCTGAGGATGAGGATGAGGAGGCTGAAGCCAAGGAGCGTGGGAGTGGGAGTGGTGAGTGATGCTGTTGCGATTGCGTTGCTGGCGGATACGGGTGCTGACATGTACACGATCCAGGCCACTATGATGGTGCAAACCCCCCAGCGAACGGTCGACTCTCTCGCGTCGGCGCCATCCCTCGTCCACCAGACGGCTTCCGTGTCGGCCAGAGACCCCCAGGCACAGGAAACCGGTCGCCCGCCTCCCAGCGCCAGACCGAAAGCGCCGTCGCGAACCTTCTCTACCTCCGACAGAGCGGCCATGTCCAGTCACCCGTCGACGTCGACGTTGATCCAGCCCTCCAAGCGTCAATGGACCCCATCGCCATGGAGATGATTCCCGATTACGCCTACATGGAACAGATACAGGCCTTCACTCCGGAGGGGACTTCGGAAGATGGCATCTTCCTTCCCGGCTCGGCATACCACGAGCTGCACTCGACGCTGCGGAACCATCTCATCCAGGAGACGAGGTCCAATGCCCCGACGCGGTCGACGACGCCCAGGTTCGAGGCGGACAGTCTGCACGACACTTCAATGGTTATCGACGACGAGTCGGTTGAAGCGATGCCGGTACCGGATTACCAAACATCCGCCAACAGCCGCTTGCCATTGCTCTCGGAAGATGAAGAGTGCGCCCTGTGGAAGAATTACTTTGATGAGATTGCTCCCTGGCTGGACAAGTTTGACAGGGATCGACATTTCCAACACATCCTACCGACCATGACGAAAAACCACGACTATCTCCGGTACTCGATGCTTGCGTTGTCGGCGCGCCAGCTTGAGCTGAAAGAGACGACCCTCCCGACGGATCGAAGCCTTGCTCTGTACCAAGAGGCCATCCATCTTCTCCTCCCCGACCTCCCCACCCGCAGCACCGCCGTCATCGCCACGTGCGTCATCCTCTGCGTGCTCGAAATGCTCAGCTGCTCGCCCAAGGCGTGGCGACGACACCTAGACGGCTGCGCCAGCCTGATGGAGGCGGTAGGCATCAACGGCTTTGTCGGCGGCATCGAGGAAGCCCTGTTCTGGTGCTTCGCGCGGATGGACGTCTGCGGCGGGCTCATCTCGTCGGTCAAGACGCTCATCCCCGTCTCGCAGTGGGCGTCCAAGCGGACCCTCGAGGCCGACATCGAGTCGTTCCGGGCCACCACGAACTTCGAGCACTGGGCAAACTACGCCGTCTACCTGATCGCCCACGTGCTCGACCTGCTGGCGCCCCTCCCCTCGGAGACGCTGCTGCAGGCGCCGGCGCGCAACGACGCCAAGTTCCGCGCGCGCTGGCTCAAGCTGTGGCGGCACGTGTGCGACTGGCACCAGCGGCGACCCGCGCCGCTGCTCCCGACCATGACGATCCCGTCGTCGGACGCGTCGCCGTTCCCGACCATCCTGTTCTCCAACCCGGCGGCCATCTCGGGCAACCAGCTGCACCACACGGCGTCGATCCTGATGCTGCAGAACCAGCCGACGGCGGCGGCGGCGTGGCTGGCGTCGAAGCCGCGGAGCATCCTCTGGCACGCACGACAGGTCTGCGGCATCAGCATCTCCAACGGCCACCACGGCGCCTGGACCAACGGCATCCAGCCGCTGTGGATCGCCGGCCGGTGCATGAGCCACCCGAGCGAGCACAGAGCTATTCTGGAGCTTCTGGGGCGCATCGAGAGGGAGAGCGGGTGGGGGACGCGGTGGCGGGCGGATGATTTGAAGGAGTTTTGGGGGGATCTGGGAGATTGATTGCAGGACAGGACAATAAGCTTGATGGGGATTTAGGTGTACGGTCCGGAAAATGGCGTTTTGTTGCTTTTGTTCAAGGGTTACATGTATGTGGACTCGAAGGATGGGATGGCAGGTAAATTGGAGAATTCAGACATTGAGGTGTTCCGACGAGAGAGCAGGCTCATCTTCGTTATCCATCCTTCTACAGAGCATGTCCACTGAAGAGATGATGCCACGCGTTTTGTTGTCCAGGTGAATCAACAGTCTTGCTATGTTAAAAACTCTCGCTCTCCTCCTGGATCTACCATGCGCGCTTACAACCTAATCTTTCTGTTCTACGTTGTACATGAGCCGATCAAGGAAAACAACAACGGTGGAGCGCTTTTAGTGACTATCTAAGTTCGACTTGAGCAGTCGCTTGACGACAGTCTCTTGACGACAGTCTCCCTGGGTTCACCGAGACAAAGAAAACTCCCAACAAAGGAGCATTGTTCAGTGTATCCTTGACCCCCTTTGTCGACTCAACGGGCATTCAACATCGGAACACTTGGCAAACTCTTGCTTGCCTACCTTGCATTTCTTTGTTGTGCCTATCAAGTAAAACCCTTTAAAGAACTCATATCACATGGTATTGAACAACTGAACACAGACTTTAAAGACCCTGTTCCGCGCCCTAGAGCCCACGGCGATACAGCAGAAAGCCACTGTTCCATACCATCGACCCAGCCAAGCAAATACATAACCTCTTCCACCTCCGAACGTCCCCCCTTTATCTTCCCAAACTCCCCACACGACGGCCAAAAACAAACCAAGAACAGACTAGAATGCCCCAGAAAGACACGGCAGCAACCCTCTACTTCCGAGCACTCCGCCGCCTCACGACGATGCAAACGCCGCCCTCGCCCACGCCGCACACGGACAAGTGGACGGTGGAAATCCTCGCAGGCCAGACGAGCGCGGAGCAGCGCGCGCGCGCGTGTCTGATGGTGCACTTCCTGACGACGCTGACGGCGTGCGGCAGCGAGCACGCGCCGAACCTGGGGCTCAAGTGGTTGCGCTGCAAGAAGGCGCTGCTGAGGGGACAGGCGGTGCGCGATGAGATTGCCTATGTGAAGCATCTGCGGCTGGTGCAGCGGTTTTGGGCGCCGCTGAGCAAGGAGCAGCGACGGGGTGTGTTTTCGGCGTTTGAGCGGTATTTGGGTATGAGGGAGGGGAGGCTTTTGGCGATTGTGAATGAGGAGGTTGAGCAGTTGAGGGGGGTGATGAAGTGAAGGACGTGGGTTGTCATGAGGAGAACGACGAGTTGTGGTTGATGAGCTCATCTACATGCTCTCGAGACTCGGGGCTCTAATTTGGGCATTTCATACTTTTGTTTTCTTTACACATTGTCCTCTTCGGTCATCAAGACTGATGAGCTTGTCCCGTTGACATAGCCTTATCCTTTGAAATACGCACAAGGATCTTTCAGCAACACCCTTTTCTTTTCAATGAACTCAAACCTGGGAAAGTGTCCTAGCTTTTGATGGACTCTCAGCACCCAGATCTCCTAGCTTCATAGTAACTTTTTGAGTGCGAGACCTTCTTTTAATCAATATCAACCATGTAGGGTTGAGTGTTCCTTTTCCCATCTGTACAGTTCCGACTCCAATGTATTTCAAAGTAAATGTTTCACTTGCTAAGCAGACCCCTTTCGAGCGTCGACTCATGTTTGAAACTTGCTAGTCTCCGACTTTGAGCCCCAAGGTAGTTCTTTCAAGTTCCGTCTCAGATCATTTCGTTTCACTTTGATTGCCTTGATTCCCGGCCATAAGTACCTACCAACGCTCAAAAAAGAGCAATGGTGGCTGAAGTGCCCTGAGCATCAGCTTCCTCCTCATTCTCATGTGTTCTCTCACGACGTCAATGTCCTTTACTTGGTCGAATTGAGATTGATAGCATCAAAAAGACGCTGCCGTAGTGACGAGTAGGGTTTGTAGGGAAACTTTGCATATCGGATGGTTAATGAGGCCGAGAGTGCCTTTTCAGGCACTTCCAAGTTCTCGGGGTAACCGAATTTGCCGAGAAAAGCAGCACTGATGCCGGCCGAGTAAAAGTGCATATCCTCAGTATCCGTCTCATCAACGAGCACGGCACAGACCTATGAAAAAATCAGGGGTTCGCATCGACCAGCTTTCTCATCGGGCCGCCGTCAGATGAACTGACCCTGTACTCATGGCCTCTCCGGTCAGTACCCTCGTCGGCAACCTTTTGCGCCTGCGCCTGCGCCAGACCAAGCAGCACGGCGAGGATGTACGGATCACGGCACGGATCCGCAGGCTCGAGAGGCTTCAGATGCAGCTGCTGTTGAGCGGCGACGGGGGCGTTCAGCCGGTGCTCCCGCCGGCGCGGGCGAGGCATGGGGAAGACGGTGCCGCGCTGGTACTTGATCATGCCGCGCTGCATAAAGGCGAAGACGGGCGCGCGGTCCTGCGGCGGCACCTGGCGTTGACTACGCGGCGCGAAGACCAGCCCGTGGAGACGAAAGCTGTGATGGGCGCCGAAGTGGAAGTAGCCAAAGGGGCTGGCGACATTAGCGAGAAACGCAGTTGAAAAAGGACTGCTTGTCAAAAAATAGCCTGTCGTACCGGATGCACTTGAAGGGCCCGTCCCGCTCCGTCAGGATCCGGCGGATGACGGCGTTCTTGGTTTCCGAGGCCGCCAAGCTTTCGGCCTCGTGGGTCCAGTAGTCGAACGGCCGGGGATCGACGGGCCCGGAGTCTAACGGGCGCTCTCCGCCGTCGCCGGGAACCACGTCGGATCGCGGCTCAAAGACGCACGCCAGCAGCTGGAGATGGCGGCCCGTCCACTCCAGCGGCTGCACGAAGAGCCGCTCCCGGGGATGCCGGCGGACCAGCTCGTCGACGGTGAGGGCCGACATTTGCGGAACGCGGAGGGCGGGGGAGAACAGAAAGACCGGGCGGGTTTTGCGGATTGGTAATGTTGTGACTTACGCTGGGTTGTCGAGACGGGTTTGGCGCTGACTGCGGGAGAAACGGTCGAGTCTTTTGTTGTTTCTGGTTGGGAAGTCGAGAAGCTGAAGGGTTGGCGGTCACGGGCGCCACAACGACCCACCCATGCAATCCACTGAAGGTGTTCCGGCCGTGCGGACATGAGTGGCATCCGAAACGGTCCAGAGCGGGTGTCGTTTACTTTGAGACTGGGAATGCGCTCAGGGTTTGGTGAAAGGGATGGTTACTTGGGTTGGCTCGTGAGTTGCGTGCTGTGGCTCTCACAGCTCAAGAAATCAATCATCACAAGGTGTTGAGTCAGACTGTAAACCGAACTTGCCTGTGTGTATCTTGTAATTCACAAGCATGATTCTTTGACGGCGATTCTGTCCTTGAACGGTTTGATGTTTTGCACAGGTTGAGCTGTCGCATGTTCTGAGTTGGAGCCACCTAAGCCTCTACCACAAGCAGTGAATCAAAGTCAAAAGACTAAACAACAACTAAATTTCAAAGCGACCTATTCCTACGAAGAGCTGAAATCTCTCTGCCGTGACCGGAGTCTTGCATACCTCCAACCGTCGACCAGCCAAGATCAAAGCCAAATCATAAACTATCAACAAACCGAGAACAGCTTTTGGGTAGTGTTACAAGTCCAAGGCGATCCCCTCGTTTTCTCTTCCTGAAGATGGCGCAACTCAGATACCTCGGCCCTGAATTCGGTCGCCAGCAATTCCATACGACGACAGAGTCTCGCCCACCTCGCACGGATCCTTGCCAAACTCCACCTTCTCCAGCTCCTCGGGCCGATCCTTCTCGAGCGCCATCTTGCCCATCTGCGCCTGGCAGCGATAACTACCGAACTTGTACTCGACGACGGCGCGGTCGCCAGCGACGATGAGGGTGGTGATCTCGTCTGTCTGGAAGATGAAGCGCGCGTTGAAGAACTCGCGGAGCGACTTTTCGTTGACGAACCGCGCGTGGCCCGTAACGATGAGCACGCGCGACTCGTCGGCGACGATGGCTTCGCCCCGGGCCTTGATGCGGTTGTGCGTCACCTTGATCTGGTGCCCGCGGATGCTCAGCCCGTTGACCAGCGACAGCGCCAGGAACTTCTGCGCGGGACCAGGCGCGAAGAAGACGACCTTGCCCGCGGCCGTGCTGTGCTGCAGGTAGTCGGGCGCGTTGATGAAGGACGCCCGCACGCGGCCGATGCCGCGGATCGGCGCCAGCAGCTCGTGGTAGGTGACGTCGGGCGGCAGGTTGGTCAGCCACAGCGAGCAGTTCTCCTCGGGCCGGAGGTCGTGGTCGCTGGCGTTGCGGACGCTGTGCTCGCCGCGGTAGTTGGTCGAGAAGCTCGACGCCGTGGCCTGGTTGAGCGCCCGGCTGGCGGTGACGACGGGGGCGGCGGCGGGCCTGGTGCAGGCCACGGCGGCCATGGGGCGGAAGCCGGATGCCCGAGCCGGGGTCGGAGACGGGGTGGAAAGCTGCGCAGTTACTTGAGCAGGAGTAGTGTCGGGCTTCTCGACGGGAAGAGGCTTCTTGGGCTCGGGGCAGAACAGGTGTCGCAGGCCTGGCGGGAACCGGAGAGGGCTGGTGGAGAGGACTGGTTCTGGAGTAGGGGGCTGCGAGGGGAACGATACGGCGTCGCGTCGCTGTCTCGGCGTCGAGGGCGGCTGGGAGACAGGGGACGCGGCGGCGGCGGTCGACGCGAAGACGCTGGTTGGATGAGGGCGGGACTGTATGGCAGGAGTCTGGGAACTGAAGATGGAGTTCTGACCGAAGTGGTTTGCGTGGAAGGGTTGGACGAGCAGAGCAGACTCATGAGCCATGTTCGCCGACCGAGGGAACGGAGACTCGAGCAAAGTACGAACACCAGAGGCAGCGTCGACAGCCGACATGGCAGGCCCCATCGCACCGGAGTTGTGTCGCAGACCCGAGTTGAAGCGTCGAGCACCACTCCCCTGGTTAAAGCGACTGAAGAAGCGGAAGCGAGCCGCAGTCAGTTCGTCGAGGCCGTTGCTGCCATGTTCCCGGGTGAGCACCGGCGCACGCTCATCCCGCCGAAGACCCGGAGCTCCTCCGTAAAGCGAAGACGGCGAGCGGCCGAGTTCCTGGCCCATGAACTCGAGGTAGGACTGGAAGGCGAAGTCTTGGAGCGGGGCGCTCGGCCGGGTCGAGGAGCCGCGGGACGACGGGCTCGGGGTGCGAGGGTAGTTGGACCCCTGAGAGTCCGGGGTGCGCGGACGAGAGAGCATGTTTTGCGCGGTTTGGGTGAGTGTTGTGGCCTTGATACGGCGGCTTTTGGTTGATGGGTTGTTGGTCGTTCAGGATCGGGCGTGGTGTTGTTCAGAACCGGGTGTTGTGTTGTTCAGGACCAGGCGTGGTGTTGGAGACAAAAGTTGGTGATGAGGAAAAGAAAAGAAAAAAACACTTCCAACAGTTGAGCATTCGCAAAGTCTTTATAGAAACAGACAAGCAGGTGAATGCATCTCTCGCGCTTCACCAGCACCGCCGTCACCTCGACCGTCGTCGCATTCACTTCCCTCCATTAGCCCCCCAAACACAATACACGCCAAGAGGACAATACACAACAGACGACAATACACAGCAGGCGACAATAGGAAAGGAAAAAAACGCCCCACTTAAGCCATTCGAGAACACAAAAAGGACGGTGAGCGGGCCGTTGCTGCCAATTACCCTCTGTTTGCTGCACAATGGTTGGAGCTGGATATGGGAACCCGCATGCCGGCCATGTTTCCGGGCAAGCTTGTGCAGATTTCTTTCTGCATTCTCTTTTTGCTATTCTTGCTTCTCTGGCTTTATGCAATGTAGCTTGACGAACCTGTTTCTGCCAAAGAATGGCTGTGAGGGTTAGACACAAGGCGTTTTAGGACGGGGTTCGCGACGGCTCGATCTTGAGGTTTACACTTTGCATTGTTTAGATGCAGGGCTTGACAAGCATGTGTATGTATTCATCTGTATCATGCTTCTACAAGCACAATCAGCTCGAAGGAGACATCGCAGCTCTTTGTTCTTCTGGCACTTTCTCGAACACGGCGAGGCACCTTCCCCCGAACCCAAAAGGCTTCCCTCACATGGTCGTCACACGCCGCTCAAAGCGCGGGATCTTCTTGGTGAATCTGGCCGGATCCTCTCTCGCCCCCTCCTTCCAGTACTCGTACTCGATCCACGCGTTCTCGGGCATCTGCTCGTCCATGGCGGCCATCCACCGGCCCAGCTCGGGGCTCAGCGCCACCACGCCCGTCTCCAGCACGTACCGGTCCCACAACCGGACCAGCTCCGCGAGCCGCTCCGGCTCGCGGCCCGCCAGGTCGTGTACCTCGCCCGGGTCCGCCGCCAGGTCGTACAGCTGCCAGCGCTCGGGGCCCTTGGGCTTCGGGATGAAGACGATCTTCCAGTCGCCCTTGCGGCACGCCGCCCGCCCGCACGTCTCCCAGCCGTGGATGAAGTCCTCGGCGTGGATCCGCGGCGACGAGCCCTGCAGGTACGGCACCATCGACTCGCCGCGCATTGGCACCACCTCGCGGCCCTGGTACGTCGGCGCCGGGTGCTGCACGCCCGCCATGTCCAGGATCGTCGGCGCAAGGTCCATGACCGTCGAGAACTGGTGGGTGATGTCGTTGGGCTCAAAGCTCTGGCAGAACGACGACGGCGGCTTCATCAGGAAGGGCACGCGCACGCCGCCTTCGGTAGTGTACGCCTTGTACAGCCTGCTCGGCGCCGTCGCTGCCTGGGCCCACCGCGGCCCGTACCAGATGAAAGAGTCGCCGTTGCCCAGGTTGTCGAGGCTGTTGTCGTAGTACTTCTTGAGGTGCTGCATCATGGAGCCCTGGACGATGGGGTAGGCTTCGTACGCGGCCCCCTCGGCGCCGTTGTCCGAGAGGAAGCACACAAACGTGTTGTCCAGCTCCCCCTGCTCCTCCAGGTAGTCGACGACCTTGCCGACGTTGGCGTCGATGCACTCGACCATGGCAGCGAAGACTTCCATGGCACGGCACGGGTTGGCGCGTTCCTCGTCGCTCATCTCGCTCCACTCCTTGACCTCCTCGGCCACTACCGGATGGGCCTCGACGTCCTGGGAGATGAGCCCCAGCTCCTTCAGCCGCCGCAGCCGCTTCAGTCGGAGAGCATCAGGCCCGTCGTCGTACACGCCCCGATACTTCCTGATGTACTCCTGGGGCGCCTGCAGCGGCCAGTGAGGCGCCGTGAAGGGCAGGTAGGCGAAGAAGGGCCTCTCGTCGCCGCTGTCCTCCCTGTCGTGGAGGTACCGTAGCATCTTGTCGCCGTAGCCGTCGGACGAGTACCAGCCGTCGGGCAGCTTGTCGACGTACTCGCCGTCCTCGCTGTGCAGGGCGATGACGCTCATGGTCAGGAACTCGGGCGACACCTCGCCGGCACCCAGCTGCGGCTCATAGCCGTAGTGATTGCTGCAGGCCGGCAGGTGGGCGAAGCTGCGTTCGAAGCCGCGGGCCTTGGGGCTGCGCTCCGGCGTCAGGCCGAGGTGCCACTTGCCGGCCATGAGCGTCTGGTAGCCGGCGTCGCGGAGCATCTCGGGCAGGGCCACGACGCGCTCGTTGAGATAGCCCTCGTAGCCCGGCATGCCGCGCTGGACGTTGGTCGACATCTTGCCCGACGGGTCATTCTGGCCCGAGGCGTTGGTCCACTCGATGAGGTTGCCCAGCCCGGCGATATGATGGTCCGTCCCCGTCATGATCATGGCCCGCGACGGCGAGCAGGCCGCTGCGGCGTGGAAGTCGGTGAACCGGAGGCCGTTGCCGGCCAACTTGTCTATGTTGGGCGTGTTGATCTCGCCGCCAAAGGAACCAATGTCGGAGAAGCCTAGGTCATCAGCTACGATGACGAGGAAGTTGGGTCGCTTCTGGGTTGTCATGATGGCTGAGTCAATGAAATGTCCGTAAACACAAGTTGAGCAATTTTCTCTGCGACTCACAAACAAGCAATCCCTTGTGTCGGCGCGCTCTTATAAGTGAGCATTCTGGCTGGCCTCGTTGCCAAGGTGGGGTGGACGCTGCATCAAGGCCTCGGGAACACCGTCCAGACCGACTTCCGACTTTGATCCCGCGGATGATGGCAACAAGCCTATCACCTCGCGAAACCAGCTGCAGCCAGTCATCCATCGCGTCATTTGGAGCCGTCGGAAAATGAATCGCGGTGTTTGAGCCTGTTGAGGGCACGCATTGGCGCGGCTTTGCCTGGGCGGGGGTTGATGTTGATGTCAGTAGTTTGTGGTTGTCGTTACGAAGCAGGTTGGCGTATCATGGGCACCTCGCATCGGCTCCTCGGGGATTTGTCTTTGAATGCGACTCTTCCGGTAACAAGGAACGCAAAAGTAGTTAACGAGCACACAAGTAGCATGTCATAGCTTCTGTAGGTCGCCGACGCAATCTCATGAGCACATTCTCCAAGTGTTTCCAGTTCGCCCAGAGTGACTGCATAAGATGCCGCTTGTCGGTGTTCCAAGTCTGACATGGCCCGCCGATCCTTCCCTGCACCCACTCTAGCGTTAGATTCGCGATGATAACTCGAAGACGTCCAGACAGTTGGAATACCTTTCTTACTTACTTGTGAAAATGTATTATTCGAGGTCGTTAAGACGTGGGATACCAAACGACAACGCAGTCGTACATGGCCAACAGCAACACGCCGCTTCTCTGGACAAACCCAGCATGTCCCGACGAACCAACATCCAGTTGACCACATCCTCGCGAGGAGCACCTCTCGAGGAAGGCTCGGCAGCTACTAGCTTGGTTCTGTAGTATGTATGGGAAGCTTCTTCTTCAGGTACGACAGCGGCATGCAAGTCGAGCCCAGCCAACACAGCCCAACCCCATTCTCAACCTCGCAGTGTCGGCAGCGTTCTGACGCTGGCATCCTTCCAACGACCAGCAACGGCTGACGAGATGACCAAATTCCACATGGACGTACAGACCGACGCGGAAGAGGCGGACGGCTTCCCACCCAAAAGTAAGTCGTAGCAATCCTCCCCAGCCAGACAGCTCGCCGACACACGGGGCCAGAGCCCTCCGTGGCGACTACACCAAGCGCGTCCTCGTCGGCTTCTGCACCATGGCCGCCCAGCAGGCCACGGGCACGGTCAAGGTGGCAGTGTGCGGCACGTTCGCGCTGCTCCTGGCGAGCCGGCTCTCGCGGCGCAGGGTGCTCATCGGCGGCGCGGCGGCGTGTCAGGCGGCGAGGCCAGTGCCGGATGACGGCTTCGGAGTCCTGACGGTAACGTTGGTGTATCTCTTCGTCGCGGTGTACAACGTCAATTGGGGGCCCTTAGCATGGCCGTACGTGTCCGAGTGAGTCTGTACCGCGGCGATGCGAGTGGGGAGCGCCTCCTAACGACGACTCTTCAGAATATTTCCCGCCAGGATCTGAGAGCTTGGCATAGCGATCGGGGTCGCGTCGCAGTGACTGTACAATATTGTTTCTTCCTTCATGTCGCCGCACATGATGGACCTGTTGGGGTCGGGATCGGGCGTTTCGCCTAGGGAGTTTTTGATGTTGTCAGTTACGTCATGCCATATGTTCCAAACGGAGACGAAGGATCTCGCTCGAGGTCGTTGCCAACCAGCGATTCAGCATTGAGAGCAGACATAGGCAAGTTGCGATAAATCAAGAAGGCAAAGCAAGTTTAGCGGATGAAATGTGCGTTATGCGCAGGTAAAAAGATAACACGCACAACTCGTGTAACAACTCACAGTCCCAATGTTGCCGACGGCAAAAAACAATGGTGTGCGGTTTATGTGGATCGAACACATGACCTTCAGATCTTCAGTCTGACGCTCTCTATGAGATTGTTAGACATGATGTGCTGGAGTTTTCCAAGTTTTGCAACTTACCCCAACTGAGCTAAACCCGCGGTTGATGAAAGGGGCGATCTTATTCCCATCCAAGTTGGTTCCGCGGTCTCCCGTGCATTGGCCGTGTTGAGGGCATCCCCACGCAAATCGCCCACCCTACACTCACACTTGTACTTAGCAGCCGGGGTCATATTTGTACCACTGATCACCTTGTTCTTGTTCGGCGGTCTGTCGATACAATTCCAGCTAGATCAGGCAGAACTGGGAGCAGGCACGACTTTCTCCTCTCGAATACAATGTTTTTCTCTCATCACAACCCAAATCAACGTGGTACCAGAAACCGCTTCAAGTGAAACAAGAGCATCTCCTTCCTCAGAACCATTCACTGCCTTATTCAACTCCAAACTAAACTTCCAAACTTTATTAAGTCGACCACAAATCATCAAACCCAGTCTTACAATAAACCGTCACCCATCCTGTTCCTTTCCTTAAAAAGCCTTCACATCGCACAGCCTCACATCACTCGTACAAGTCCTTGTCAACATCCCCATCCTTCGACGCGTGTGGGCTCGTCACCTTGATTCCATTCTCCAGCCTCGAAAGCGTCATAACATAATTCTTGTGATCGCACCAGTTGCGCACCATCTTAATAGCGTTCTTGATCTCGCGGCCGTTGAGCTGCCAGAGCGCCAGCTCCGAAATGTCCTCCTCGTCAATCGGCCTGTCGGCCGGCTTGTCATCCGCGCCGTCCTCCATCACCCGGGAGACCTGCTCGGGCAGCCGTTGGAGGAACTTGTGCCAGATGCTCTCGCGAGCTTCCCGGTTCAGGGCCTGGAAAAGCAGGTGCAGGCTCACACGGCTGCGGAAGGCCGTGTCAATGGTGTGGTAGAGGTTGGTGGTGAGGAAGATGATGCCGCGGAAGTACTCGAGCTCGCGGAGAAATATGCTGACGAGTTCGTTGCGGTGGATGTCGTTGGGGTTGCGCTCGGCCATGAAGACGTCGGCTTCGTCGAGGAGAATGACGGCGTTCCACTCTGTCGCCATCTCAAAGACGCGCTTGATGTTTGCGCCCAGCGTCGCTGCGTTGATCCCCAGGTCCTCGGCCTGTAGGTAGAATAGCGGGCGGTGCGTGCGGTCCGCAACGGCCTCGGCCGTGAGCGTCTTGCCGGTACCTGGAGGGCCAGATAATAGGATGATGAGACCCTGACCCTTGCCGACGATGACGTCCTCCATGGCCACCGAGGAGCCGTTCGAAAGGTTGTGGTTCTCAACAAACGAGAGAACGAGATCCTTCTGTTGGTCATCGTAGACGAGATGTGAAAAGGCTTGGTCGTTCCAGACCATGGGTTCAATGTCCTCAATATAGAATTGAACTAAAAGTATCCCGGTTAGCATGGCCTTTGTGACCAGTTCTGCATAAACTTACCCCAAAGTTTGTTTTTGAGAGCATACCCCCCAACCATCTCGGACATGAAACCAAGCTCATCAGACTTCTCGAGCATCTCTTGCTTGTTTCTCTCACATTGCTTCTCAGTCAACCGCTTCTTTTGTGTCGACTGGGTCTTGGGTTTATGAGGCACCTCGTCCTCGTCCTCGTCTTCCATCATTCGTCGTCGACGGCGGACTTGGTTGCGTGCCGTTTCTGGGTCCTTGTTTTCCCGCTTACCGAGTGCGAGGTGGTACTTGTTGTACCCAACCACGTCAATGAGAACGCGGCCTTCGACGTTGTGCTTCTCGATGCACTGCTTGTCCCCATCGTGCAGGGCAATGCCGGTATAGCAGCTGTATTTGAGGCCCTGCAGGTCCAGAACCTTTTTGCCTCGGGCTATAAGGCGCTGCTTGATGCTCTCGTGATCCGGGTGGAGGTCGAACGGGTAATGACGAAGTTCGCGAATCGGAGTGTTTCCAGAAAACAGAGGGATGGGAAGTGATTTGTCCTGCCAGACAAATTCCTCGCCATTGAAGGTCATGATCTTGCCCTTGATAAGGAGGAAGGTCCCCTCGTTTTTCTTGACATACTCGGTATCCTCAACCTTGCAGATGAATTCCGAGTTGAGACCGTAACTGTAAACGGTTGAGCCACGGGGAAACAGAGTCCATGCCATCTTGAAGTCGATCAAGCCGCCAGCAAGGAGATGACGTCTCTTGGTCCTAATCTCGCCAAACATGTCGTCGAGGAGCCTGAGAAACAGCTGGAGGTAGCCTTTGAGCGAATCGTCGACCGGGGTCTGGCGGTACAGCTCTTTAATCTCCTCGTGGCAAAACCAGAGGCCCCGGAAGGGCTCGACAAACTCGGCGGTGTCGTGGACATCGAGGTAGACGTTTTCCTTCTTCAGAATGGGCTCCAGCGCGGCCACCAGCATCGGGTTCTGCACCTCGATCTGGTGGTACTTGAGGGGAAAGCGACCGCCGACGCAGGGCTTTTCGCGATCCTTGATCTTGTACACTTTGATGGCCACGCGGTCTTGGGCGCGAGCGGCAGACTTGGAGAGCTGCTTGGGCGGGTAGTCAACCCACTCGAAGCTGGAGGCACTCGAGTTGCGGCCCTCGTAGAAGGTCTTGACGGTGGTGTCGGAGCCAAAGGTCGGGTCCTTGGAGGGCGTGATCGTCTTGGGGTCATCCTCGGAGGTGGACGAGTCGAGATCGAGGGGCCTGTTGAGGGGGGAGTCCTGGCGGCGGGTGATCTTGCAGCGCCATTTCCAGACGAAGTCGGAGACGTCCTCGCGGTCAAGGTCGCGGATGTCGCTGAAGCCCATGATGACGGTGATGGAAGGTAAGCTGGCTGGCTGGGTAGAGCGAGAGTTGGCGAAGGCGGACGAAGGAGGGCAGTAAGCGGGATAATAAATATCCTACAGCCAACAAAGCACACGGCCACCAACCAGACGCTTTCATCCTCAAGCCTCAGCTTTCAAGCCTCAAGTCGGCCTTGGGTTGGGATAAGTTACTTTCCGTCCCGACGTCCTGCATGAGGGCGTGGCAGCCTGCTGACGTCTGTGGGGGCCAGGACTCGGTGCTGCCTGGCGACAGGACGGCATTGCGCTCTCCAATAACAACATTGAGGCAACCCAGTGCCGAGCCCGGGATGACTCAGGAGCTTCTTGCATCAGGAAAGCCATCGCAAGGGGGCACTGGTTCTTGATGCTCAGTGGCGCGCTATCGTTGCGACGGAGCTGGCACCGGCGTAGGCAGACTCGGTGGGCTCAATGGGAGTGGGATGATGCGAGAGTTGGTGCATGAGCTGCCATTTGCCATCGGAGGCCGCAAGTTGGTCGCTGCAGATAGACAACGGGATCAGACTTCAGCACCCGTTGCAGCGGTGATGTTGCATGTCTCGCACATGTCTCGGTGGTCCGCACCAAGTTGTTGGTTGCTAGTTGTTGGTCGCCAGTTGTTGGTTGCCAGTCGTTGGTTGGCCGCCGTTGAGCTGCAGTGTTGGTGGGTCCTCCGCCCGCCTTCCGGACGCCTTGACCCCGCTGCTGCTCCACTGGACCGCGCCAACTCAACGGGGGGCCAGTTGCGGCTCGTTAGGGCGTTGTTGGCCGTGTTGTGCCCTGCGGCTCTAGGCTCTGGCGGGGTGGATGCCTTGATGCCTTCCGCTAGAGTCCAGGGCCAGTGTGTGGCTTCCGCTCTGGCCTCTAAAGTAGCCGAAGGCTTTCTGCGCTCACCTCATTGATACGAGACGACAGCTGTGGTACGATTCCTCGCTGTTATGCACCGCGACCGATTGGCCAAGTCGGACGCCAGGCTCCCAGGTGTGATTGACGGCCTCCAGTTGCCTCGCCATCGACAGCCCCTTGGCCAATGGCGATGTGCATGCAGGTCGCATCCCGAGATGCATCAAGTCTGAGGCATCCCATGATCCCCCAGTCTAAGCATCAGCATGTCAAGCGAAAAGTCTGCCTGGGCGGCGAGCGAGGCTGCGATAAAACGTTCTTGTATTATACAGTTTATCGACGTATCCTTTACTAATCATAGCCTTGGGTCTAGTGCTGCTGCGACGGAATCCTCACTCCTTCAGAACCAGCCATTTCTGAGCGCGCCAGACCCCAAGGCCATTGTCGCTAACGAGTACCCCATCGCCGTGTCATTGCCGTTGTCGTTGATATAATGAATGTGCCTCTCGCCCGTTTTTGTTATCTACCCTCTCGATCTCAATGCTCTTCGCGCTCCAACAGGTTCCGCGCTCTTCTTAACCACACCGGTCGGACCAGCACCGCGACCTCTTGTCCGCTTCGGCGCTTGCTCCTCCGTGGCAGCTTTGGAGCTTGGTAGTTCGCCTTTGCCCGACTTGGGAGGGCGGCCACGGGGTTTCGGTGCAGGCGCGGGCGCAGGTTTAACCGCAGTGGACTTCGCTGCACCGCGACCACGCGTAGTCTTTGACACCTCGACTGTAGCAGAAGCAGTCTCGGGCTGGGAGCGTGTTGACTTTGCACGGCTAGCTACCGTAGTCTTTTCTGGAACTTCATCTGCTGCGCTTCGTCCTGCTCTTCGTGTTGGAGCAGCCGGTTTCTCAGCAGCTCGTGTTGTTCGCTGCCTCTTTGCGGGAGGCTCAGGCGCATCAACCTTGGGCTCAGAGCGCTTTGGGCGTCCTCGCGTCTTTTTGGCAACCGGAGCTGCAACATCTTCGGCAGTTGACTGAGCTGCTCTGCCACGCTTCTTGGTTTCTACCACGGGAGGTTCCTCTGGGGCAGTTGCGCCCCGTCTACGCCGCTTCGTCGCAGGCTCCTTTGCTGGTTCTTCTGCTGATTCTTTTGCTGCTGATGCAGCCGGATTCTTTGGGGGACGTCCACGTCTCTTGGGTGGTTCAATAGCAGCCGCCGCTACCTCGGATTCATCGCTTACTGCCTTCGTAGCAGCTGGGCGGCCTCGTGTAGCGGCTCTCTTAGCGGGTGCAGGTTTAACGGGCGCAGACTTCGAAGCTGATGCTGCGGCCTTCCTCGCAGGTCGTCCTCGCTTTGCAGGAGATGGCACAACGCGAGGTTTGACTGTTCTAGTGCGCTTTTCAGGCAACTCGGCTTCTGCTGACCTGAGTCCCCGACCCGAGGCTGTAGGAACAGGGGATTTCGCTGATGAAGGTTGGGGAGTGTTTTTCGGTGGTCGCCCGCGCCGCTTGGGAGTATCAGCTGCTTCGGCGGAAGGTGTGTCAACAGCTGGAGTCTTCCGAGGACGACCAACCTTGTTTGGAGTTGCTGCAGGGCTAGACTGGGCAGCTTTGCCGGGAGATGGAGCCGCGCTCTTCTGGATGTTCGTGATAGCCCGGGGTGTGGGAGGTGCCCGTGTCGTCTTGGGACTATCCTTCATCGCTGGCACCGCGTCGGATTTTCTTGGGCGTCCCCTTTTGCCCGTGCCCTGGGTAGTGGCTGGGGTGGCGACACCATCAGACTTTCTTGGGCGACCGCGTTTCTTGGGGGTCTCGGCGTTGATCCGAGCCGGCATCGACTTGCGCGCGCGCTTCGCGGCTGAGACAGGAGTCGACCTGACAGCCGGGGAAGCAGGGGCAGTTGAGAACCGCTTGCGGGGGCCGTCAATGTGTTTAACAAACGTCTCAGCGGCTGCGTTGAGCATTTGACTGGCATTGCGTCGGGATCGCTTTGTAGATGGGGGTGGTATGGCAGAGTCATCGACACTCCTTCGCCTGCTGGGGGATGATCCTTCCGAATCAACGTCCATTTGATCGGGTTGCACTGTCTCATCAGCGTTGACGTTGTTGGCGATCAGCGACGCGTTCTTAGTTGCTGATATCGGTGCAGGTTCCTCGGGGTCCTGCACGTCATCTTGCACTCCAATTGCTTCGTCAATGAACTCTTTAAAGCCGTCGTCGATCAGTTCTTCGCTCTTTCGCTCGGTAATCTCGACAACAACTTTTTCCGACCTCTCCTCGTGCACATCCTCTACCACTGCTTGGATTGAGTCTCTCGTGTTCATCGCGTCCTGCTTGAATCCATCCACGCTTCGCGATTGATCATCCCCACCACCAGCTAACCGCGCAGCAGATTCTTGAAGAGGCGACAATTCGCGAGGTGGATCGGCGACAAGTTTCTGGGCGTCCGTCTCTCCTAAAAACGCGGATGCGTTCGATTCTTGATGAGGCGACAATTTGCGCGATGTATCAGCTACAGGCGACTGAACACTGGCATCCTCCAAAGGCGCGGCGCGCTTCGGTTCCGTAGAAAGATCAGGACTTTGCGCAGGTGCGACACGCGCCAATGGCGACGACTGGCGGTTGTTGGATTCCCATGCTCCAGCGTTGGAGGTCAAGCCGGGAGGTGGGGCAACATCTGGAGAGTTGGTGGCAGGCAGGAACAGAGGATTAAACAATGGAGAGTTCTCTGGGCGGTACGACTCGGCAAAGGAAACATCGTCTGGGTTGCCTTCGTTTGGGCTTGCCGCGACCGCGCCGGAAGCGTGAGGCGAGGTTGCGACACCGGGAGAAGTCGCGCCCAGGCCGTGGTTGCGCTGCGTCCGTCCGAAGCTCAGCCAATGGGACGCTGAGCCAGGGACATCGTCCGAGAAGCTGAAATTCATGGTTCTGAACGATGACAGCCTGCGCGGTAAGTGAATTTTACGACGCCTGACGGATGGAATTGATGTTGATGTGTAGGTGAGGTGTGTATTGCGACCAACGCGTCGTCGCGCGTTTTGGCCGGGCCCGGCGCGAACAATTCCTTAGTCAGCTTGGTTCCGGTCATGTGATTTTGCACATGTCGAGGCATCCAAGTACCTGGGCCATCTCCTCCACCCGACGGGCTGGCACCTCATGGAACCCTGGGCTTGCATCTTGTTGCGTTCAATCACAGTAAAGTTGTATTGGTGGACGAAGTCTTGAACCCACCGTAATGTCCAAGTCCGGTCTCTGGATGTCTCATTTATGGATCTCACCATAAAATTCTGACTGAAGCGGATGAAAGCGGGGGAAAGCCCGCGATAAGACAGATTACTCTCCCATCCTCAGTTGCTTGCGGAACCCGCAAGTCAACAACCGTGGCCAAGACGGCCATGCCAAGAAAAGTCCGATCGAAGCTAACGGTAATGAAGCTTATTTACAGTTTGACGTTTAATCTCTTGTCCCCACATCCGCAGCGGCCTGGTTTTCCTAGGATCAGCAGCAGTCGTCATATCTCCTTCAGTCCGTTGAATCCGAAGCACAGCCACCGCCAACGATAACCGTTCAATCCGACACGTCCCATTGACCCGTACCATTCATCAAGCAGTGCCGTCATCTCACATGTCTAGCTGATGGCGTCCTTCTGCCAGATTACCAAAAGGGGGATCGCGACGCCTGCGCCTCTCTCGTCCACCGCCATTCCCGCTCGATATCAAAGACGGCGGCTGTTATCGGCCATACCACGTCAGATGCCGACCCAACCATGTGTCCGCCCGCATACAACGGGCTCTCGGGCTGGTCGACCCTTAACGCGACTATGACATCTCTTGGTTCCCTTGTTAGAGGATGCAGTGCTGGGGTACCTGGCTGTCGTTAGATGGCCCGCTTTCCGTGATGATGCACCACTGGCCTTGAGTGCTGCGGACGGCACTTGATGGCTTGGCATTAATTCGCTCATCGTTCGTCCCGTCCTCGTCTTTGTTTTGCTCCTTGGAATATAGATTCAGCACTCGGAACGCGGCACCGCAAGCGTCCAAACTCTTCATTCATAGTCCCGGCTGAACCTGTGGGCGCACCCTATTCCGGGGAATTCCTCTGCGCTACGTGCCAGATCATCGGCAAATCATGTGGCGCCCCTCACTCAATTTTGTAACCTTGCATTGTAAGTGCAGCGCCGGGACGCGATCCTTCTCAATCAGCCGGTGGTGCGGTTAGATTAACCTTGGCCTGCAGATGTGTACATTGTTCTAATGGGCCTCATGGGCCTGGCGGTGCTCTACCCGTGCGGCAACATCAACGCCGTGGACAGTTACTTCTTCGGCGTCAGCTCTTCGACTGAATCGGGATTGAATACGTGAGTACTTGAATGGTTTCGCGACCAATTTGAGCTAACCCGGACTAGGGTTGACCTGAAGCTTTTGAAGACCTACCAGCAGCTGTTCATGTACTTTGTGCCCATGCTCACCAACCTTGGCTTCGTCAACATCATCGTTGTTGTAGTGCGACTCTGGTGGTTTAGGAAGCACTTGAAACAAGCCGGTTCGTCCCATCCGTACTTTTCGGTGCCATCAAATTGCTGATTGTTTCTGTGTTGCAGGGCCACGATTTTTAGGAGGGTCACGTCGGCGCGCTCAAGATGGAGATCTTGAAGTCGGCACCAAGCCCTCTACCAACGAGACCGTAGTTGACCGCCCTATTGTCGTTACAGCAAGCGGTATTGACAGCACTCTGGCAGAACACGCGAAGCTAGAAGAGGCTCAGACAGTGACCGAGAAAGCCGCAGTTGAAGAAGGTTCATCTAAGAAGCCGGCTTTCGATCCTAACGATGACAAGAATGAAGAGTTTGGGCTGGAGCGGCGCATCACTTTTGATACTTCGACAGACCATCATCCTAGAAGGGACACAGCGCTGTATATCCCGGGCCCACGCGACCGCGAGCAAGGTATGGTAACCACCCTCGCTTCAGTTCTTGGCGGAGCCTAACTTGGACGTAGGACAGCCACTTTTTGAGCTCAGGGACGGCCGTGTAAGCCGGGACGGTATGCAGACGCCCTTCGCAACCACCACTGTATATGCTAACAAGTCTAGACCTCCGCATCGAAGAAATCCCACGCCCGAGTTTCTCCTCACAACCCAACATGCGCCGCCGCCGCATCGATGGTCCCCTCGTATCCGAGGCGCGCTCCATGGAACGTGTCGTCGGGGTGGCTTCGTCCATGTTCATCCTTGGCAACACGGAGTCTCGCACGGAGTCTCGCAAGGAGCGGCGTCCGTCGTTGGGGTCGCGGCAGCCAACGCTGGCCGAGGACTTTCCACAGCTCTCCCGCGAGGTCACGGTCGGACGAAACTCATCGTTTCATAACATGACATCCCAGGATCGAGAGGAGCTGGGCGGGATCGAATACAGGAGCCTAAAGTTGCTGTTGAAGATTGTTCTTTGTGAGCATCGTTTTCTCGATCGCCACAATCGTCTGCTGACATTGATAGCTTACTTCTTCGGGCTGCACCTCTTTGCAATCATTCTCCTCGTCGGCTGGATCCAGTATGCCAACCCCAAGTATCCCAAGTACATCGAGGAATGCGGCCAGGACAAGAATTGGTGGTGAGTCACGCCTTGATACTATTCCAGTCCCTCGTCTCACCCTCTTAGGGCATTCTACACGGCGCAGACAATGACAAGCAACCTGGGCTTCACCCTGACCCCCGACTCGATGATCTCGTTCCGCGACGCCCCAGCCCCAATGCTCATGATGAGCTTCATGGCCCTCGCCGGACACACCTTCTACCCCGTCTTCCTCCGCCTGCTCATCTGGACCATGTCCAAGCTCGCTCCCAAGCGCTCCGCCATCCAGGAGCACCTTGCCTTCCTGCTCAACCACCCGCGCCGCTGCTACACGCTACTCTTCCCCAGCGGGCCAACCTGGGCGCTCGGGGGCATCCTTCTCCTGCTCAACCTCGTCGATACGGTGCTCATCATCGTGCTGGACCTCGACAACTCCGCCGTCTCGGACCTTCCGGGTGGCCAGCGCGTTGCCGCCGCCATCTTCCAGTCCGTCAGCTCGCGGCACACGGGCACTGCGAGCTTCAATCTCGCCGCCGTCAACCCGGCTGTGCAGCTGAGCTTGCTCGTCATGATGTACATTTCCGCATACCCAATCGCCATCGCCATCCGTTCGTCCAACACGTACGAGGAGCGGTCGCTGGGTATTTACCAACCCGTCAGTCAGCAGTACGATGAGGAAAAGGGGACTTCGTATCTCATGACGCATCTGCGGAACCAGCTGAGTTTCGACTTGTGGTACATCTTTGTTGGGATTTTCGCCATTTGCATCGCTGAGTCTTCCCGCATTATGGACTCCAACGACCCAGTATGTGGGCGCGCCTGTCTAGATCTGTTAAGTACTAACGATGCCCAGGCTTTTACCGTTTTCCCCATACTGTTCGAAGTCGTCTCCGCCTAGTACGTCCCAGTCTTTCCGATTCTTTGGAAATTACCTAACTGTCCGTAGTGGCAATGTCGGCCTCAGTCTAGGGTATCCAACTGTTTCGACCTCGTTCTGCAGCCAGTTCTCGACGTTTAGCAAGCTTGTCCTCTGTGCGATGATGCTACGAGGGCGCCATCGCGGCCTACCGTATGCCCTTGATAGAGCCATTGTTCTTCCAAACGAACGTTCTATATGGAACGAGGATGAAACAGGTGTCCAGGAGAGACCGCGATCTAGAGCTTCCGCCGCTGAGATTGACAGGTCGGCGTAATCCGGAGTATGACAAATGACCAGGCATGGATCACTTGGGATTACAGGTTCAGAAGCAGAAGGATTGGATGTTTGAGCTTCCATCTCTTGGATGACTTTATTACATGTTTTGATGGTTGAATCGGAAGAAGGACGTATAGATCATGAGCATCCACGTTTGTATATTTGACTTGTGTCAGCTTGATCGGTTGATGGCTTTGTTTTCGTAACATGCGATAGACTTTGGATTACAGCAGCTAAGCGTGCCTTTCTGTCAACATTCAGTTTTAGAACTAGCATCAAGAACGTCACTTCGATATTGCTTTCAGTAACCAAGGCTAATATGAACAATGTTGAAAAGTCTATGTGCATCGTACTGGGCTTCAGTAGCCCTTTTCCCGGGAAGGGTAATTACAGCCGTATCATTCATCATCCATCTCTTCCTGCTCCCCGTCCAAGAAGATCTCATGTCCAGAGCCCTCGTGCATCATCAGGGCCGTACCGCAACCCAGCGTCGCCACGCCCGCAACCCCCCACCACCCCCAGGCCACCATTCCAATATCCAGGCCATAGCCGTACCACCAACCACCCACGACAGGACCGACGGTTCTGAACGCGGCCGACACGCTCTGGCCCAGGCCGTGGATGGTGCCCAGCACGCTCGGGTGCGGGCTGCAGTTGTTGAGCAGGATGATGGTCGCCGGCAGCGTAAAGGTGCGCGCCATGACTTGTAGCAGCAGGATGAGGATGATGCCGGCCCAGATCCACGCGCCCGAGGCCGCCTCGGGGGCCTGCGTCGACGAGGGGAGGATGGACAGGTACGGGCCGATGAAGTAGGCCACGGGGAAGAGGATCAGGAACCACCGGAACGAGCGCATGGTGCCGAGCCGGGCCTGCACCGGCGGGTACAGCGTAAACTGGAAGATCATGCCGATGAGGCCGAGGAACGAGCTCGCCACGCCGACGGTCGAGGCCGGCATGCCCAGGCCACCGGTGAAGAGCAGCGGCAGGGACCGCGAGTAGACCTTTTCGGCGGTGCCGGGGCCGGGGCTGGGCGCGCCGTACCGCGGCGTGGAGAGGAACAGCGACCAGATGTTGGTGAAGGCGCCCAGCTGGAAGTCGTAGAAGGCGCTGTTGACGAGGGTGAAGACGACGTTGCGCGTCCAGATGCGCGAGAAGGGCAGGCGGCCGACTTTCTTGCCGGGCTTTGCCGCCGCGGCCTTTTCGGTGGCGGACTCGGTCTGTTCCCAGAGCGGGACCTGCGCGTAGCCGCCCATCATCTTGTTGCCGAAGAGGCCGACGATGCTGTGCCTCAGCCGGTAGCCGAGATGGAGGCCGGGGTCGTACTTGTTGCGTCTGGTCTTGGAGGTCTGTCGAAGAGATTAGCACACATCTCACACAGCGTGGCATAGTTGAACATACCTCTTCTAAGAATAAGAAGGTGATGAGGGTGGAGAAGCCGAGGAAGAAGGCGTTGAGGATACTAGGCAGCGCAAAGGGATAGTCGCGGATCCACTGGAACCCGAAGATGGCGCCCTCGCTGAACCAGTCGGGGAGTGTGGTGGTGGGATCGGCCAGGATACCGCCCATGACTTGAGATGAAGTGTTAGCAAGGCTCAGTTATACAAGTAGATGGGACAAGGGAGGACGAACTTGGACCGAGCATGCTGGCAGCGTTGAAGCTCAGGGGTAAAAGCAAGAAAGCTCGAGATTGAAACCTCTTTTCAATGGTAATTTCTGAAATCATAGTTCGGCTGAAACTTGTGTTAGTCGTGGTTTCAAATAGTAGCGTGCCACGCCGAGTATGTCAAGTCACCGCGTTCAACGTCCTGGCATACACTCGTCACTCACTCATGCGTCTTCCAACGGCTTAAAATATATCGGGAACTGTAGTAAAAAAAGATCATCACTCACATAATACCAACGGTGCCGTTAATGGCACCTCCAAACGCCCTCCAGAACGCAGCCCAGAAAAAGGTCGTGGAGAAGCCATATCCCACACAAGAGACGGCGGTGCCTCCGAGTCCAATGATCAAGGCCCACTTGCGGCCGCACCAACTCGCATCGGCAATGTTGCCCCAGAGGATGGCGGTGCAAACCTGGGCGCCGGTAAAGCAGCCCTGCAAGACGCCGGCACGTTCTGAGATGCGAGAGTCGGACAGGTCGCTGTTCATGTGCTTGAGCTGGTAGAAGACGTAGGCCTGTAATGAAGCGACCTGGAGGAAGTCGGCGAGGCGGCCAATGAAGAGCACAAACAGCTGGTCCTTCCGGGGCAGTGACATCCAGCTGACGGGTCCCTTTTGGGCGGGTTGGGGCTCCTCGCGGAACCTAGACTCAACATCGGTGTCCTTCTCGTCGTACTCGTCCATGACGTCGGTATCTATTGGATTGTCCTCGGACTCGAGGTTGTGGACCGGACGGGATTTCCGGCGCCGGTGACCTCGGGCGTCCAGGGGTACTGACACGGCTTCACTGTTTGACGGCCGGACAAACATGGCGGCGGATTGAGCAGCGAGGCAGGCGGAGATGATAAATAGCACGCCCAGAGACGGTGGGACGGACGGGTGACGAACGGTGGAGCGGGCAACAAAGGCTGAGCCCGCGGCACCACGTACACTCAGGCCAAAGCACCGAAGCCGGACGCGAGGAGGGGGGATGAAGCGCGGGTGGGATATCGGGACTAAAAAACGGGGATACCAAGAAGGGAATAAAGGAGAGCCGGGGTACAACTGCCAAGGGGGGCTTGGTTTAGAGGAGTGAAGCTTGGCTTTGGAGCAATGGGGGTTTAGAGAATGGGGGTGATGTGACGAAACACAAGGTGAGCTGTTGGAAGGTATTGTCGAGGAAGACGAGAGTAGCAGGGCACCGGTCAGTCCGTATACTTGGTAGGCGAGTGGGATCTAGGGATGGATGGCGATACGCGGATCTCAAGAGAAAAGAAAAGGTTGAGTGATAGAGCGAGCAAAAGGAGAGAACAGGAAGTGAAAGCAGAGGAGAGTGATGAGACAGTAAGCGCCCCCAACCCAGGAAAGAAAGGGAAAGACAAAATTAGTCGCGCGCCAGCCAGTCTACGTGGTTTACGCGGGCAGTCTGACGACGCGGGCGACAAAAAGAAGTGGAAAGGGAAGTGAGGTGAGGTGAAGTCAAGGCGCAAGAGAGAGGATGACGACGCCGCCAACACCAGCAGACAGACAAACAGACAGACTCGCCAGGCCAAAGAGAAGGAGCGCGTCAGAGGGCAGTTTCATGCAGCCCCGGGCCTCGGAGGAGCAAGGGTCTCTCTCTCTCTCTCTCTCTCTCACGTACGTTTTGATCCGGCCGAGAAGGAAAAGACTTGCTTTGCGTGTGGATGTCTTTTTACGCAGCGCCACGCAAGCTCCCGAGAAATGAGGATCCCCTTGTTTTCCGCCCGCGCGCACCCACCATTGGCTCTTCAACCCAACCCATCGTCGCCCCCCTTTTGGCTAGGTATTCCAGAACTAAAAGAAAAACAAGTAAAAAAAAAAGAAGATAAAA
This sequence comes from Neonectria ditissima, assembly GCA_001305505.1. NCBI lineage: Eukaryota > Fungi > Ascomycota > Sordariomycetes > Hypocreales > Nectriaceae > Neonectria > Neonectria ditissima. Next base: position 3,708,118 of record LDPL01000040.1, on the reverse strand, counting down.
GGACGCACAAGATTCAGGGCCGGAGAATCGATTACTCCACTTTTCCAGTCTAGCTTGCATGCGTCCCTAACTCAATAAGCACAAAACAGCCCTGGAGCGGGCGTGTTTACTCGCTGTGACGAGGGGCATGTAGCCAGATTGGGCAAACGCACTGCGTCCCATTATTGGCCACGCGTAACGCACGCCGCCAGCACCGGGTCAATGGGGGTGGGTGGCTGTAGAGAATCAACCTCAGAGATTCGATTTGATGCTTGATTCCCGGCTCAAAATCCTTCCAGACACGCCCCCCTCCCTGGCTCCCCGGTTTTTTCTCTGCTCCACCGAAACAATTGAAAGTGGGATGCTTGCGCGTAGAAGAGTGAGCGACGGCGCATATGCCCATGTAATGGAAGCAAGCCCCGACAGCCCGATGCTACACAAGACACGGTACAGTGTTCATCTTCCTAGGCCTCTGGTACTACTAACCAGGAGAGCAAGAAGAAGAAGAAAGGTCCACAGTTCATCAGTCTGTTGCATCCCCCTCCTCCGCCAAGGACGGCAGGTTGATATAAGCTTCCCTGCACCTCCCAAGCCCATGGAACTCCTCCAGCAGTCGTATTCCACAAGAGGACAAGCCCTGATTAACCGGAAAATCCCATGTAATTAACGCTCGACTGACAGCCAGGACCTTGGCTGTGCGTGGTCTTGGCGGACTTGGCTGTGGGCTTGTAAGACAACTTTACCACTCCCGCTTCGTGGTCTACCGGGGCGCCCTGAACCATATCCACTCCAGCGGCTGTCGCAGGTCCTTCAGGTCAGGCAGCCGGTGAAGCGACAGCCGCCAACACCACCGTCATGTCAGCGACAGCCACCAAGCTTCAACAGGGCATCGCAGTCCCAAATCAACAAGAAACAATCCAAAGACACGAATACACGAGGACTTTGTTTCAACATCCTCTCCAGTAGGTCCGCGCGAAAGACCACGCACAATGGTAAACCTACAAGACCAACAATGTACCTAAACCCGGGACTCACAGAGTATCCCCACGCCTCCCGTCTCAGTCAACGCTCTGATCCATCCGCATCCCACCACATCATCAGAAACATGCGTCCTCTTCCCGCGACATTCGATGCTGGAACACCGTCTAAGCGCAGAGCCACAGCCGCCAGGTCTCTTCGTACCCACGGCAATAGCTGTGCGCGTCAATCGACAACGGGCGGCCTCGTCATTCCACAACGTTTGATATCCGTTCGCACAGCTACTCCACACGCGACTCCACCCCCCAAGTCGAGAGATATCCACAGTCGTCGTCGTCGTCGTTTCCCTGCAGTTGCATCTTCTCCTTTGGGACACCGTTATCCGTCTCCAGGCGCTATATCCCTTCCGTGTGTAGGTGTGCGAGGCGCGGAACGGAGCTTTCGTCGTCGGACGCCAAACGCCGACTTGTGCAGAGACGTCATCGCCCGTGTCAGATATCCTACAACGTCGCTCATTTCTTCTCCATGGTTTGCGCTTGGGGTTTGATGGCTGCGGGCGATCGCCCGGCCTTGCTCGGCTGTGAGTCAATGGAAACACTTCCGAGACGGTGTCGGCTTACAAGGAGCAATTCGCTTCCTCCTCAACCTCCGCATTTAGGCGTCAGCCCGTATTTCACTATTTTCTACAGATCACGGTACTGCAATTAGCAGGGTATCAGCCTGTACAACTTACTGATCTCTCAGCACAGTCAGTAGACGTCCTTACCCAACTTCGCTATTGCTACCCTCGTCCCACCCTCAGCCCAACTACCGAAAGATCCCTCTCACGGCCTCCACTCTCGGCAAATCCGATCTGATTCTACGCAAGCCTTCGAGAAACGTCAGAAAGCTCTCGGCCACCGCGCGTTCCTCGAAACTGCCACCAGCCTCGCCTCGGGCTCCGCGCTGTCCTTTCCTCCCTTGCCCACATTCCGCGCCGCCCACACGAAACCGGGACGGGTGTGTAGGTGGGAAAGGGATTGGACGTGCGTAAGGCTGAGCTGACGCACGCCCAGGGACACCCGCGTACGTAGACAGTTGCGTATTCCCGGGCGGGCGCTCACGGCGCAATCTTGTTGTCGGATGTCGCTGAGCAGTGAGTACCGCACTGGACAATGGCCGTCATCGGTCTGTCGGAGGCCCCAGCCTTCGTAGCTGCTGTTGGTGGGCCATCCGCAAATCACTTCAAGAGCAGCGGTGTCAATCGTCCTATTCCCTGATGCTAGTTGAAGTCCAAGCCTTTGATCCATCACTCTCGGCCATTTATGCTGTGAGCCAATCCTTTGACGTAGTATTGCAAGTCACACATCATCCTCTGGGGGATTAGATGTTGCCAAGGCATGAGGCACGTGGCAACTCCTGAAGATCAATAATCCTCGAGCGGTAGGATCTTCGTACAGGAGGATTAGAGGGACAGCGAGAGGCGGCAGGTTTACTCCAAATGTGTATTCCGTTGCTCATCCAAATAACAAGGCCGGGGCAAAACCTGTATCCGCTGGCGATGAGTATCAATAACCCTGGTCTGGAGCTAGGTACATGGCAGCCTCAACATGTCTACTGTGACACCGAAGGGCGGCAAGGAGAGCGAAGGCTTGACTGTCACACGCGGAACTATAGACTCCGGTTCGTTTCTCCTCCGTTGGCAAGAACGCAGGCAAAAAGTGAAACAGCGGGGAGATGGATCCTGTGCTTTGTGCAATGCTTGCTATCACCACCCAAGCAATCAAGGTCCTTGTCGTGAACCCAAACACACACATCCTGTAGGACAGCAGACTGGCAGGCTCGGACCCGGATAAGCTGTGGGTTGTTGAACATGTCGACTCAAGTCCCCGTTCGTACATGCGTAGGTAAAAAGAAGGTCAGGCAGTGCTTCATTCGGTCTGACGGTCCGTCGCGGGTTGATTTGGATGAACATCTTGGTACTTCCCGCCATGGATTGATGGACTGGCTACTTCTCCTGAATGGTGGATGAATCCTCAAGCCTCTTCCTCAGACAAGCAGGTTCGACCAGAAGATTCCCCATCTCGAAAACAACCCAGCAAAGTAAGAGCTAAAGGCGGTCGATACAGATACAGGCGGGTGTAAGCAAGCAAGCAGACCCTGGAGCATACCCCGGCAAACGCAGAGATGAACCAGGGACACTAGGGGGGAGTAAATCGGGACTTTGACGATGATCCTGGGACCCTTGGAGCTGGGTTATTATGGGGAAGGTGATGGGATTATCGGTCCTGGGTGTGGAAGTTGTGGAGTCAGGGGCCGATGACCCGTGAGACCGACATCCGGGAGGATATCGGTGCCGAAGGGTGAGACGCGGGAACGGCGGTGATACTACATGGGATACAGCATGAGGTACGGCGTGATGGGAGAAAGGTGACGAGTTGGGCGGTGACACATAAACGTCGAAGACCTCGGCCATCTCCTCAAACGTTGTCGATGTTGATGTTGCCGTTGATGCCATCTCTATTGCCAAAGTTGCCCACCCAGCCATGGCATTTACACCCCGATCAGATAAACCCACGAAACTAAAACTCCGCAAGAGGATAAAAGTGGAGGACCTACGTAGGTACACACGTATATACAGCCAAACACAGCCAATGAACGACACGCAGGAACGCAAGAGCAGAGGCACAGACGGTGGACCCTCGCGCCGAAACAAGCCCGCCGTGCAACGAGGCAGATCACCACGCGACATCAGGGCGAGAGAAAAAGGGGAGGCGACGGAAGGCAGAAGATACAGCCCCGTCTCAGACGAGGGCAGAAACCGCAACGGACGACGGCGATCTGGTGCTTGGCCGCGTCAGCCTGAGGGTGGGTGCTGGGGGGTGGAGGAAGTAGGGTAGGGAAGGCTATTATCTGAAGCTTGGGATGCTGGGATGGCTCATGCAAGTTGATGGTGCACAGGATACAAGGCATTCCAGTCACAAGAGAATCGTTGTGAGGCATGTAGATGGACAAAGACGTGGACAGAGGCATATCGTGGAATGCTGGAGCATATCGTGGAATGCTGGATGTAGACGAGCCCTCCTCATACAAGTCTTCTCTTCTTTTTACCACACACGACAAAGTACATGGAGTAAAATCCATCCCTTGAAGCCTCGACACAGTAAACACCCCCGGGCAGTATCAAACCCAACATGGAACCGGCTTGTTGGATCGAGGTTCTGCCATGAGTCCACAAGTCCATCCGTCCTCTCCACTGAAGCGTGTCGACATTAGGGCCATGCGACGATTCGCATGGGGGATGGAATGCAACCGTTACAGCGCGCCACCCACTGGAAACTGCCCCTGCGGGTACCTGGCAGGGAGCACAACGCTACCGGCGGCCGGGATGGAGCTAGCCGGGCCAAGCGGTGGAGGGGCGTGGTGCTAGTGGGCTTTAGTGGTGGGGGAAAGAATTGGATAGGATTAGCAAAGATTTGTTCCTTTTTTCCCCCCCTGCCACGAACGCCCTCAACCCACAAACTGGACCGACATGCGGGAGACGACGAAGACAAGGCTCCAAGCTGTATTGGAGCCCACGTCCAAAGCCTGGCGCCGTGGCTGGGCGTGTGTGGCCTGAGCTGACCAAGTCCCAGTTGTTGCGAAATATGGAGATGCAGAACTAACAGAACGTCGTCCGAATCGGTGACGAGTCTGCCGCCTCCGGCTCGACACTAGAGGCTTGCCGCGCCAGGGGTTGGACAAGGACAATTCCATCACTTGTGTGTGTGCTATGTAGACTAGGAGTGGACGCATCGCGACGCGTACGAATATTACATGGCTGCGGCCTTCTTTTCGTTCTTATACCTGCCTCGACATCTGCAATCTGGCTGCCCGTCCTTTCTGTCTTTCCTGCATCGCCCTCTCTTAGACGCTTCCTTCAACCTCTACGAGCCAGCCCCGATACTCTTTAGTCTCTCGCTCTGCCTGCTGTCATATTCCCCCTTTTTCCTTCTCCTGCTGGCTATAGTCCCTTCGTTGTCTTGCCTGGCTTCCTTGATACCCTCGTTGTCACCCACTCACTCACACACCCTTCACAATGGCCTACTCGTCCACCTACAAGCCGCGGCCTGCCACCGATGTCTTCACCTCGGACACCGACATCAACCGCCGCAACTGCACCCGCTCCGTGCCCATGAAGGTGCTAATCCTGGGTCTGGGTCGCACCGGCACTGCTTGTACGTCACATCCCATTATATCATGTTACCTGTCGAGCGTAAGCTAACTCCCAACCCCAGCCATGCGAACCGCCATGAAGCAGCTCGGCTACGTCGACACGTACCACATGATGAACTGCTCCATCGAGAACCCCCCCGACGCCCTCATGTGGATGGACGCCCTCACGGCCAAGTTCGACAAGAAGGGCGCGCCCTTCACCCGCGACGACTGGGACCAGCTGCTCGGCGGCTCCCAGGCCGTCTGCGACTGGCCCGCCATCGCCTTCGCCAAGGAGCTCATCGAGGCCTACCCGGAGGCCAAGGTCGTCCTCACCAACCGCGACGTCGACTCGTGGCACGCCTCGACCATGAAGACGGTCTACTGGCGCGTCACCGACCGCGAGCTGCGCTGGCTGTCGCACTTCGACTGGGCCGCCGGCATGTACTACCCGATGCTGCGCAAGTTCTTCGACACCTTCTTCGAGGGCGACTTCCCCAACTCCGGCAAGGACGTCTTCCGCCGCCACTACGCAGAGGTCCGCAGCCTCGTCCCCAAGGACAACCTGCTCGAGTACCGCGTCCAGGACGGCTGGGGCCCGCTGTGCGACTTCCTCGGCGAGCCCGTCCCCAAGGGCTGCCCGTTCCCCAACGTCAACGACAACTCCGACTTTGTCACCCGCTCGCGCCGCCGCAACCGCAACCAGATGTACAACGTGGCCCTGCGATACTTTTGCGTGCTCCTCATTGCGGTTCTCTCCGCCTTTACCGTCCTCCGCTTCATGGCCTTGGTTTAGTTTCGCCCGTCCCTCGAGGTCTGTCGGTTGGACGGGTCCACATGACGATACGCGCGTTTCTTGTCGGCAGACAGGGAAGGTGTGGGTTTTACGGACCCGGACAACCTGGCGAAGAGTCGACACGCAATGGCGTCCAACCGGTGGGGAGCCGAAAATGGCGCTTAGGTCGTCGTTTGGGTTGCGTGGTATGATGAGTCGTCAGTCGCTCAAACACGGACAAAGTAAGGGTAATCCGTTGAGGCTGGAACAGCTCATGGGGTTACGAGCCAGTCAGCATCTGTTTGAAGCAGGCGCGGAACAAGCAATTAGAACTAGACGTCGTTTTTCCAAATGTCTCGGGCAGATGGACAGGAAAACGACCAGTCGGGCCACTGCCAAAGGGAAAAAAGGGGGCGTTATTAGTCAAAGTGCCCGCTAATTTAGCTGAGCACGAGGCGTTGTGGCGCTGGAACATGATTTCTGAGTAGTAAATACAAAACATTGACACGAATGATTCAGATGGAGGCTGCATTGGAATTCCTCCGATAGTATTGGGTGAGACAATTGTGGTTGCCGGGGTAGCAGGAGGCATGAAGTCGCTAAATCGGGGAGTCTAACCGCTCAACCGACACCATGAGAATGCTCTCGCTTACACGTAGTATTGGCGGCAGAAGAATAGAGGAGAGTAATAGTATATCGTCGCTCTTAGCTCGAAGCCCGGTGTCGCGTTTGACGATGTTGACTGAGCTCGATTTTGTGACTTGGCGATGGCATTCGCCTTAGACCAGAATGTACACGGTGTCGACTGCTCGGGATTGAATGCTCAGGTTGAGTACTCGGGACAGACATATAATAAGAGGACGATGCGTTAGCCTAAGAGATACAGTACAGCAATAATCACTGGCGCAGTTGCCATCAATCGGACAAATCGACAACACAACGCAACATCACAAGATGTTAGGTCCCAATAACCTCAACCCTCGCCACCAATCCCACCACTCCGCTGCACACACCCCCTTTCCCCCAGTCCGTCAGCCCTAAGGAGCCATGCAACGACCCGCCGTGCCTTGCATCCTCCCCCGCGCAGGAAACGCGGGGAGAGAAGAAACAGCTAGGAAAAGCTTCTTTTTCTCTTGTTCCGACTTTGTCTGTCAATTTGGGCCAGGGGGGGTGACTTCCCCGTCACGTCATTACAGGCCGTCGTTGACGTGCGCGGGGTGTGGGTTCGCGCAGCGTGGTATCGGGACGAGGCTGTCGTCGTTTCGGTGGGCTTGGCGGCGGGGGGGTTGTGCTTGAGTGTGAGGAGTTTGAGGTTTACGCGGGGTTTGGTTCGTTGTGGTGGAGGTTGGGACTGAGGTGATGCTATCGTGTCTGGCGTGCGGTGTGATGGAGCTGCGATGGTTCCGGTGACATCTGAGATGCGAACCGTGAAAAGGCCGTAAAGAACCCCGACTTTTGTCTTTAAGATGGGAGCTGCTCTGGTATATCCCTTGGTCCTATCTACTACGTTCGTCTGAAGCTGAGACGCCTCAGTCGCTATCACTTACTCTCCGAATCCTTTTCACGTCTAACATGTTCGTTGTTCAAGGGAAAACGCCCGTTTTTTACGATTCTGTCCTCCAGTTCTTCCATTGCGGTATGGCCGCGACACGTCAAGGCTGAAAGAATCCGAACGTCGACTTCTCAGTAGACATGTCGCTTCAGGAGTGCCGTAGCAGAAATCGTCCATGTACGCACTGGCCCGTTCAAACAGAGGCAACTAGAGCGCAATAGTTGTTCGCTCTCTTCAACCCGATCCCCTTGTCAATGTCGTTAAATGCGTCACGGCAAGTTCCTCATGTCTTCGTGTGCTGCAAGTTCGTGGTCTCATGCAAATCATCTCCCAGACGTACATCGGCGGTATTTCTAAGAATGAGATAGTTCGCCTGCCAAAATAGCTTGTCGAGGATCCATCACTGCAATACTAACTGTCGCAGCCAGGGAAATTATCGCAAGTCTGCCAGTCTGTATTGTTCCGTTGAACTATTACTCGTCAGAAACGAACCACAAACCAGGGCTCTTGTTGAGGGCACTGAAGCATATAGTCACCGTCCCATAGCAAGAGGTTCTTAGAAGTTTGTGCCAAGACCTTGGAAAAGTTGAGAAAGCTGCCCAGTATACCACTATGGGAACTCGCCCTTTTTAAGGCATTACTGCAAAGGGGTGGTGGAGGCCCGAGGAGGTCCGAGCAGCCGATCTTCCGGTGTGCAATGCGGAGTAATGAGCCGAGTTCCGTAATACGAGGTCTGAATACGAGAGAGCCAATTGCGTTCTAAGTTGCAGACATGGTAAGTGATAGTAAGAGGGGCTGCGAAATGAAACTTCATGTTATTGCAGCCCTCGTAGCTATCTAGCATAGTTGGGGGTATCGTGGATTTCACCTATGGTGTTCCTGGTCTCAAGGAAGCATCCATCGAAGGCCATGCTATGTGTAGATGAGCATATCCAGAACATCCACGTACGTTATCGCATAGTAGCAGTAAGAACATGTTAGGGAAAATCCTGGCCAACTCCAGCTACCACCCCTATTTAGTCACGTAGATTGAGGTGGCTCACGTTTACTACTCCTGAGATGATTGATACTTTACGTATGCACATGGCGTTTGGGGTCTTGAGCTCATGTAGGGTCTTCCACCTCCAATGCCCTTCTCCCCTTGAAACAATTATCCAGACTCTGTGAGTGGGCAGAGACTCAGCTTGAAGTCTGGCTTTGCAACAACATCGGTCAAGGTTGTGCAAATAGACATGCGGAAAAAAACGTAACCCTCAATCAAGCACCTTGGAGGAAGTCTCGCCGTCTCGATACGAGGACCTTGCTTCCTCCTCTCTTTCCTTCTTCATAAGTTGGTTTCTGTGTTCCCAGTAGTCGTCCTGATCTTTCTTGCCGTTGACGATGGCTTTGCTTCCAAACCGTCTGAATACGGAACGGGCGGTGACGACAGCAACTTGCCCATCGGGGAGGGAAAGCCGTCTATCATCGGCGGTCTTAGAGGGAAGTATAGCCTTCTGGAAAAGGATGTCCTTCTCAGCCTCGCTAAGAATGATCTTCAATGGTGCCTTGTACGTGACATATAACGTGCGCAGGTGCGTATATCCCAGCATACTGGCACAATCGCCGGCAAGCATGAAAAGCCTGTTGCCTCGGCTGGGGAGCCAGAAAGTCTTGCACTTGTACTCACGGTCGCCCAGAAGTACACCATTGGGCATGATCTTGCCTTCGCCCAGTTTATCAATCTCGTATGGAAAGCGTTCACCTGCGGTTACAATTGACCAGTGCAGCGAAGAGTCTTGAGAATTCTGAACGCCGTCGAGTGAAACCTTGATCATGGGTTCCAAGGTGGAATGTTTTGTTTCAGCCCGCTTCAACGCATAAGAGCCTGGTTCTGAAGGCCCATGTCGCCGACCATTAATCGTTGGTAGGTGCTCCTCCTTTGTCGATGGTTCTACCTCCTCCAAGTCTGACTCTGAGACCGATTCCGAGCCTGATCCAGCGATTTCGGCTTCGCTTGGGTCCTTACGCTTGGTCGGGAGTCCTTGATATCGCACAACCGCCTCCGCGGCATCGAGGCACGTATCCTTGAAGTGAGAAGCAAGATGCAAGCAAATCGCAGATCCTCCACTGCCCGTCTTCTCGCTGCAGAAAACGCAAGTAACTGGCGAGCACTCCGGGACGTACCCGTGCTCGTTCTCCAGATGCGACGTCCATTCCGGTTGCGTTGCAAATGGCTCTGAACGGCGATTGCATCCCTGTTCATGGCAGACCCAGACTTCCATGTCATCGAGCGCATGTTGTCTATTCTTCTAGTCAGCAATCATCCATCCATTTCTGACCGATTTATACGCACTGCCAACCGCGGTTACTGGAGAAGTGGTAAAGGTTCCTGCATATTGGGCACTTGAGTGGTGTCAAGTGGATGTCGCATCCGGTAAGACTTGGAATGCGCGAGCTTCCATCTGCAAGACTATGCAGCTTGGAATCCGGTTGGGCGTCTGTCGACGGCGGGGATACTGTCCTGAGTATCGTGCTGTGTTTGTTGTATTCGTTGTCCCATCTCTGACATCTCGAGAGATAACTCATGCTCAAGGCCATGACGAAGTCGAACGGGGCATCAGGGAAGCGGTCTTTGATCAAAACGAAGAACAGGGAGCTAAATGTAGCTTCAATACGTCGCGTGCCTCCAGAATTCAGTGGCCGAGAGTCTTTGGGGGATTTTACTTGCAGGTCGAGCGTTGGTGTTCGAATGAAGGCGTCGAGCTCCAAGAGACATTCAACGTCTGTCTCTATCTCACGAACAAAGTCGCCCATTTCATCAAGCTCCGAGGTCGAAGACAGCTCACTTTCAGTTTCACTTTCGATTTCGATTTCGATTTCGATTTCACTTTCACTTTCACGTTCAGTCTCGCTGTCGCTCTCTGGACTATCGTCGTTGTCGCTTTCAGGAGTCTCTCCGAGATTTGCATAGGAGGAAGCTTCTTTGGCAAGTCTGTTCAGAACTCTTGCTTGCACAATCCGGTCGAGTCCAAGCTTCGGCAGTATTTCTGTTCCTTATTATCAGGTTTGGGTTTCTCTTTCTCTGGAATGAGGCCATACCCTTGGTTAGAACGAACCCAATGTTAGTCAGGAACTCGGATAATTTCTGGCGAAGAGTCGGAGATTGAGCAATTATCGCATCGAGCTCCCCCTTCGCAACACCATAGCCATCGGACCAGAGTATCAGAGTGCTTCGAGCTCGGTCAAGGCTCTTCAAGAACGCTTTTGACGAGATGGTGGTCGGCGAATTGGTCAAAACTAGTTTCATTGCAGAGATGCATTCCCCGCAGAGTCGGCTTAACAAACTGGTATGAATCTGAGATGGCAGTAGGGGTCGGGAACGCGATTTGAGAGGAGCTTTTGAATGCAGTGTGGACGGACCATGGTTGACGACAAGGCTTTCGTGTCTTTCATGGTCCGAGGTAGAATCTGAGCAGATCTGAGCTATAGACATCTTCTTTAGCCTTCATTCAGCTTGGCGAGTGTTGGTCGAGTTCTGTGGTCAACATACTGAGATCCTTGGAATTTTGCGGAGTCAGTGCATCCGGAGGCTGTTTGAACCTGATCTCTGGGGGTTTAGAGGGGTTATGAATCCCATCATGTGCGTTTCGCGTTTGCTGTCTAATGCTGGACTCTCTCTTGGAGTTGCTCGAGGAATTGACAGTCAACTCTTCTCCATCGGAGCATTGAATCTCGGTGCCACCTACGCGGAGAACAGCTGATCCTGAGACGGTGATGATGACGTTGTTGTTTTCACTAGACGATGGTAAATTGGTGGATTTGGTAGGGCTGTTTGAGGCTTTGCCCTTGGTATGGGCGTCCATCTCCTCTGAGCTGCTGGGTATTGCTGCCATGAGAATTCTGTGCGATTGTGTTCCTACCAGCCGCCGTCGAGAAAGAGTCCGGTTCTAGCTTGCGCACTCAGTCAGTGTAAGGCGTCGGTTGCAGTCCGTATTTCTAGAAGGACGAGTCGGCTGAGGTTGGCAGGCAAGGCAGATTCGACCGGGCGACACAACAGCTTAGCCTGCTTCAGATCCCTGGCGACGCCGAGGCAGATCACCCGACTTAGGTAGGTAAGCCCTGCGGCCAAGTTGGCTGATGAGGCTGTGGCTGGGGGCCAATAAATGTCCCCACACCAAGCCAATCAACAGAAATGTAGTTTCTCAACTCCTTCTTCATCCTCTTCACATGCATCGTTTCTCTCGTCATGGCCGAAATAGCTCTGGGTATCGCGGGTGTTGTCCCGTTGATAGGCCTGGCCGTCAAGTCGTACCGACAAGTCCACTCAAAACTAAAGATATTTGTCCACTACTCAAAGACGCTAAAACACATGCGCAAAAGACTCAATCTCAATCGGTCCATGTTCGAATTGGAGTGTCATTACCTCCTTCGCTTCGCCTTCAATGACAAAACAATTGAAAAGATGAAGATCGACGGGAGCCGAGCGGAATGGAACGACGCCAAGTTTGAGGGCAAGGTGCGACTTGGCCTGGGAGTCAACTATGAGGATTACATGGGTTTGGTGGAAGATGTCAGTGAAGTTGTCGAGGAGCTAAGTCAGGCGATTGACCGCTGCGCTGCAGACACGCATGAGGTACTATTCCAGTCGAAGAGAGAAAATCACAGCTCACATTTAGTCTCTAGGGCGAGAGGTTGAAGGATACTTTGCGCAGGCTAAAGAAACGCGGAAAGCTGGCAATCGCCGAGACTGAGTGGGAAAAGACTTCCAAGAAGCTCCGCGATCTCATCCAAGACCTCACAGCTCTGCGGGAAAAGCTCCAGGGACTCAAAAACCCGACTCCGGCGGAACAAGGCAGCGCTATGGTCGAGGACAAAGCAGCCAGGGTTCTCTTCGACATACGAGTAATAAGATGCGCATCCAGCGCTCTCTACCATGGCCTGCGCGAATCCTGGGACTGCAGCGAGAGGTCTCACAGTCGGCACGCCGTGAACCTCTTCATGGAATCTCTATCCTCACCTTACTTACGCCCCGTACAACTCCATCTATCCATCATAGGGAAATCCATGAGTAGCGCAGGATCCTTGAAGCCATCCAGACTCAAAGTGGAATCCCAATACCAGGGCCGAGCTGAGGACTCCTATCTGACGCCATCAGAGTCTCCTGAAGACGGCACAGAAGAAGCCCAACCACCAAGGAAGCGTGTCAAGCATGGTGCGGAGACCGTACCCCCACAAATGCTCACTGCGGCGGGGGACATGCCATTGACTCCAGTGCGGTCGTTGTCTCCTGGAAGCAGTTCATTCGACGAAAGGGAGTTCAAGAGCTTTTGTCTCGGCCTTGTTCGACCTCTTGGTCACTCAGACGATGACTTCCTAGGATACATGGACACGAAATCCGACGAAATGTGGCGCCATAGGTTCTATACAAGTGTTCAACCCGACAGTCTTCCCTTACGGTCGGTTCGCGCACTATCACTGAGAGAGCTCTTTGCTCGCTCACCTGGGACGCAATTTTCCGTGCTGGAGCGCCTCGAGCTTGCCCTGGGGGTGGTAGAAGCAGCGTTCACATATCACTGCACACCCTGGCTGAAGAGATGCTGGCGGATCGATGACTTTTCGCTTCTATCGAGTAGCGACCAGTCAACTAGCACTTGTCTCAAGACTCTACACCTCGGCGCCGAGTTCACGCAAGCAAAGACCTGTGGGCAGGAAATGGAAGATGTCCAAAATTGCAGCAACCTCAATCTCTTGGGGGCAACAGAAGACGAACTACTCTACCACGGAGTCGGAGACGTGACGTTGCACAGTCTTGGCGTTTCCTTGCTCTCCATCGACTGTTGGACGAAGTTTGAGCCGGACGACTTATTGGCTGTGAGAAAAGCAGCACGGCGAAGCATGTTCGGACCCAGGTATCGGGACGTCGTCAACAAATGTCTTGGATACCTTGGGCAAGACGAGGATGAGTTCAGGTCGAATGCTGCAAGCGGGCAGGAGAGGGTGTTTCTAGGTGCTATGAAGTCCTTGCAGGAAATGATCACTAGTCTCAGCATCACGGATGAGGATTCGTGACTGGACTCGAGTTGTGTTTGTGTTGTACCTACCTGAGTATGAGGAAAGGGCAAGCCTGAAGCGTACGATGAATATGAACTGATGTCCTCGTTTCCCTGCATACCATCGACTGAGATGCTTCTACCTACAAGAGAACAGCAAGTGTTGCGGTGGATATAACTTCACCACTATGCTAGTAGCAATAAAGTAGCGAAGAGAAGTCTTACATTAAGAGTAATAAGGACTTCGATCTAGCTTCTGTCACCATGTCCCTCACGGAGAGCAATTGATGGCTTTTTAGGTTGCGAAACTGCATCTACCAACATATATGTGCTTGCTTCCATGTCTTTCCAAGGCGCATTGCAGGTCCTGACCCTCGTTCTCGACATCATGAGATAGCTTCAACGAGAGTCAACGGCAACATACAGTCCACACCCGCGCGAACAGGTCTTGTTAGCACAAGGAGATTTCCCAGTCGTCCAGTCTTAATGTCTCCTAGCTTCGTTCATAGAAGGAAGCGACGGCGTATTGCACCACACAGAGCACATACTCGGCTCACCACAAGTCATCAGAACCAAGGCCACCAAGACGTCTCTTTCTCGGGTGTCTTCACCCGCCGTTACATGCTGACGACCAGTTGACGATACCAAACCAACACCCCTCAATCCAAAAGACCGAGTCATGCCAGAGGATCGTCCATCGATTCAATCTCCAGCACTCTGCTGCTTAGCCTCCCGGCCAATAACACCACGCCCAGCATACCACCTCGGTCCAAAGGACCCTATCTTCAACAAGATGAGCTAACACAAGCCCCGACGATGGCCATATCTGACTTTAACGCAGCACACGCGCGCCGTATCTCCAGACGCGTCTCGAGAGTCTATTCCGTCCCGCGCGAGTCAGGGACCAGTGACGTGATGATTGCGAACCCAGCATAGACTTCCCGCGTGTGCGCTCACGTCTGATCGCAGGAGTCAAAACACGACGAATGCGTCATGCCAAAATTAGGCAATGTTACTTTCCCGTCCTCCACAGGACAGATAGACAGCGGGAGAGAAGAAGAAAACTCTGCCTTGGTGGAATAGCCTCATCTCGATGCCGCAGCGGTCGGGCACCAGCCCCACCATTCCAACAAGTCTCAGCCACCACGTTTACGAAAATCCACTTCAGTTAAAAGAAAAACTCCACCAGCAAAAACTTGTCGTCCCGCCGGGTCCAGAACCAGCGCCCAACCCAACGCATCGGAGCCTGTTCTCCGATGTTCAACGAGAATAATAATCATAATAAAACGAGCTACGTTGGCCATTAGGCATGTAGGAACCATGGATCCACATACGTCAGCCGCAGAGAAATAGCAACAAAGTCAACGGGTCTTAACCCTCGTGGTGCAAAAGGTGTGTTTCAGGAAGGGGGGGGCCGCCGAAGAGGAAAACCGTTTCCAGAACATTTCACGTCGGAATGCCTGAACCTCATGGCATGGAGTTTCTGGCAAGGGAAGTCTATTGCTTCGCTTGGTAGCTTTGCGGCGCCATCCGAACCAGCCAGTTTGTACTACGTAGTAGCTCCCTCGGACCGAAAACAGGGCCTTTGTTAGGAGGCTATCGCCGGATGTGGTCTGGGTTTTTTGCGGCCTGGAGCTTGTTCTTCTTCCCACGCGGGTTGAGGATCCAAAGGTTGCCAAACAAAACTCTATCAATACACAGCCCTCCTCGTCTCCTCGCCATGTGCCGAGCAATCTCGATGGCCACGCGCACACAAGCACAACCCCTCAGAAAAGGCTATTCATTCATTCACGAGCATTCCAGCTTTTGACGCCAAATTTAAGCGACAATGGAGCCATCCATCCATCTCGACTCCCCCAACCCATCTCCGTCAGCCGTCGGACCACGCTGTGCCGCAAACCCACATCGCCTCTCCGAACTGCGATCGTCGTTTCTAGCGGCCGCACAGACGCAAGAGTCCGATGAAGCAAAAAGAAAGAAAGCTGAGCAGCCACTTTTTGGGATGAATGTGTCAGGCGGGGATATTGTGGGTTGCATGATCGCGGGCGCTGAGGGCAACACAGAGAGAGAGAGAAGAGAAGGACGTCCCTCGGAGTTGCAGTAGCGGGAAGCCTTCCGCGGAATGGGAGGGTGGGTTTGGCCGGCTACGTGGCGAGCTCTGGATAGAACTTGGGTTGGGTGAGATGGGAACTTGGAGCAAACCGATAGGCTCAAGGTTTCCTGGCACGCGCACATGCTCGTGGTTTTGCCGTCGCCGTCGACAGGAATGCCCATGTCCGTCAGCGAGGGGCGATGCAAGAAAGCCGGCTTACGAAAGGATGCTATTCTGGCAAAGGATAGCAGCCACCACCACCACCACCACCACCACCATTGTGCAATACTTTGCGGTATCCCGTACCGCGACTTGGGTCACACCCCAAGTCCGAGCGAAAAGAACCGTGTGCTCGCTTTACTTCCCGCACCGCCCTCTCCACCGCATCTCAGCCCCGGGGGCGTTGAGCCGAGTCTGTAGCTCCGCTAGGCAAGTACATGTAGCTGAGTGATTATTCTTCAAGGCGGACAGACAGACAGACAGACAGACAGACAGTTTGCTGGAAGAAGAGAAAAGAAGAGAAAGATGAGACATATTCCGGGGCGAGACGAGTGGGTTTGCTCTTGCGGTGAGAGCAGACTCTCTCTCTCGCCGATCCCACCTTGTTTCTTTTCACCTCGCCAGAGTGCTTGCATAGGCATGTCGACGCGAATGCAAATGCGGAAGCCCATGCAGCAAAAGGTCGCATCCGCGAGGCAGTCTTGACTTTGTGCCGGCAGGATGACTCGTCATGTTTGTCCATCCAACAACTCGCCGGTTTTGTATCAGGCAGTCGTCATGGGATGACAGGATGCTTCCCGTCTCTTTCAGCCGTTCTGGGAGGATCCGCGGGCTGGCTCAACACCATCCGTCATCACCACCACCCTCACCACCACCCTCACCACCGTCAACCACCGTCAACCACCACGGCACCTCATCATCGCATCCCCTTCATCACCAACAGGACCAAACAGGCCAGCCAACCACAGCCATGCCAGCTCACCCCTGACCCGCCGTCCCATCCCATCGCCCCAATAATCAACCGCCATCCCCCATCGCAAGCACTCACTCACTCACTCACTCACTCACTCCCTCTCACTCACCCACGCAAACCACTCTTCTTCTTCTCTCCCATCTCCACTCCACCACCACCATCTCTCCTTCACACCCATTTTCCCATTCCAACCCCCTCCCCTCCCCCGCTAACGCATGCCGTCCGCCCTGCCTCCGTTCCGTCTCCCCTCATTGGCCGCCACCGACCGCCCTGTTTTTCTCCCACCGCAGCGTCGCATCCCCGCAAGGGAAAAAACGCTCCTTGGCCAATCTCGGCCGTGGCAGAAACGAGGCCCCATGCCAAGTGTGTCTGTCCTTCGGGTGCCGCAGCAAAAAGCCCTTTTTTTTTTTTTTTTTTTCGTCTTCTCGCGCCTTGTCGCTCGCTGCACTAGCTTTGGGGGGACTGACCATCCGGGCCTTTTTGTGAAGGCCCCATTCTCCCGCCCGGCGATTCCGGGGACGTCTGGTCCATCTCCGACTGGCAGTTCGTGATGCTAGAGACGTCATGAGAACTGCAAGACGAACAACACTTGCACAACATGGTAAAGGCGCACAGTGGCACATGCTAGTGGTAGTTCGAGGTTGAAACGGTTGACGATTCTTTCTTCTTTATTTGATCGGCCAAGGCGGCTTCGAGGTCACCTTGCCGTCTTCCAAAACGTATGGTATGGGTGCGCATATTCTCAGCGCGTTGGCTATTGTGCCATCCTCTCTCTAATCTTCTCAACATTGACTTTCCCAATCCCATTTTCCCACCAAGATCATCCCGTTCCGTCATCAAAGGTGTAAAAATGAGACAAGTGTAGGTGACTTGCTCCCCAGCCAAGAGTCGTCTCGGCCATTCCGCCATCTATCGAAAAAGGCGTCTCCACAAAGGGGTGATTAAAACATGTTTTGTTTTGTCATCTCGAGGGCATCGTCCCAAGCTCGTAATGAACCCAAACAGGCGGTAGAAAGTAGAAAGCCGTAGGGGTTGAGGATGTGAAGAGGATAAATGAAAATGAAAAAACTCCGTCTCCAAAATCTTCGCCAGTGTCTCCATTTCACTGCGCCATACTTCATGCGTCTCTACAAGAATTGGTTCTTGCCCATCTCATAATCCAGGCAGAAAACTCCACGCTTTTAAAAAGAAGAAAACAAGTACATAGTAAAAAGGAACGTCCAACGCAAGTTTTGTCGTGAATAGATACAAAAGGCCGAAGTAAAGTTGAGCTCCGCACTTTCATTTCGTGGTTCGTAAAATTTTTGGCGTGATCCTGGCACGGCTTTTTTTGGGTTCATCCAGATATGTGATGTCCCTTGGGGTTTGATAATGTGTCCAAGGGATCGATGATTAGAAACGTCGAGTAGTGTCCAAGAAGTGATAGAGGGTCCAAGGAGTCCTCGGGCTTATGATGATGTGCCTTGGAAAATCCATCCGGAACATGACATAGCCTGGACTCAACGGACACACATCTCTTCAGACATGTGGGTTGGGCCCTAGTAACATCCTTGGAAGGTTGGCATAAAGGGGACCTGTTGGTGGAAGGGAACATGGTGCTGAAGCATCGGCACCTGTTGAACGTATTTTACCATATCCCAGATGGGGAAATATGATTTGGGTTGGCATGGAGCCTGGACCGGAATGGGTGCCTGAACTTGGACGGGGACCTGAGAGCAGTGCATGGGTTGAGGGGGAACCACCATGGACATGGGCACAACAGGCACGGGTCCGGAGTAGGTCTGAGGCACAAATTCCTGGCTGTGGTAGATGAATTGGTCCCTGGATTCCTCTGGGTCATAAGCGTGGGGCGTGTAGTCCTGAGGAGTCTCCTGGAGGTGTTGATCCTGCATGAAGTCGTCGTCGAGGTCGTCGATGGTAGAGCAGTCACTCGAGGTGAGTGAGCCCTCATCGTCTGAGGAGGCCGGGGAGAGAGGAGAGTCGTACTCGTAGTCGTCAAGGATGGCGTCCTCATGGGAAACGTATTTAGGTAGGATGTGGTCGGGCGAGGCCGGAGGTGTCGGGGGAGCGATGGTCGACATCGGCGGCACCGTAAATTGGGAGCAGGCCATGATCCTGGATCGGAGCTCAGGAAGAGTAATCCGCTGCTCCGGAATGGGGTTGAAGATCCGTCCCAGGATGTCGTTCAGTTCTTCCGACAAAGGGAGGATGGACTTGAGGAAGTCCTTGGAGCTGGCATAGGCCCGGTATGTGGAGTCCTGGAACGAAGCTTGCTTCCATGGGTTGCGTCCACAGGTAAGGTTGACGAGGATAACACCAAGGCTCCAGACATCATTGGGGGCGCACATGTAGTAGGGCTTCCTGGTAGAGGGATCCAGACATTCTGAGAGAAGGAAAAAGGGCATCGTTAGTTGTCTGTCAGGGAAGGGTGGGGGCGAGAGGACTCAGAGAAAGGGAAGGAAAATGTACCTGGGCTCATGTAGAAGGTCGATCCGCATCCATAATCCTCGGAACGGGATTCAGAGGTGGCGAGACCAAAGTCGGCAAGCTTGACAGTGTCTCCGTGGTTGGTTACCAAGATGTTCTCCGGCTTGAGGTCCCTGTGGTAGATTCCCAGGCTGTGGCAGTGCTCCACGGCATCCAGGATTTGGAGGAAAATGTTCCTGGAGAGCTCATCCTTACCAACGTATTGACCGCGCTCCGTGATATTCAAAAAGAGATCGCCTTCGGGGCAGTACTCTAGAATAACATAGATGCAGTCGGGATCACTCACGATCTTCAGCATGCCAACAACATTGTTATGTGACGATGCCTGGTAGTGAAGACGGATCTCGCGTTGTTGGTAGGCACACTGTCGGGGATCCAAGGGAGTTCCATCAGGGTTGAACTTGCTGAGGCACTTGACGGCATACTTCTGTCCGGTCTTGATGTCGACGGCCAAATAGACGACGCCATACGCGCCGGTACCAAGGATGTCCGTTAACTGGAGCTTGCCCTCAAGCAGACGGCCTAGTCTCTCCTCTGGGGCGAGGGGAATGTAACGGGTCTGGAAGTGTCGCGGCACACATGGTTGTTGAACGGCGCACTTGGGGTTGTCGAAACCAGGAGAGGCCGGAGGGGTTGCGTAACCGAAGGGGGCATGATGCTGCATGTTATGCGATTGATATCCAAAAAGGGTCCTTAAACGGGGTGTGGTTCTTGGGTCGGTCCGGGCCAAAAGAGGATACCAAACGGGACAGAGATTAAAAGGAAAGAGAAAACACAAAAAGAGTATTTTCCACGGGTCAAGGGATCCTGATCCAATCCAAAATCCAATGGTTCGAAGAAAAAGACTCCTGTGGGTTGAATTGACGAAGAGGTTGGGTGGTTTGTCGTGTAAGAGAGGTCCCGAGGGCCGAATCAACGGGTCGAGATGAGCATAGAGGCAACGTTGGTGGTTGTGGATGTCGCCGTCCAGGAAGGTTGGGTTGATGGATTAACAAGAGAGGCGACGAGAGGACCTAGTGTCACGACTGCGGGAGCAGACGAGCGGATGGGAAAAGGAGTTCGGAAGGAGTGTCGTGAAAGCGGTGATGAGGTCCCTCAAAGTCAGAGCGCATCATCCGGAGGGTGGGCGATGTGAGGTAGTTAACAGGCCGTGAGCACTGAGCAGCCTGTGATGGGACACACACTCAGTTCAAGGCGAGGCGGGCGAGGACAGGATACGTACTCGTCACGCCTCGGGCTTGGATTGCGTGGAGCACCCACACCCCCAGGGCCACACCAGGACCACACCAGGGATCCACCAGCTTCATCAGACCCTGGTCCGGTTGGAGAGATTACTGGACATGGGGCCTTGTCTTGGCCAGCGTGTGGCCGTGTGTTAATGCGCCGGCTATTCTTGTCGGTGCTCGTGGAGCGTGGAGCGCGGAGCATGCTGGCTGCGTGGAGCATCCGCCATGGAGCAATG
Organism: Neonectria ditissima; assembly: GCA_001305505.1. Lineage (NCBI taxonomy): Eukaryota > Fungi > Ascomycota > Sordariomycetes > Hypocreales > Nectriaceae > Neonectria > Neonectria ditissima. The sequence goes on along the minus strand of LDPL01000040.1, from coordinate 3,687,618 downwards.
AGCATGGGTCATGAAGCTGGAGCGGAGCAGCGCCAGGTTAAGGTTCGCCTGCCTTGGCTTGCTCGGGGCGTCGAGGGGCGTCGAGGCGTCAAGGGGGCGTCGACCGTCCCAGCAGGGGCGCCTTGGTGGTGACGCTGAGCAATATACGAGAGGCAAGGGTCCGAAGGTAGTCTGACACACCAAATAAAGTGGTTCGCCTGTGTCACTGCCTCCAGCAAGCCAGACCAGGCCCTTCTCCCCTCAGCACTAACGCCATCCATCGGCCCACCCCAAGGCCACAGTGTCTCGTCCAGTCAGAGGCAGTGGCCGCCCATCTTGGACTCATCGTGGTTGATCCATGGCGATGGGGCGGAGGTCGGGTGCGGGCAAGCCTCTGTTGTGCTGCTGACACCCTCCTCGCTCCTGGCGCCTCGCTCCTCGCTCCGGTCCCCCAGCCTCTGTGTCCAGTGTGTGTGTGTGTGTCCGTCCAGTGTGTGTGCGTCCACTGTTCAGTGTGTGTCCACTGTCCAGCGTGTGTCCAGTTGTGCGGGTGTTGCGTGGCCTTCCTTCTGTGCTTTTGTGTGTCGCTGGCGGCCCTCCGGCCTCAGCTCTCCGTGCTGCCTGCTCCCTCTTCCCCACTGTCGGGCGAATCATCACAATCGACAGCCCCGTGACGGCCATGGTTTTTGCTCATTGACCCCGTCCTCTGACTCCTGACTCTGAGTCTGACTCTCAACCTCTGCCCCGGGCGCGGCTCAAGGGGGAGCTTCGGGAGCCGGCCCAAAACAAAGATAGGCGAGACACGCTGGACTTGCACTTGAGTTTGGTGTGGAGGCAGTCCGCCCGTACCTTCGTGCACATGCTTTGGCCCGCCAGTGCCCCAAAATACCAGATGGAACGGACGGCAAACCTTGCCCACTGGAATCCTCCGTAAACAAGAAACGATCCGGGACTGCAGAAGCCATTGGCTCGCAGAGAACATACAGACGGTCTTCTGTGGCGCTTGGCGACGTGTTGTGCGGACCGTCCGGAATGCATGAAGTCATCGAGTTGGATCCGTTTGAGACCCTCTCTTCTGTGCCTTTCTGGACGTATCAGCCAAAGACTCTGGCTCATCGCCCCAGCGCTGTTGGGTTGGACCGCCCGCCAACCTCCTGCTTGCTGCGTTGCTGCACAAGCTACCGCACTCTGAAGTCTTCACTTCGGCAAGGGGGCTGAAAGTGAACTGGCACCACTACTGCAGGCAGTTGGGGTTGTCGATCAGTGATAGCACTGGCCCGCCCAGTGAGCTTTCAAGTCGAAGAGACGTGTCGGCAGGCTGCTTCCTCGTCGGGACTAGAGCGCCTAACCCAGTGCAGAGCAGCGTACCGATCCCAGAGGTGTTTGTCTTGTCTGACCGTCCACATCCAATGAAACCCACTTGGAGTTATGCAAATGGGCGGTGGGATCGACATCCAACGCAATGTGTAGCGAGTGAGGCACTCCAGTGGCTAGATAGTTATGCAGTTCCATTTCCGATGTGAGGCCCAGTCCATGGCCCAAGGCGCAACCATGGGAAGCCGATGGGACGCTGGTACATAAGCCGAGCGTTATGAGCTAGGTTAAAGAAAGGTAGGTCTGTTGGTTTACAGTGGTAACTAGACAAGGCGGCTGCCGTCTCACCTCGTAGGCATATCCGTTCCCCATCATGTTGCTGTTGTTCGGCGGCAAGCGAGGCCAGGATGTGTTTTCGCGGTCACGACAAGTAAAACTGCCGCCCGTCTGGGTGCCAACCTGGCCTCAGCGATCGAGGCCAGCCATCTGCCAGCATGTCTCCACTGAAAGCATCAAACGTGGTCCAAGTTGCAACACCTGCAGGGCTAGCCGAGGCCTGCCTACGGCTTACAGGGGTAGTGGGTTAGTTGAAGTACAACTGTTTGCTAGATCTTGATGTGACGGTTCGAGGGTGCAAGTAATGATTCCCCTCCAAACATCGACTTTGTACCTGGTGGGAAGTAGCGAGGCAAGTATTCAGCTAACAGCCATGTCCTTGTATTGTCGTACTAGGCACCATCCTGGATGCATGGGAACGCAGGCCCTGGCGTTGGGTTGCCGAAAAGAGACGGCTGCAGGGCTGGTGTTGTTCTGATTGGGGCCTGACGCCGGGCCGAAGACACATGTTCCCTGTTGCAGTAGGCGCAGTGCTACCCAGCAGATGCTGCTCACAGTGAGGTGCATTCATGTGTGCCAGAGTGTGCCAGAAAGTGCTCGACAGCGTGTGCCTGCCTGTGTGTCCGTGTGAGCGTGAGTCTTGTGAGCGTGCAGTGCATGCCATGCCATCCCACCTCGACAGGACAGGACAGGACAAGCAGGCCACGACGGGCGAGACGGAAGAGTGAGGCTGTCAATGAGGGACGGGCTGCAGAGGAGGCGTCCAATGGACAGCAAGAACGGGGCAGATGGTCAGGGGAATGCGCCCGTTGTCGTCCACTTTGCTGTCACACTGCCAATCTCGTCGCCCGTTGAATGCGTGTTGGTTCACAGAAGCACATTCCAAGACGGCGACCCGCTTGGGGCCCCGGCGTTGACAACACCATACCAGTTCGGTGTGGTTTGTATTCGTGTGCCGTACATATTCGCAGCAGGTGGGCGTATCAGACGTGTATCTTTTTGTTTTCAAGACAGGTATTTGCGCATTGCCCATTGCCGGGCAGATGTGTATTGTGGGGGTATCTCTTGTGTCTCTCCGCTGTTCTGTCTTGTCTTTTCCGATGCGTATTGTTTGCCCCAGCCACGGAGCTTGTTGCCCGTCATCGCGTGATACTGCGCTCCCTTGCTTGATCGACCTGTTCGACGGCACACACGACGCTGCACGCTGCACGCTACACCAGAAAGCCGAGCCTCTATGTGCGGTCTCTCGTCGCCCTAGATGTGTCTTGCCTCTTCCGCCGTGAAAGACGTCTGCCGGCTCGGCGAGAGCGCAGAGAGCCCCGCAGCCCGTCGAAGGGAGGGACCCCCGAGACACGGTTTCATCCGGGCGACCGCTGTGTGGACAGGAGACGGCGTTTTGACGGGTCATGATGCGAGAAATGCATGTTGCTGGCGCCCTGGTCTCAGAGACGACGGTCTGACATGCAATGTTTGCTGCTCCAGAGTGGCGGTCAGTCCGCCAGGACGGGGTATCAGGCATCGGTGTCCGGCTCTAGGCTCTGGCACGAGCTGCTAGCACCAGGCACAAGCACCAGCACCGGCACCAGCACCAAGCACCTCGCTGGAGACTGGCCTGTGTTGCGTTGCCGGTGCTCGACGGTCGCAGTCGGTACTGTCTGTACGGATCCCAATCTGGACGGGTGCTGAAGCGTCACCGTGCTGTGACGGCTGGAGCCCAGATGCATGGATGGCATGTCAAATCACGGGTGCTACTAGCCTGTTTCGGCATAGCGGCTTCGATCTCTCAGCGTCCAAGAGAGCGTCTGTGGTCCCCTTCGCGCCCAACGTCGCAGACACAGGCCAACGACAACAAGTCATTGACGTTGAAAGATCTCCACCAGCGAAGAAACGAGAACTGACGGCCTACCAGCGCTACTCACTGCTACCAGCCGCTACGAGTCTGCAACCCTGGACGTCCATGCAGACGCCATGCGGCAAGGCCCCGTAACCCATGCCCAAGCTCCAAGGGCATGCCCAGCGCTCCAGGACACCCATGCGGCATCCTCATGGCTCACACTCAGTCGCTCACTCACTCACGAATGGCTCGCCAGGGAACATGGCCTGAGGGTCGTGTCTGCAAGTCCGCACTGGCCCCTGCTACCAAAGTGCCTCGCTTCAGTCCAGGAAGCCATCTCAATCTCCCTAGAAGTCTGGGGCGTCGATCACGCACTCTAGCTGAAGCACGGCGCTCACTCTAAGCCTGCTCTAAGATGGCCTCGACTTCATCAGCAGCCATCGCCACCGTCAGCCTCAGACGGCCAGGAGGATCCCCGCCTCACCATGGCTCTCTCGCATAGCATCCAAGTGCCGCACCTCGTCAAGTCGTCAAACTCGTACACTTGATCACTTGCAGCCAAGCCCAGTTCAGTCCCGGTCTCCGTCCCGTCTACCTACCGCAAGCCGCTAGGCAGATCCCCCATTCCCACCCTCTACCGCGGCGTCGTCCTCCACCTGAAGCAGCCCACCAAACAGGAGTTGATTCAGTTCATGCATGGGCTGATTATCACAGGCACCCTCCGTCAGAATCCTGCTCGCTGTGGCTGACCGGTGACCTTCACCTCCCCAAACTCGCCTCTCCACACCTGCAGCACACCTGCAGCAGTCCAGACGGCAGCCGACGTCGCCTCCTGAGTCCTGATTCGATCAGCGGGCTCCTCCTCCGTCCTCGCCGGCCCATCCGTCGAGAGCCGGAGCTGGGCGCATCGACGGGCTCCCATTGGCTATGCCGTGCATTTGTGATAGATGAGGTTGGGATATCCGTTCCAGGGAATCTTGCAGCTGCGCTGAGAGAAACGGTGAAGATGGGCAACCTCTTGGTCCAATCAGCATTGGGACTGGCTATCTCACAACTTGCGCAACCCACCTGGAAGAGAACATGTCCTTGAGTCATGGCGCATCCGTAGCCAAGTTGCGAGCCGTGGAAGCTATCAGCCGGCACTGGCTCTGCCCAGATTAGAGTCCACCCAGCATACCACCACCACCACCACCAACATCAACATCTCTCATCAAGCCTCAACCTCGTTCGGAAGGCGGTTTTGAGGCAAGAGAGGCCAGGAGACAGGGTTGAAAGGTTCCGAACACACCACTAATTCCGCCTTCCGCCACCACCACGTCGCAACTTGGCTCCCTGGGGATTAGCAAGGTGTCACCAGATCCAATAGAAGACAAAGCAAGGCCTGACAGACGGCAAGATCGCCTGCTTTCCCCAACCATCTGGCGTTCCCCGGCCCAGATCAAGCCATCTCTCAGAATCCCGCCTGGGATCTCGCAGAGAAACAACCCGTAGTCCTCCAAGCTCGGACGCGTCCGTGGTCCGAGAAAGTGCGGGAGCCTGTGCCCGATACTCTGCTCAAACCAGCTCACCGTCATTCTTGTTTCTCGACGCTTCATGCGCTATCGATCGATTGAGGGGACGTGTTTCCCAAGATGGCCACCGTCCCCTGGGGTATCTGATTGCGTTAGGCATGCGATTCGCCCGTGTTTTCGAGCTCAACTAGTTCATGGAGCATGGATGGCGCACGTTTCGATATGGGCCGATCGGCTTCAATCGCAGTCGGCAACCATGCGCCCGAAGCAAGGTGCAATGGCCTCCTCGCAGATTCACCGCCTTACAGCATTGCCGTATCATATATCATGTATCATGTGTAGCGTCGACGCAAGGGAGGCGACGACGATGAGACATTGGCTCAATGGCTGAATGAGGCCATGGGCCAGGAACCGTAGGAACCCCGCCGGCTCCTCAGTGTCGGCCTCTTGCGAGAGTCGCTCAACGCTTGACCACATCGATAGCGTGCCACCGGGGGCGCCCAGCACTGCAAATCCGGGGCCACCAAGGCCACATGTTCGTCGCATGGCATTGGTGCTGGGTCCCGTAAAACGCTCTCGCCGTGGCCGAAGTCTAAGTGCGATCTGGACCACTCAGCGGCGCAGGCGAGCAGCTCGCCGATGGAGGGCTAGCACAGCGGGATAGCATCCGGGGGCGCCTGTAGGCTTTGGAGGGCTCTGCTAAAGTCGACGCGGTTGCAGTGGCCAGGACGGCCATGCGTTAGCGGGCCTGGTTACTGGTAGGCGAAGGAGCCGGCGTGGACGTCTGCCGATGCCGCGGAGGCGATAGTGGTATCAATGCGTGGGACGATCCAACGTCACCCCGATTGAGGCCCAGCCAGTCACGGGCGCCTCCAGAGACCCTCTACCGACAGTAGCCTTTGGCCTTGTGTTTGGTGTGGCCAGGATTGTGTCATGGGCTGCGCATGACGATCAGCGTCCGGCCACAGGGACGGCAGAGCGCCGGAGGTCTCCTGATCGGTCACCCGCCGAGCGCGACAAAGTGGAGTCTCCGCCCGGGGCCGCCCCGGTGCTGGCACAGGCACACGGAGGACAACGTCGGAGTACTACCCTGGACTAATTCTGAGGTTCGTGCCTTGCCGTTTATTCTGTGTCAAGGGTTCACGATGTTCGCTTGGGGTTGTATTAACTTTTGTAAATTTGCAAAATCGACGAACTTTGCTAGTTGATTACCAGGCGTCCAGAAAAGTCCAACATGGCTGTGTAAGTCATCCGGGTCAAGACGATTGTCTACAAAATCAAAATCTTTATGACCATGTCCCATTTCTTTGCACCAACCGATACAAATCGTTAACTAAAACAAAACGCAGCAAAGATGCGTCTCTTGCGCCTTCACGGCGTCATCGCAATCTTTCTCGCCACTCTTACGGCTCCGTCAATTGCAGCACGACACGACACTACGGCCGTCAATAACAACAACTGCCCGTGGAACCGCACCAGCCATCAACATACAAGCAGCGGTGTCGAGGACAATCCGTGCAACGCAGTTTCGCAGCCTAGCCGATCAATGCGTATCTACGGCCCTTGGGTCGCACACAACGACCACCTCCTGTGTACCGTGCACGCGGGCGAGACGTGCGACACGAGGCGGGGGCTGGCCGCTGCGTTAGAGAGCCATCGACGTCACCTGGAGCCACGTTGGAAGCGTATGCTCAGGAGGACCAAAGGATTCGGGAGGTTGAGCCTGCGCCGCCGAATAGGTGGGCCCCGGGCGGAACACAGGAAGACCACGAAGAAGCAAAAGGCCGGGAAAGGATTGAGGCAGAAAGATGAAGCCTAGGTCATCCAAGCAAACACAGGACGTCACAGAGGATGCCCAACGGCAGCGATCGTTCAAATGGCATCACCCCGGGAGGTGAGGATACGGCGACGGACGGACAAGGCGGGACGGAAGTTACGGGCGTCGGGGTTCCGGCCTGCAAGGGGGATAGGGATCGGCCGGCGAGGCAAGCATGGAACGATGACGGCATGGGGCTTGGGATCATCCATGGCTATTCTGTCATCGGCCTCTAGAGTCAAGACGCGCTGAGACGGGCGTCAACCTGTTCGACTCTGATCGTCCGCAAGGCGAAACACGATGATCCCCCTCGCATATCCAGGCCTGTCGTCATTCCCCCTCGTCACTTGTCCGTCCGGCGTGGCTTCACACATCCTCTACTTCAAACACGACGACGCAGTCCGAAGCGCCTGGGGCGCCAGCACTTGTGCTGCACGTTCCATCGTTCTGTGTAGATGCTGCATTCGTACGTAGTACCGCTGCAGTGTCTATCTCCTATGTCTACCATCAAGCCTTTTGACCCCCCTCTTGTTTGACAGCCGCAATTTCATGTATAGTCCGTGCTCAGTCTTAATCAACCACCAGGAATAGACAAGGCAACAAAAAAGAAACGAGTCAATAAAAACAAAAAGTGAGGCTGTTGTGGGCACGGGAGAGAGTGGAAACCATGGAAATTGACGTTGCTTTTGCGGCGCCGCTCGGCTGGCGAGGAGCGGGCACAAAAGCAAAGGAGAAAAGAAAAAAAAAAAAAGAAAAAAACGATAGACGGGGGCTATTCAGGGGTGACACGGGCCGCGAGAAACGGTGGGCTCGAGCATGGGGACATGCCGGGTTTGGTTTTGATTAATTTGGTCCGGAACTATTGAATCGCCTACTTTTTGCACGTAACGTATCCGTACATACGTACTCTACGTATCCGCCAAAGTCGACGGCGTCGCAGCCCTTCGTTACAGCCTGAACTAAACGCGTAACGAGCATCAACCCAGTGACTCCTTTTTTCTTCTTTTTTTACTCATGGAATACGGGGCTGGATAACCGAGTCCGTCAATGTTTGCCTGCCCCCCGTGTCTCCGCTCGCTGGCTCGCTGCACGACGACCCGAGCGGCAATAGATGCAAACCGAGATGCACAGTTTACCAGAAGCACGGATGCCCGATTTTGACAGCTGCGGCGCTTGGGTGTCGTTGTGCCAGCGCATGTTGCCGGTGGATCCCTCTTTTTTTGTCTTGCCCTTTTTTTTTCTTGTCATTTTTCGGCTTCGTTTTTGCTTACCAAGCAGGTGAAACAAAACACCACACACTAAGGTAGCTATACTCTCTTAGTAGCTCTTTTCTTAGACTTAGGATTCCCTTAAAACTAAGATTACTAGGGTTAAGAAAAAGCAATTAGATATTATAATAATATTATATTATTAGTATTTATAAAGATATTTTATTGTATTATCCTTTAGGCCTAAATATACTATAGCTTCTTTTTAGTGTATGGTGCTTTCTTTCACCCGCTTGCTTACCTACCCTGCAAGTCGACGACACGGCATGAGGAAGTTATCTGCATCTGCGTCCAGGCGAGTCCAGGCTTACTAGACGGAATCTCTGCATACGTAGTATGTTTAACACGGAGTGTGAATCCATCCTTCGTGGACGTGTAATTCCCTCTACACCCGTAGACTGGTGTGACGTGAGTGACGTCTGTGTGATATGGCGTTCCTCGCGAAAAGAAGCAACGAAGAAAAAACGCCTACATCCACAGTTCTACCCAACTCGCACGGAAAACCACCCCCCTTCCTCCCTCGCCTTGTCCCATCATGTCTGGTCTCGTCTCAGTCTATCCGTAACCCCCGTCGCACCGCGTCGAGGAAAGCCTCGTTTCTTCCCCTTCGTAGCATCGTCACACCAGGTGCGTGTACAACGCCGGGAAGGCTGCTTTTTTCTTTTCTTTTCTTTTCTTTTCTTCTCCGCGGGGCGTCGTGCTGGTTCAGTGGCTGGGTCGGGAAGTAGTGCGCTGTGATGTCTCGCACCAGGTCGCGTGGCTGTTTATTGTTTTCTTCGTTGGGTTGTCGTTGCAGCCAACTCACTTACACCGACATCAACCAACCAACCACCCAACCCACCCGAATCCTCCCCCTTCCCCGAGCGACATCCTCCATGCAAGCCATCTCACCAGCCCCATCCCGCCTGTGTTTCGCGGGAGCTCCTTGCATCGCCCATCCCTCTCCTTCCACGGCGCGAGCAAGAAAACGCCGTGCAACCGGACCCACGATGCCACAGTATTCGTGGCCCACCCGGCCGCCGCGCCCGCCCCCTTACTTTCGTACACTTTTGCTCCTTGCTTTCTTGGCTGTAGCCACTTGGACTGACTCTCCTTTTCGCCCGCCGTTACGAAGCCGGGCTGTGCTGCCTAGACACGGAAACCCATTCATTCTCGCCCCCCCCTTGCGGGATCCACAGCGCCCGAGGGCAGTAGTCATCTCGCTCGCGCTCGGGAACGACGCGCTCGGCATTGTTTTCGTTTGTCGTAACTAGCCCCAACAAACAGGCTAGAAACGGTAACCGGTCTTCTAGGCCCATCCGTTCCCGTAGGAGCCGAGCCCGGGGCGAAGGAGGAGTCGCATGCCCGGCAGCATCGCCTCCGGGCTGGCGCCTAGGTTGCGGCGCAGTCGGGCGGACCCCAGATCCGGTCCCAGAGCCACGGGCGACGATGACTGATGAGACGGGATGAACTATTCCAGTCATGCTGGAGTCTGACCAAAACCATGTACGCTAGGTGGTCCTATTTTCGCCATGAGCCGCGACTCTCTGAGTTAGGATTCAGGTTAAAAGTCGGGCTGAGGTTAGCACTTGGTTAGGTTTCAGCAAGGTAGGGAGGATCGAGGCAGCTACCGTTAGTCGAAACTTTGTCACGGTGCGCTGTTCCAAATCACGACTCCTCATCGACTCACTGCAAGACATTCGACACACAATGATACCATGGCTTGACGTGACGGTGACGCATTCAACACGGGTAAACCCAAGATTGCTCCTCCGTGTAAACCAGCCCTTCGTGTCTCTAAATCTGTTCTACCCAAGGTCCAGAGCTCTTCTAACCTGGTTCCGGCCGATCCACCAGTTACGCGATGGCATACAGCACATTGTTTCAAGGACCGAGTTAGACATTTTGATCCATCCTCACGCCAGTGACTTGTCACATCCTGCCTGCTACCGTCGTGGGACCCCCGCCCTTGATGTAAAGAAGGGATGTCGTAGCGCATCGGCTGCCTTGATTCGCTTTTCAGGGTTGAGCGTCAGACAGTGTTCTAGCAGATCGATGAAGTGGTTCTGCTCCCTAGTTTCCGTGTCATTCATCCCACTCGACGCCGCCATCAGCCGGGTGCGCAAGTCGCGTATGGGTTTGTTCATGGGAAGGGTCCGGACAGCGGTCTGTAAGCGAGTATCCGTTAGTAACTGACCCAACGAGTTTCTAAATCAAGAAGACACCGGGGGAACATGTGACAACAAGAGATCTGATGGACTGGGACTGGGGCTGGCGCTTGGTCGCGGCCTGGTTCGGGTAGGGGTTCACATGCATGAGCTGCCCATGGCGTCGCAAACAACCACAAGCGAGGGATGTTGGCTGCGTTGGCTGACTCCGAGATGAGGAGCTGGGATGCGGACCGGGAGGCTGGCAATGGGTGAGGCCAGATCAGGGACCCAGATTGTGTGTCTCCCGCCAAAGAGGCCATCTCATCTACCATTCCACGGTGGCTGGCCTCCAAGGAGGTCTAGATCCTACATCCCCAGATGGTGGCTGGATGACGTTGGCTGATCTTGACACTCCCCACAAGTCTGAGCGCTTGCGCTGCAAGGCGCTGCAAGGGATGCACTCCAAGCGCTTACCCTCGCAGAGCCCCATTCCCAAGACAACCGCCCCCAAACCCGCCCCCAAACCCGCCCTTGTTTGTTTGGGGCAAAAATAGAAGAAACGCCAGCATCAAGCATCCCTCGAAACGTGAACGGGCGCTTGATGATGGGGGCAAATGAGAAGAGGGGTAGGAACAAAACGGAACAACAATAGTAACATGAAGGAATGAAGTAGAACATACCTTGTTGAGAACCTTGTCTCGCTCGATGCTGACGAATTGTCCCATCTCGTCGAAATGAACGCCCGCCAGTTGCCCACGCTTGAACAGCTTTGGCGTCATTTTACCGCGAATCTCCATGATGGCTTTGAGCATTTGGTTGTTGCTGTCGCCCGTGAATAGGATCTTGCCCGTGTATAGCTCATACAGCGTGCATCCAATGGACCACATGTCTACCGCGTAGTCATATGGCATTCCTAGGATGATCTCCGGCGCGCGGTAGAATCGGCTCACCAAGTATGGTGTAATTTCCGTGTGTGCTGTTGCGGCATCTGATCTATCGATGGCTGTACCTAAATCACAAATCTTGAGAATGTTGCGACTTTCGTTGACCTATTTGAGTTAGCAGTCCATTTCCACAAAGCGAGAGCCTGGGAGAGCTTACCAAGATATTGTCGGGCTTCAGATCAGCGTGGATGATGCTGCACTTGCGCATATGGGCGAGGGCCACGAAGATCTGGTAGGCGTACGTTCGGGTTGCCCCCAAGTTAATACCCACGTTGTTGCCGAACTTGCGTAAGACCTCACGCAGATTCAGGCTCAGGTTCTCAAATACCATGCAGAGATGACCGTTGTAGTCAAACGCCCGCTCAAACTTGACGATATGCTTCCGGTGTTCGGGATCCGCAGCGTTGAGCTTCTCCAGGATGGCAATCTCGGTGTAGCCTCCCTTTCGGAGAGCGTCGTTGTTGCGCATCATCTTGATCGCGACGAGTTCCTTTGTCGTGATGTCGACAGCGCGAGCCACGCCCGAGAACATGCCCTTTCCTAGTGCGGCCTGGATCTGATACCGTCCGTTGAGCACCTCACCGATACGGATCTTGTAATATCCGTCCTTATCATCGCCTTCGAGAATTCCACCCTTGGCAACGGGCTGGACATCGGGCGCCGAACCATTGACATCCGTAGTCGCTGGCGCAGCAGTGGGCTTGGTCGCATACTTGTCCTCGTCAAAATCCTCGGCGAACATGTCGAAGTCCTCATCGTCATCGTCACCAGAAGGCTTTTGGGGCCTTTGTTCCTGGGGCACTTGCGTTTCCTCCTGTAGCTGTTCCGTAGTTGCGACAACATGCTCACCGTGAAGTACAACATGTCCATGTCGAAGCTCACCGCGTTTTTCGTCTTCCTGCATGTCAACGGTGGGGTCGTAGTCCGCAGCGGAGGGGCCATCCTCGTCGTCAACCTTGACCTTCCCATGAGAGTTCATCAGCTGAGTGTCGTCCTGGAGGTTGATTCCACCAGGAGAAGGCTCATCGTGCGATGCCGGCGAGCGAGGCGATGCTAGATCTAGAAAACCTATTAGCTCTTGTTATCCCGCAGAGAGAAAGCAACGTACCGGATCGAGGTGTTCTTGGGGTCTGAGGTGTTGCTACCTCGGATTGCGACTTCACGGGGCTATCGAGATAAGTGGACGCAGGCGACGCAGCATGGGCTTTCGTAACTGCGCCAACAGCGTGGAGGAGGAGTGGAGTTGCAGAGCTGGACTTGGCCAGAATTTCCTGACGCCGTTTGCGCCGCCGCTCGATTTCAGCCTCTTCATCGATAGGCTCAGGCTCTTCAAAGTCTTCCTCCGGTTCTGGTTCGGCGAAAGACACCCTGTTAATCGGTTAGCTTGGGCTGCGAAACACGTCGATAGATGTGGCTTACTTCTGGGAAGTCCTGGAAGAGCCATGTCCATTGGAAATCCCTTTGTTCGGTTTAGCATCATCTTCTTTGGCGCGTGAAGCCTCTCCTACAGTGGTCCTTCTGGACGCAAAACCAGCATCCCGAGAGTTACGATCATCATCGTACTTCAGCCCTCTAGGATCCTCGCGCCTGTCGTAATGGCCTTCTTTAATGAATCGATCGAACCTGCCCCTTTCGGCGCGTCCAGATCGTTGAGGGGATCTGCTCCGATTTCGGGGGCGTTTGTTGGAATATGAATCGCGGTTTCCTCGGTACCCGTCTCTGTCGCGGCTCCTCTCGCGATCGCGGCCGTCGTAGTCGAGATTCGGGGCGCGGGATGTCGGGTGGTCTAGGTCGTCGTAGGAGGGACGGGGCCTCCGGGGATCGTCACGCCGAGTTTCATCGTACTGGGAGCGGAAATGTCTTGGATCATTGTCGCGGGGCCTACCGGCGTAATAATCCCCGTCTCTTTCTCTTTCTCTGTTCCTGTTTTTGTCGTCGCGTTGGCGCTTGTAGCCGCGCGGTGATTGGCTTCGTCGAGAGTTGTTGCTGTGCCTAGAGGCGGCATCGTGGTCCGGAGTCGAGAGTCTGCTTCGAAGTCTGTCTTGACGGTCAACACCGCTTCCTTCAGGGTGCCGAAGTGAAGTTGCCTTCAAATCCTCAACGCCATTCTCGACGATTTCACCCTCGTCCGAACTGGACGCCATGCTCACTGAGTGCGGTGGGATAGAAATCCCAGGGACTGATGGGGGCCTTTTGGGAGAGAAGGAGGCAAGACGAGTCAGCGAAGCGAACTGGAGAGACAGAGCGCAATGAGGAAGAGCCCAACCGAATGAGTGGTGACTCCTAATAGGCTCAAGGTCGAAGTTGGAGGAGGGGTTGACAGGAATTTGGTGGATGGAAACGCCGACGAGGTGGATGAGAAACAGATGGAAACAATAGGGGAGGGGAACAAGAGAGAAAAATAGCAATGGAAGGGCTGCGGTGACGGAGGTGTCTAAGATGGCAAACGGATTCCTGTATCTGTGTTTGTTTGCTCGGGGGCGTTGCGAGTCGATAACGTCCAGAGCTGATGTCGTTGCTGGTCTTCCGACTTTGACGTAACGATGGATGCAGTCGCGCAAGCTGCGTCTCGGTCTGCCTAAGGTATGACTCGGTGGAGGAAAAAAACTTGATCCATGCCGCATTAGGTAAGCTCCGAAAGACCCTTATCGCGCCGTCCATGTCTGTCAAACTGCCGGTTGGGCGAACAGAAGTTCCGTATGCTACAGCGCGTTAACAGCGCCTTGTTAGTGGATTGACCGCCCGCGGGTCCCCCTGTGGCGGCTGCCTCCCAGGCGGTCTGTGGGGGCCCTGAGACGAAAGGGTCCCGGCTTTCGTCTGACTGACTTTTGCTGCGACGACTCCTTCGCCACAGCGCTTCTTCATTCTCTGTTTATATCGCTCTCGCCCTCGCTATTCTTCTTCGTTCACGCGCAAAGCAACACCAGACACACATTCACCATGGGCGGCAACAACCGAGAAGGCAAGTCCACACCGCTCTGCCCCCTCCGCCATTATTCTCTCACCGCACCGCCCCGCCAGATACTAACCCCTCCAACCTACAACAGGCGGCAAGGCCAAGCCCCTCAAGGCGGCCAAGAAGGCCAACAAGGAGCTCGACGAGGACGACAAGGCCTTCCTCGAGAAGAAGCGCGCTGGTACGAACCAACCCCCCACACCTCGAACCGCTGGGCAAAGACAGGAACAAGTTCCGGCTGACACGACGGTCGCTACGCTACAGAGGAGAAGGCTCGCAAGGAGATGGCGTCCAAGGCCGGCGGCAAGGGCCCCCTCAACACCGGTGCGCAGGGCATCAAGAAGAGCGGCAAGAAGTAAAGGCATCCGCGACTCCCTTGGATATTGTGGCGCGTGACTGCGGTGAACGATGGTCAGGGTTTTGCGATGGCGTGAGCCGAGGCCCCCAAGGCGCAGTGGAAGCCAGGCTTTGGCGGCTGATGTTGGTGTTCTGGAAGCTGGGACATGCGCTCTCTGATGGTCGACGAGAATATGAAATCCATGCCGTGACAAAAGGCTGACCTATGTAGCCGCTGCATTTTCCCGTGACATACATCTATGTTCCGGGTGCTTTCTGCTGGGTATCGACGCTGGTGCAATGATTTGACTACACATGCCTTTATATCCCGCTTCCGAGGTCGATAGCGGTGATGGGAGGAAGGGACCGTCCCCAACCGCCAGCCTGATAGCGAAACAGTAACAACAAAAGACACCCGCAAAAGCTCATGACACTCGCCCAAATGTCCGTCGCCATCGCGGACCTGGGTCCTCCATTTACGTAGTTTTTAGTGGGCCGACTATCCCAGAGGCGTGCTCTAGCCTCGGGAGCGCTGCTTTTGTTTCTGCGGCGCTGCGTGTCTTTTCCATGTGCTCGTCCCAACAAAAGCACCCTGGCCAACAACGTCAACACGCGGCTCCGGCTTCTCAACTTATCGAAGCAGAGGGTCCGTTTGACGGAGCTGTATAAAGAGAGAACCGCAACCACTTGCGAACTATTTAAGTTTCCAGGGCGGGTAACAACTGAGCGTAGCTTTTATCAAGTGCCCAACTGCTAAAAGCTGAAACTTGCATCAACCATCATGACAAGTCAACACCACACAGACGGCGTCCGCCAGCGCCGTCCCTCCACCACTGAAACCATTCTCAACACCGCCAGGTCCTTCGAGCAAAAGGTAGAAAACTCGCTCCTCATCTTCTGGGACGACCTGCCCGACTGGCGCCGCGACAACCACTACATCCTCACGGGCTACCGCCAATCGCAGTCCTCGTACGCCCACTCGCTGCGCTCGCTCTTCTATCTGCACAACGAGTCGGTCAACATCTGGTCGCACCTCTTGGGCGCCATCATCTTCCTGGCCTCTGGTCTGTACATCTACTACGTCGTCTACTGGCGCTACGAGTCGGCGTCGCCCGTGGATGTCTTCGTCTTCGCCTGCTTCTTCGGCGGCGCCGTGGCCTGTCTGGGCATGAGCGCGACCTTCCATGCGCTGTCCAGCCACAGCGAGATGGTCGCCAAGTGGGGGAACAAGCTCGACTACACAGGCATCGTGGCCTTGATCGTCGGGAGCTACTTTCCCACCTTGTACTATGGCTTCTTCTGCAAGCCGTATTTGATGGAGGTGTATTTGTGGGCTGTAAGTGACTCGGATTCAGGGCGAAGCGAAGCACTCACTAACACGATCAAGATTTGCCTCCTCGGCCTCGGCTGTGGGCTCGTCTCATGGATCGAACGCTTCCGTACGCCGGATTGGAGACCCTACCGTACCATGATGTTTGTGGCTCTCGGCCTCTCTGGTGTGGTTCCCGTAATCCACGGCTGCATCATCTATGGCCTCGAAGGGCTTGATCAACGGATGAGCGTCAAGCTTGTTGTCCTGCATGGTGCCATGTACATCTTTGGTGCTTTTCTATATGCCGTATGTCTCGTTGTTCTAGATGATCTCTCGCATTTTGCTAATACCAAACAGTTTCGCTGGCCTGAAAGGAGCTTCCCCCGGGTTTTTGACATCTGGGGCAGCTCTCACCAGATCTTTCACATGTGTGTCATCATGGCGGCCATAACTCACTTCTACGCCATGTCCAAGGCCTTTGACTACCATCACACCGTCATGGGGTCACAATGTCTCCAGGGCTGACTGGCTCCATCCAGTCCGCGGAGTCTTGGTTCATAATTCAATTCATCATATCGCCTTTGTGGTATCATCCCCTATTTGTCCAGCCCAAGATCCATCACCCGTACCAGCCCTGACCCCAATGCTGCCGCTGCCCAGTATCCGTACTCTTCGTTCGGGTTCCAGTCTACTGCCGTAACCCTGGTCAACGGCTCATAGACGACTGCTCGGGTGGGATCTGACGGAGCTGCTCCGTCCTCTTCTTCATCTCCAACTACGTCTTCGGCATCCTTCTTTTTCACCTTCTTGCCCTTCTTAACTGGAGGCTTGAAGTCTGTTTTGGGGTTGACGTTTCGTTCTAAAACAAAGCCCTGTAGCACTCGCGATACTCCGCGCACTCCTGCTGGCAAATCCTCCGAGAAGAACTTCGCCGGTCGGTGTTCATGCTGAAACACCCTGATGCGGTCAGAGGGTTCGCGCTTGGTGGTGAAGAGCTCGACTTGTGGATTCAGCGCCCACAGCGAACCGTCCATGGACCCGATGAGCAGGTACGGGTGCGTACGCCCGACAGAGAGGCAGGAGGGGAAGCTTTGGCCGGTGAAGACTCGGCGAGCAACCGGGTATTGAGCGTGGTGCATGAAGCCAATCTGGGTGTTAAGCACGCCGGCGGAGGGATATGTGGAGAAGAAGCCAAGAAGGTGATCGCTATATCCGAGAAGATTGGGTTGTGATGCGACCGTCAGGGCCTGGACTTCGGTTGTCTCGACGCTGGGAGCCCGCAGGTCGATAAGCCTCACAGTCCCGCCGGCGGGGTAAGAGGCGATGATATACGGCATAGAGGGATAGCCTGAGACGAGGTCGAGGACGATGTTGTGATGGACAGGGTGTCTCGAGAGGAGGCGGTTGGGACGAATAGACCACAGGGCGATAGTGCCGTCCGTGTAGCCTACGACGAGGCGGTTGAAGTTGATCCATGTGAGGGCCGTTGCCTGTATGTCCTCTTGATCATGGAAACCGAGTGTGGCCACAGGTTGCTGTACCTTGTCTGGCAAGCAGTTAGAAACACTGGAGCGAGGATAGAAATGTCAAGCAAATATATAGATATCTTACCAAAGCTCCCGTCGCCATCACCACCCGCCTCAATGACATACACATTCCCATCCCCACAGAGAACCGCCAGGTGCCCAAACGCAGGACTCCATTTCACCCTCCGCGCGCGGCCATGCTCGAGACATATCGTCCTTCGAAGTTTTGGCTGCTTGGACGAGGGCCGCACAAACCCATCCTCCCCTCGCTCCCCGACAAGCTCCCACAGCTGGACGACGCCGTGCTTCTGGAAGTCGGGCTTCACAGACTCCTGCTCAAAGTCGTAGTACTCTTGGTCGGCGTATGGAATGACGCATAGCGCGAGGAGCTGAGTCGTTTCGGGCTCGTGTTGCGGTGCCCAGGACATGCCGGTGACGATGCCGCCGGTGTCAAACATCCATCCCGCGACAATTTTGGCATCGCGGTCGTCCTGGTCGAAGGGGAGGCCGGATTGCGAGAGTGTGCATGCATCGCCCGGCGCAAAGCTGACTTCCTGCTGGGAGTTGTGTGGTCCCATCAACACGGGCATCGCTCCTCGCTCGAAAACGTAAGGCTGGGCTTCATGGTCCGACAGGCGACGCAGAGAATTGCCCTGCGGCATACTCGCCTTCACCCGCTCGAACCAGTGCTCGGCGTTGGAAGCCTCCCTCTCGAAGAAGTTCGGCGACCACACGCCTCTGTTCTTCTGCCCGCGCTCGCCGGCCTCCTCCCGCGGCGGCAACACGCTCCAGTCCATCCAGCGATCCAGCATGTCGTGCGCCATCTTTACGCCGCCCTCGTGCCTCCCGTACCACATGTCCACCAGCGCATTGCCGCGGATGCCGCGATCGTACGGCCCGCAGTACGCCCTCACAATGCGCCCGTCGGCCGCTACGGGCTCAACGTCCAGGTAGCCCGTGACGCCGATGGCGCGCAGGTTGAACGGGCGGATGAGCTTGATGCGCTGGCGGGAAAACCGGTCGGGCACGCCTTCCGGGTCGCTCACTGAGGCGTCCGACTCGACGGCCTCGCGCTCGAAGGCGAGGTCATCTTCCTCGACGCTCTCCTCGGCTGCGGCTGCTGCGGCGGCTTCGAAATTCTCGTCGTCGGCGTCGGCTCTATCGTCGCGTCTGTGGACGATGTCTTCTTCCGAGCTTCCCTCGAAGTCGTATTTTTCGACCGCGTAGCTCTTTGTGCGGTTTGACCGGCGAGTCCTCATAGCGGCGTGGGTTTTGCGGGTGAGAAGTTAGTCTAGAAAGTTGAGGTGAGCCAGAGAGTTCTTGGTGGGGCGTCAGAGAGCAACTTCATCATCGTGTTGCACGACTCCAAACAGCACAACAGCTATGTAGCAGAAAGATCTGGCAGTCAAGAGCTCAATTAACCACCCTCATTGGCAAGTAACCTATCCCAAAATTGCATTTGGGAACATGCCTGAAAGACGCTTAACACCACATGGACAGATTTGTCATATTACGGGCTATAGCATTAAACATCAGCAAACGCTTGCAATAATTACAGAGGGTAATAATCCCCCTAAAACACTAAGTGAATTGATTTGAGGAAACTGAAATAGTAGCTGTCTCCTTCAGATTTGTCGGATCCTTGAACATTCCGCCTCAAAGTAAGGAAGCTTAGTAGTCCTGCTTGCATGTGCATGTATTCAAACCCAGCTTAAAGCACCTCAAACAAAGGCCTTCGATATTCCTCTCAAAGTCGTCTATCTGTCGATTTAACTCCTTCGAAAGAAGATGTCCTAACGATGGAGGTTGAAGGCCTGCTTGAAAGCCACGGATGCAGCTCAACCTTTCATGAATTGACACGGCCGTGGTGAACAGAAAACCGTTTGTGTCGTAGCTGCGCAGCTCCCTCAAGTATATGCCGGGGTGGGAGTTTCGATTACCAGACTTGAAGATAGGTTCTCGGTCTATCCAAGCGGGTAGAGAGTCGTAGATACAACGATGCAGGCCAGCAAGAACGTCGGCTTGTTTGTCTGCGAGGGCGCCTTGGATTAAGTAGAGTCAGAATTCATATGCAGGTAAAAAAATAGACCAATGTTTTAGTTCAGTCTGAATACTCACCCGCGAGCTTGTGTAGTGTGATGATGTCAGCCGACGTGGATGTCATGGCTTCCATTCCGGGGATGAGAGTCGAAAACAAGCCGACTTGCTCCTGGATGATGCGGCGGCTGACGGTTTCAAAATGATCGTGGACCCCGAACGCATGGCATAAGAATAGTAGACAGAAGAGCCAAGGTACACTTAACTTATATCCCTTCTGGGAATCAAGTTGTCTTTCTCGCCTGATCATGTTGCCTGACGTACGAGGTAGTGATACGCCATTGAAGCCGTTATGCGCCTGCGCATGAACCATACGCTTGGTATCAGACGCATGCTTGTCAATCCATACCTCGACGCAAAATTGTATAGTGGGAATGAGGTCGCATTTGTCCGCTATGCCGTAGATGCGAAACAAAACCTCCAATGCTGGGAGCTCCTCTCTTAATCCTCGTTGGTGATGGATGATGCGACAAATTTGGGCGAAGCTCTGCGGATCCTCATCTGGCAATGATACCTCAATGGGGTTTCCTCCAGAAGTAGCTAGCGCTTGCCCTTCCTTGAAGTTTGGTCCAAACATGGCTCTGAAGACTGGAGATGCAGCCTTCATGATGGCTGAGCTGACTTGAACCCTTATCGCTTCACTTCCAACGAGGAAGATGATGTCTCCATCGGGAGCAATTTCTTCGAAACCCATATCCTCTAGATCTGTTGGTATGTCGGAAGAGATGGCGTCGTGCGCTCTTTTTGCCATGGCTGAGAGTTGCTGACACTGTGGGATGAGGAGAGAAGTAGAGGATGAGGAGAGAAGGAGAGGATGAAAGGAGTCAAGGTGAAAAGAAAGGGAAGGCTCTAGCATAAGGAGGAATCAGCTGCCGATGGGATGGGTGATTCACTGTCAGTGAATGGTGGGAAAAGTTGCTGCAAACAAACGACATAACAGTAGGTAGGCAACAAATTAGGCTGCCACATTGACAGCTGTTGGTAGCTGGTCAAAACTGTACCTGTGACTGCTTCTAGTTCGAGAGATTTGCCAAAAGATTCGCCGTGTAATGGATATGTTTAAAGTAAGCGCGAGCACATTCATAGCTGGCTATGCATTACCTCCGTCGCTCAGAAAACCTTTCCAGGGCCCAGAATGGTGCCTACATGGTCCCAGAAACCCCAGTAACTTTGAACACAATAGACTTCCCTGGCAAGATGGTACACATTAGCCTCCAGTTTTTAGCATTTGCCAGCAACCTATCCAGGTCCCTCTACCTAAGTAGGTTATTGTATCGCCCACCTTACCTGGTGTACAGTGTTTTGTTTCAACCGCTTGCGTCTGTCCAACCTCTGTATCTCCGATTCATGAAAAGCTTGTCCTAGACAACCCATATAAGAAACATGGCCGTCGCGGTACCTACCAGAGTTCTCTTACTTTTTATTTCTTTTATTCACCACCCAGCCATGAACCTCTCCAAGCAAATCAACATGACGGACCTCGTCCGATCCATCCACGAAACCATGATGCATCGAACGGAGACATATATCACCATCTCCATGGATGACGCGTACGACTACAACATCCTTGGCGACGACGTTGATCCCGACGACCTCTACGAAGAACTCAAGTCGTACCTTGAAAAGCAGAGCTTGTTCATCGGTTCCAATGCCTTCGAAGACCATTTGAGCGACATGCTGGCACGCATGGTCTTTGGCTCCAACATGATTGAGAGCGCGGGGGGAGGATTGGAGACCACCCTGAAGCTATGCCGGGCCATCTTCCAGGGACAGACAGAGGGGACATCCGAGATCCAGGAAGGAGACGCAGATTACGAGGCCCTCAAAAACGACCTCGTCCAGAAAGGTGTACCGCACGACACCGACGCTGTTCTCCGAAGCCATTGCGAGATCGTCCAGCACGCGAAAGCCGCCGTCTACATCATGGACGAGGTCTACGTCAACGGAAAAGACATATCGGAAGAGACAATCTTGCAGACGCATCGCATTTTGACTCACGGACTTGACACCGAACAAGGCACGGCTTGGGCAGAATACAGCGGCGTCTACCGGCAATGCGATGTGAGCGCCGGTCTTCACCAGTTCCTAGATCCTCGCCTAGTCCCCGGCGCAATGAAGGCAATGATTCGATCTCTCAATCAAGATCTCCAGGATGCGACCGAGTTTAGAGAGATCAACCCCGTTGCTCTCGCGGCGAAATACAGTCACACTTTTGTCAACATACATCCCTTTGCTGACGGCAACGGACGTGTCTGCCGCCTTATTTTGAACGCAATATTGCTCAAATACAGTGGCATTGTTGTTTGCATCGGAGAAGATGAGCCTGACCGAGAGAACTATATGGAGGTCATGGTGGCTGGATCAATGGCGGAGGCATCGGCTCACGAGGAGGACATGGACGGTCTGGACGAACACCACAAGCCGAAGTACTACAAGGGTCTTGCGTCATTCACCCTCCAGCATGCGTGCGACAGTATTCGGAGCCTGTGCGATTTGCTCAATGAAGGATAAGCCTGAAGTTGGAAGTTGCGTTGCTTACATGTGGCGAGTAGAATTAAAAGGAAAATGACCGCGAATGTTATGAACTGTGCACTATCTCTCATATGCTCTTATTCACTTCACTCTGATCACATGAAGCATGACAGATCATAGCGCGGATATAGTCAGGTGCCATTTGCCAACTAACGGGAGGCATCGAAACCTCATGGTGAATTCGGAACTATGGCAACTAGCTACAGCCTGGATGAGACCTTGCCCTCCAGTCGTGGACAGATATCATTCTCAAGAGAACAGCCTCACGAATGCTTCAAAAGTGTTATGCCTCCACTGTGCTCTCCCCTCCTCGAAGAATTCGCACACCCTGTGTTCTGAAAGTGCCAAGCAGGGACAAAAGACGAAATGTAGTTCACCAGCGCGAAAGAGCGGGGGCAGTACCGCAGTCCTTTCCGCGGACAAGGAAAGAGTCTTCGGCAGTCTTGAAGCAATCCAAGCAGAGGCCTTGAGAGCCATGCTTATCGGTGCTTTGCGTTGAGAGAGGGCCGCTCCTGGCCTCTCGGAGTTCTTGGATAGCCACTACTTCAATGTCAGAGTCTGATGTAGGAGAGGCGCATGCATGTTGAAGATACTCACACGACAAACGGAGACCTAGGGCAACGTCTGGCATCTCGCTGACCAGCTTGGCCGGCCAAATTCTGCGGTCGTCCGCCAGTCGCCTGCTGATCCGGTGGAATGGCTCGCGGAGGTTGAACCAATATGCCGCTGTCAGGAGTTGCCAGAGCTCTTCTGGTCCTGCCACTGGACGCTCACGAAGCCAGTAGCACCCTGCGTAGACCATGCATGATGTCATGCAGTATTTATCTGCCAATTCGGCCATCTTCTGGATCTTTTTTGGCTCCATGGTAATCAGGCCAGGGTTTGCTCCATAGACGACACTAAGGAATTGCATGAAATCCTGGTTCTCGCCGTCACAGACTCGCTCACTTACGCCACCGGGCTGTGCGAGTGTTGCAAAGTCCTCTCCATATCTGACATCTAGGTGGGGAGCGATAGTGCGAAGGACTGTAGCCGAGACATGAACTGTAGTCGGCCCATCGCGGCGAACGATCTGGATGGTGGTTCGAGATCCGGCGGAAGCTTCACTGGGACCTAGAGGTGCTGTCAGTGATGCTATCTAAATAATGGTCATCGTGTGTTATACCTTCGCTGGTGGTGATGGCCATCTCGCCTTCTTACGAACGGTATAGGAGAGAATCCGAGGAAATAAATGAGACGGTAGAAAGATGAGAAGACGAACAGCCTGGGAACTGGCGTGTGAAGGCAAGATGAGGAAAGGTAAAGGGGTGAGAAGCGGGCTGGGAGCGGGCTGGGAGCTGGCTTCTGAAGTGATGAAGAAGAGGAAATGTGAAGAGAGAAAAAGGGAAATGGAAGGAAGGAGGGAAGGGAAGAAAAGGACGAGCCGCCGCTGGCAGCTGTCGAGCTGGCCGCTCAGCTGTCAACAGCTGCCAGCGCCATGATGAGGGCAAACACCCCGCCGCTCGTTGCAAATCCCATTTGGTCAGGCAATGAAGACTGGATGATGTTGTCACGAATCAATTATTAGGAGTGTAGAAGTAACAGGAAGTAAATACATAAGAACTCGATTTGATTCGTGCTGCCGTAGTCTAAGACCCTAATTTATAAGAACCCAGAGAAGTCGTCGGTTTGCTGCGCGGGTGATGCTGATGGGCAGTGGTGGAAGTTTGCCGATGATTATCCGCAAGGTGCAACACCACACCCGCTCACCAGCTCAAGTACGACAACGATAGCATCAACCAACCACACTACGGGAATCATGAGTGACCCGCTAAGGTCGCCGAGTCAAGGCCACTCTAGGAACAAGTCTGTCACGAAGGGTATGTCCAAAGCCCGCCGGGGAACACGGTGTTGCTGCTGAGCAGACCACCTCGTTGTGCCCCTCTGCAACGTCATCTCAAGCCGCCTACCAAATGCCATCAGAGACATCGCCATCACCAAACCCTCCTATGTCCCTCAAACCCGCTGACGCTGCCTTAGCTAGACCGAGGTCCTCTACTAAAGGACCTCTCGATATCGTCGAGTGCGTACGCCCTCTCCACTGTCGACTCTCACCTCCAACTAACCTATCCCAGTGACCCACTAACATCTCGCCAAACCGCCGCGCAACCCGCTCAGCCAACACCACCACCTCGATCCCGGATCTCATCCCCTCCTATCCGGTCATCAGCAGATTCGCCCGTCCCCCAGCTCGGCGAGGCCCGCGCCAAGAACTTCTCATTCTTGCTCCGGCCAGAGATTTACCACCCGCTCACCCCCTTGAACGTACCAGTGGCGTTCCGCAACTCATCGAAGCAACCAAGTCCTGAGGCACCGCTGGAGGAGTTGCTGGCTCACGGCCATTTTCGAGCTGCTGCAATAGCTGCAGTCCAGGAACTGACGGGCTCAGGCGCAAGCGGGAGTATCGATCCGACGGATTCTAACAAGATCTTTGGGCTGTTGTATACCCGCTTGGCTTGTCTGACGTTGATCGACTCTACGTCCTTAGCTGCTCAAGAGGTCAAGGCCTTGGAGGACCTCAACGACATCCGAACTTATGTCGACGATACCACCGGCGAGCACCTAGTTCCATGGGAACTTCGGGTCCTCAACGTCCGCCTACAAGCCCTTGGCTTTGGCGACCCCCGTCGAGCTGTCATGAGCTATCACGACCTCGCACGGGAAGCCCGAGACAACATCGCCAAGGCCTCGACACAGCACGATAACTCAGCCAGAGAACTCTGGAAGGCCCGTCTCCACGACCTCGGGATCCAAGTTGCCGGCGCCCTCATCGAGATGGATGACCTCACAGGCGCGGCGCACCACCTTAACGCCCTGCGAGATCGAGGCGACGGGAAGATGGCGCTGACTAAAGCCTTACTATGGTTGCACCTTGGGAACGCAGAGAGCGCCAGGGAGTGCGCGCAACAGGGCGCCAGTGACAACCAAGATGCGGACAAGATCATATTGGCGCTGTGCGATATGGCAGACGCAGACTATGAATCGGCACTGGAGCAGTGGAAGGATTTGAAGGAGACTGCGGACGATGAGATGGTGGGCGTCAACATGGGCGTGTGTCTACTCTACCTAGGAAGGATACAAGAGGTATGGATAAGCTTCAGTTCGCTTGAGTCAACACTAACAAATCTAGGGACGCGAAATCCTCGAGGGATTGGTGAACTCAGGCTTGTCCTCACACACGCTGTTGTTCAACTTGTCGACCATGTATGAGTTGTGTACTGAGAAGAACCGCAATTTGAAGATAAGATTGACGGAGCGCGCTGCTGCGATGGAGACTTCAGCGGCGGGATGGGAGAGGACAAATGGGGACTTTAAGCTTTAGATTATAACGGGTGACACGTTAACGATGGTCCTACCATGCCTCCCTATTCTAGTGTTGGAGATGTGCTTCCAGCGTAATGGTGAGGAAATTGAACCCTATGCTGCTCCTTCAAGTCCTCCGAAGAGGATAAGGTTAGGGTAGTTAGGGTTAGTAGCTAGGATTAGGTATTAGGGCTAAGATTAGAGTTAGCTAGTATATATCTTTATGTGTGAGTATTAAGGAAGTTAGGGGGCATAAGTAATTCGAATTAGGGTGTAAGTAATTCCCTACTCGGAAAATATCCTGTCGGCATCGGGCGTGTCTTTAATTCACGGCCGGTGCTCAGTCCCCAACCCGGCCTACCCCACAGCCCGACGCGGTAAACCCGAAGCCGCGGGGAACCTCGGCAGGCGGGATGACCTCGACGCCTCATCTCCAGCGCGGCGCTCATATATCTCGGTCTACATTTCACGTTGAACAGAGTATCTTGTTGGCTTTGTAAACCTGCATTTCTTGTATTTCTCAGATATTCACAGCCAGCCCATCATGTCGTCAGATCGTGTCAGCCAGATCACCGGCCATCTCAACTTCCCCCGGGGCTTGTTGGCCGGCCAGGTCGCCATCATCACCGGCAGTGGACAGGGCATTGGCGCCGAGGCAGCGCGGCTGTTTGCGAATGAAGGCGCAAAGGTTGTAGTCGCAGACATTGACGAGAGTACGTGACGAGTTCCCCTTGTAAATGGTGTGCTCCGACTTACACGATCCCAACAGAGAAATCCGCCGACGTGGCCAAGAGCATCACCAACAACGGCGGCCAAGCCATCGCCGTGGCCGGCGACGTCACCAACGCCGAGTACATCGCGACGCTGGTCAAGAAAGCCGCCGACTTCGGCGACGGCAAGATCAACATCATCGTCAACAACGCGGGCTACACGTGGGACGGCGTCATCCACAAGATGACGGACAAGCAGTGGGACACCATCATCGCGCTGCACTGCACGGCGCCCTTTGCCCTCATCCGCGCCGCCGCGCCCTACTTCCGCGTCAAGGACGGCGCCCCGCGGTGCATCGTCAACATCTCGTCCACGTCGGGCGTCCACGGCAACGCCGGCCAGCTCAACTACGCGCTGGCCAAGGCCGGCGTCACGGGCTTCACCAAGACCATCGCCAAGGAGTGGGGGCCGGCCTTTGGCGTCCGCGCCAACACCGTCGCCTTTGGACACATTCTCACCCGCCTCACGGCCGCCAAGGAAGACGGCGCCTTCGTCGCTGGGCCTGATGGCGAGAAGATCAGCTTGGGCATCCCGAAGAAGCAGACGCAGGCGGCGGGGGATGCCATGCATGCGGATATTGCGCTGCGGAGGCCCGGTACGGCGACCGAGGCGGCGAGCAGTATCCTGGCCGTGGCCAGCCCGCTGTTCTCGTATGTGACGGGACAGACCATCATGGTGACGGGTGGACGAAACATGTGAAAGTCGGACAGTAGCAACAGCGCTAAATCGTGTAAGATCAAAGCCCAAGACAGGTCATGATGGAGACACCAGTATTAGGGCGGGAACTAGAAAGGGGGCCGAAGAAACGTGGTATTAGATTAAACGGTACTATGCTTCCCGCCGGAACGCCCCAATCCAACAAGATATGTCCTTTTGTTCATGCATCTCCTTCACTTCTCGCTCTGATTATTTATACCTTGAGCCACAGCGAGAAAACGCCCTTGGCGTACTCGACAATCTCGTCACCGCCCAGCTTGCTCTCGCCGTAGACACGGTCGACAAAGGAGATGGGCACCTCGGCGACGGTGGCGCCCATGGCCTTGGCGCGGACCATCAGCTCCATCTGGAAGCTGTAGCCCTTGCTCTCGGTGGTGGCGATGGCCTTCTGGAGGACGGCCTTGCGGTAGAGGCGGAAGCTGCCCGTCAGGTCGCTGACGCCGGGGCGCAGGACGGTGTCGGCGAAGAGGTTGGCGCCGCGGCTGACGAACTTGCGCTTGAGGTCCCAGCCGTAGACGCCGCCGTCGCCGGCGTAGCGGGTGCCCGTGACGATGTCGTAGTTGCCCTTCTCCTGCAGGGCGACCATCTCGGGGATGAACTTGGGGTGGTGGCTGAAGTCGGCGTCCATGATAATGACGAAGTTGCCCGTGACGAACTGCAGGCCGTGGACGTAGGCCGTGCCGAGGCCCAGCTTTCCGGCGCGGGGCTTGAGGACTACGTGCGGTGCGTAGGCCTTGACGAGCTGGTTGGCGACCTCCTGGGTGCCGTCGGGGGAGCCATCGTCGACGATGATCAGTTCCCAGTCGAGGTTGCTGTGGTGAACAAGTCAGCACAACCGATGCGTGAAGGAATACCTGCGGCGGTTTCTCCGAGATCCGGCAGCGGGTTGAACTTACTGCTCAGTGAAGGTGCGGTTGAGCAGCCATGCCACGATGGGGAGGTTCTTGCGCTCATTATACGTCGGCAGGATGACCGAGTACTTGTTCTGGGTAGGCTTGGACATTGTGGAAGGGTGGGCGCAGAAAGTCTGTCGGTATTAATCGAGGAGAGCGGAGCGGACGAGGCGAGGTCGGACGAGGGCAAGAATTGCGGGCGACAAAGGAACGTGGGATAGTCGGTCGATCGCGTATTCCAAGGTTGACCGCGTCGAGCCACGGAGACAGATTGCAGGTTGCAACCCCTGAAATTGGAGTTGTGGCTGGTGATGCACGTGGGGCGTGTGGCTGCCCGGCTGTGGCGAGTGCTCAGCTTGGAGCTTCCCGTCTAGTCTAACCCGTGGATGGCCCGTCTCCTCACTCACCTCAACGACAGTCCACCCATGACGACCTGCGATGGCCAACTTTTCCCAGTTTTGCAAATGGCCTGCTTCGATTTAGCAATTGGAACGACTGGGCCATCTTCTTAGTAATCCCTTTCGACCGGCTTCTCTTCTCCCACTTGAATCCTTCTGAGGGTCAGTGACAAACGGCGTCCCGCCTCGTCAACGGGCCGTCTTCATCTTCCCCTCCCGAGGTATCCATGGCGTTGTGGAAACTGTCCAATCGGCCTTGAGTATCCGCAATTGGCCAAGCAAAACGCAGCTGCAGAAGAAGCAAAGGAAGCAAAGCAGAGCAGCACATCATCATCATCGACTGCCGGGTCCCGTCGAGTCGCTCTCGTCCAACCATTGCAACCCGCTCCCTCTCCATCCGACTGGTTCTGACGCCATGCCCCTCCCAGATCGGTGGCTTTTTGGGGGGGATGCCGGCTCCACCAAGTGACCAAGCTTCCCCGCAACTGCAACTCCCATCGTCGAGCTTCTGCCATTCTCCTCCGTCCCGATCGTCAGAGTTCACACCGTCCTCGCTCGCCACGCTCGCCTCACCGTCCGCGCCCTCCGCCTTGGGGGGCTGCCAGAACCCCGACACTGTGCTCCAGCCGTCCAGTGATGGGATCGCGCTGCTCTAGCCCCGACTCGGGATGCAGCAATCGGGGATAGCCCCCGCGACCACGGAGAGCTACATGCTGACCTCGGCCTCTGGCTGGGTGCGCTTGTGGCTCTTCCCGCGCGCGCAAGTTCCCCCAGAGGTTCCGACGAGGTTCCTCCGCGCCGCCGTCTCGCCGCCGAACGACTTGTGTGTCTCCTGAGGCCGTCGGGGCAAACCCTTGTGCCACCCGCCAGCTTGGAGCTGAGGTGCTGTTGATTGTAGGTACGAAGTAGTTTGCCCTGTGGAACCGTCGTGACCTCGTGCTGTGCCGGCCAACCTCACTCCGTCGTCCATCGTTCGTCCCCCAACCTCACTTCCTCCCTCCATCTTCACAATTCGCCCTCATCTCGACTCTGCGACCACGATATTGTGTCGCAATCCTCTTCCGCTCCCCCAGGAATCGCGTAGACGCCCTCCAGTCCCATATTCAAGACTGCGCCCAGCAGCATCACCAACTGCGACAGCTCCTCTTACGTCATCGTTATGTCCGACGGAATCGCCCCAGCCATTGACAAAGGTATGCGCCATCGCCGTCCATGAACATGATCCGTCTTCCCCTCCAGATCCGACCCAATTGGCCTATTCTTGATGCACGCAGGCCACTCTATCACGAACCACCACCCTTTCAACCCAGCTTGTAAGACGAGTCGCTGATATGCTCCCCCCACTCTAGTCGGTGAGCCTGCGCCCACAGCTCCCGAGGCTGAGGTTGCGGCGCCGACCATGGCCACCGCGGCACCCACCTCTGAACCCGCCGCTGAACCCAAGCCCGATGAGAAGATGACCGAGGATGGCGCAAAGGGCTCTTTGAAAGTCCCCAAGCCCGTTGAGGTCATGTCGGTGCCGCAGACCCCCATCAACAACGGAACTCCGGCCGGCGGCACACCACGGCCCGAGCTGAAGATCGACGAAGAGGTCAAGGAGAAGCCCAAGGAAGAGGAGGCTGTTGTCATCCTTGGTCTCCAAGAGCCCGAATCCACCCCAATGGACTCCGAGCCCAAGGATTCCGAGGCCATGGATACCGAGCCCATCACCGACAAGCTTACCGAGGCCGCAACCAACGGCTCCAGCAAGGATGTTGAGATGACCGGCGCCCTCCTGTCCTCAGACTCCAGCGAGTCTGCCTCGGGAGAGAAGCGCAAGCTCGACGATGAGCCGTCCACAACCAACGGCGAGGCCTCCGAAGACGACAAGTCGGGTTCAGATGGTCGCTCCGACAAGAAGGCCCGAGTCGAGGATGTCCCAGACCAGCCGGCGACCAACGGCAAGAGCAAGGCGAAGCGGGAGAAGAAGTCGGCCATCCCCGTCGCTGGTAGGACGGCGCGAAAGACACGAAGCCAGGGGCCAGTGGAGGTCTAAATGTTTACGGGCTACCGGGTAACAAAGCAGTCGCAGTTGTTCTCACAACTAGCTATATGCAAGTGATGATGAGATCTGACGTGAATCAGGACAGGACGTGCGGGTGCAGGCGAAAATGACAGGTTTAGTCACGGATAGGAACAATTTTGGCTTTCCTGAGCTCTGTCTGGGTTTGGGTTGTATATTCGGGTCTTTTTGGGGGTAGCAAATTCGATAATTTCATCTATGTTGCCGCGATATTCAATGCGTGTTGGAGTATGACCAAGGCCAATTACCTGCGTTGCGAAGTCAGGTCTATCATCTGGTAGGATTTTTATCAAAGTATGAAGCTGCTAAGAGGGTTGATCTCAAGGCGATGCTCCTATATCAGAAGAAATAAAGCCTGTGGATGCAGAAGACCCTTTGCTAGTTCCCTCGTATCTGAGCCAGGGGAGGACAACATCGCCAAGGCTACTCTATTCTTCCTCACATGGCAACTTACCCTGAAGTACATTGGCCATAAACACGCAAAACATTCCATACATTATTTCAAACAAATATGGTAGGATTGGATGTTTACTATAAGGTCAGGTCAGGCCCGGCCGGTCAATCTAGCTGTGACGTTTCGCGATGGCCACGGTCCAAAGCTGGCTGACTCCTCACATCGGCTCGGGCCACCACTTTGAGCCAAGCAAGTGGAGGAAAAACAGGTGTCGTCATCGCAAGGCGTGCGACCCCTCGGCACGCGTCCAATCGAAGAATTCAAAAGCATAGCCGATGAGGTTGCGCCAGATAAAAACGTACGTGGACACAGCCACGCAAGTTGGTTCATTGCGCGTCTGGTGAGCCTTGATTCGGCATGGAGAAGAAAAGCTTCATTCGTGCATACCCCCTTGCGGAGCCCTTGACGTCAACGCGAGACCCTGTTTGTTCGTTTACGGCCGAGTGGGTTTCCTTCGTGTGCCTGGAAGTGCTTGGCATGATGAGGAAGAGGTGACGGCTCACGGGGACCTGCATGGGGAAACGGTCAGGGCAGGACAACGATACGTCCAGGCACCCAGCACAATGGACCGGGGCGTTGAAGCCCTGGTTTTTTAATTTATTTGCTCTGTCTCTCGGTGGTGTGGAAAGCCGGGAGACCGAGGAGGAGGGAGGGTTCTCGATCTGGTGCATCGCGGCCAAAGCGCTGACGTTTCGAGCTCCACTGGGCGCAATGCAAGCGGCCACGAGGGCAAGCGGGTGAAAGAAAGCACCACACACTAAAAAGAAGCTACATTATATTTAGGCCTAAAGGATAATATAATAAAATATCTTTATAAATACTAATAATATAATATTATTATAATATCTAATTTCTTTTTCTTAGCCCTAGTAATCTTAGTTTTAAGGGAATTCTAAGTCTAAGAAAAGAGCTACTAAGAGAATATAGTTACCTTGGTGTGCGGTGTTTTGTTTCACTTGCTTGGAGGGCTAGTTTTTGCGTGGTTCCTGAAACCGATGATGGCGGGATGGACAAGGACTCGGGGAGAAAAAGGTTACCGGTGATAGACGTTTGCTCCCCTGTCGAGTTTCGACGGGATACACGCGTCGCTGGGTGGTTCGTCCGCTTGGTCTGGCCAACGGTTGTCAACAAGACGTTGCTCAAGTTTAACAACTGTAAATGATAAGGTAGGGTTAGAGCAAGTGCAGTTCTTCTCTTATTAGTTACCCCAAGTATTCTCTATCATTAATTCGGTGACATGAGATGCCATCACGACATCCATGGACATGGGCCTCTCATCCTTCGGTGACCAATTTCTAAGACCACAAGATCCAAGTCCTTTTGAACTGTGGAGTCAATCCCAAGTGAGGCAAAAAAAAGAAAAGAAAAATGTTTCTTGCTGTCGTGTCCTGTTTCGCTAGTTGAGATCGATTGCGCGTGCTTTTCCGCCTCAGATCCTGATTAACTTTCAGGTACCTGAACCTTTCGGTGGGTTTCTGGTGGGCGGTGGCGAAAAGGAGCCACCCAGTTGGAAGTTGGTTGACTGGATTGACTTCCCGTCGTTGCTTGATGAGCGGCAGTGTCCAGCTTGAGAGTCACTTCTTTAGTTCGTCAAAGGAACAGAAATCGGCAACGTGAGATGTAAGCCAGCTGCTGACTGACTTGTGGATTTATTTTAGCATTTTCTCTTTCGTTTGTTTTTGGCATTGCTTTCATCAGCGGCGTAGGATTAGATTGTAATGCGGCTTGGATGTGCCGTCGGCCGTTGGCATCCTTCATTAGTGCACGACCCTGGTTCGGTTACAGGAATGCTACGATTGGGCCAATTGATAGGTGCTGCTGCGTTATTAGTGCTGCAAAGTGTTAAGGGTGGCAACTGGCAAGGGAACAGCACATCCCCGGCGTTTCGACGAAGGAAGACGACGACGAAGAAGAAGAAGGAAAAAACCCCGTAACTTGGAACATGTCGTGGTCCTCGTGGAGCTAAAAGGGAGACAATCAACACGAGAGATCTACGCCGCAGCCACATCCCACGTCCCACATTCTGTACGACATGCATGCCGCGATAGACCCCCAACGACACAACAAGCAGCACGGCATATCTTTCCTCAATCTAGAAGCCAGACTCGTTCTCAACCAGGAATGCCAAAGGTTGACCAAACAAAAATATCTGCAAGTAAAAATACAAAAAAAAAACCCGTCGGTTTGATCCGGACAGGCCGTGACTACTGCCCATGCCCATGTTTTGCATTGGCTCCCAGACGAAAAAGTGCTTCGTATTCCATCCGCATCCCAGCCCACCCCGGTTCCAGGCCCGCAACGCCCGCCACATTATCCCCAACGCCGCGCTTCTCACTGGCCGCAGGTAGCTGCAAGCAGAAACACAGGGGAGACGAATCGACGAGCGGACTGGGCGCCAGCCTGCTGGACTCCCTCCCGGGCTAGACTCTGCAACAGGGGCCCACACCCCCTAAAAAAGGCCGTCAAAAATAGCACTGCCCCTGGTGGAGCTCTCTGCGCTGCCCGTGGTTCACTGGTCGCTTGCCAGGGACAGCTCCAATCCGGCCCCAACGCCGAGCCCAGGGGGTGCAGCTTGTGGCCGGGGGGACCAATCGACGGCGGCTGTGGCGAGTTGTTCGGGCTTCTTCTCGCCCCTACTATACAATTGCGAAGCAGTTCGTTCACCAAGGTACCTGCGTGGCACCGCTGACCGGGTCGCTTGCGTGCGGGAGGGAAAAGGGTGTCATCGGACGCAGAGCAGTGGGTGGGCATGTGCACAGCTGCGTTGCTGCATTGGGAGAGGTTCGGGCTTACAGCGCTGAGGGCTCTATTTGCCCGCTGATGGTGACTTCCCCGGGTGACCTTCTACAACTACGGCTAGCGGTTCGAGGTCAGATATCACTCATGGAACTTATTTAGCAACAGTTTTATCAGCGAACATCCAGAGATCATGGATGGTCGCAAGACTGGTAGGTACATCGTAGTGTCGGCAGTCCACGGCACGGCTAGCCTGGCTACGTACCTCCGGCTTGGCGCCCGCCGTCCTGGCGTTTTGTTGGCGTGGCCGCCTCTGTCGGTCTTGCACATTCCGCACTGTCTCCACCCGCAGCCAACCTGTACGGCCACACAGTACTCACAGTGCGCACGCCGTCCCAGGTCCATTCTCCCCATGAATGGGTCTCCCAGTCCCCATGAGGATGGATTGGATGGATCCTGTCCCAACCCATCCCCATCCCCATCCCCATCTTCCTCCCATGTCATGGCGCCCTGAATTCCCCAGCCCTACACCATCGAACCTGTTCCCTCGTTCTTTGTTCCTCTCCGTCTCCTCCTCCCTCCTCCTCCATCTATCCAGCCTCTCCGCGTATCGCGATAGCTTCCTCGCCCCTTTTGACGCATAGACCTCCCGGAGCATCAATATCGTCCTTCGACTTTTTTTCCCTCCTTCGGTCCTTTGTCTGCGTTCGCCCTTCACGGCGTCACCTGGCCGGCTGTGTGGCAACCTCCTCCCTATGAGCTTGGCTATTGGAGCAGCGTCTCTCTCCCTCGTTTCAGCGAATTCTTTGCTCGACGACACCTAATTTGCATCTTCACGACCTCAGCGATCGCAACAAGACGTCGTCGTCATACGACACGATCGCCACCCTCGTTTACCGTTCTGCCAGTTCTCGATCCGATCCTATACTACCCTATCTCCGTTCGACGCCTGTCGGGCTTCCACTCGCTCGAGACGACACAATCACCGCGATTCGCCTGCATTGAGTTTGGACCACGCTCTTCGCCCCCGGCGGAGCAATCGCCGCCATGCCTCTCAGCACCATGGCCAACCTCCTAGTCAGCCGCGAGGGAGACGATACAGGCTCCAAGCTGCTGGATCTTCTCAAAAGCCCCTGGAGCGGGACGGTATGTCGCCACGGCCTCGGCAAAAGAAGCATCTTTTAAGCTCAGAAGCTTGTTCGCGCAATTGCTAACGTTGGCCAACACAGCTACAAGCCGCCTCCATGTATTCAGCCTTGGGCATCTCGATAGGATTTACTGTCTTTACAGCCATCGTCTTTTCTCTCCTCCGACCCTATAACCAGGCCATCTACGCGCCCAAGCTCAAGCACGCCGACGAAAAGCATGCTCCTCCTCCGCTCGGAAAGGCACCTTGGTCGTGGATCACAACCGTCTGGTCAGCCAAGGAAGAGACGCTGATGCACTCGATCGGAATGGATGCTACCGTCTTCCTCCGCTTCATTCGCATGTGCCGCAACATGTTCTTGACTCTGTCTGTCACTGGCATTGGAATTCTTCTCCCGGTCCACATCTCCGCATTTTCACTCGGCAGTGAATACGAGGATACCAACTGGGTGTTCAAGATCACGCCCCGAGATGTCAAGGAGTCGTCTGTTTGGGCCCAGGTTGTCATCGCATGGGTCTTCAACATTATCGTGGCTTCTTACCTCTGGTGGAATTATAGGAAGATCCTCGTGCTACGTAGGAAGTATTTCGAGACTGAAGAGTACCAGACCAGTTTACATTCCCGAACTCTCATGGTAGGCTTGATCCAGCAGTCCCTGATTCATATGCCCACCGTTGGCTCACTCTCATCCGTTCTAGCTGTTCGACATTCCGAAAAAGGGCCGCAGCGACGAAGGAATCGCAAGAATCATCGATGAGGTTGCCCCCAACGCCTCCTTTGCCAGAACTGCTGTTGCGCGCAACGTCAAGGACCTACCGCAGCTCATTTCACAACACGACCATGCTGTCCGTCAACTCGAGTCGGTCCTTGCCAAGTATCTCAAAAACCCAAACAGCCTCCCCCCTGCTCGACCCATGTGCAGGCCTTCCAAGAAAGATCGATCTTACGGTACATACCCCAAGGGTCAAAAGGTTGATGCGATCGAGTACCACACCCAGCGCATCCGCGACCTAGAAGTCGAAATCAAGGAGGTTCGCGCCGGGGTGGACAAGCGAGGCACGATGCCCTATGGCTTCGCCAGTTACTCCGACATTGTTGAGACCCATAACATCGCCTACGCGTGCCGCAAGAAGAAGCCTGTTGGCACGACTATCGGACTGGCCCCCCGACCCAATGACATCATCTGGGACAACATGCCTCTTTCGAGTGCCACACGGAGTCGCAAGCGATGGTTCAACAACCTGTGGATCACTCTCCTGACTTTCCTCTGGATTGCTCCCAACGCCATGATCGCCGTCTTCCTCGTCAACTTGTCTAACCTTGGAATTGTGTGGAAAGACTTTCAGAAATCCCTGTCCGCCAATCCCACCTTCTGGGGTGTTGTCCAGGGTATTCTCTCACCCGCCCTCATGTCCCTCGTTTACCTGGTTCTTCCTATGATCTTCCGTCGTCTCTCGAACAAGTCTGGTGACCAGACCAAGACTGGACGAGAGAGGCACGTCTTGGCCAAGCTCTACGCCTTCTTTGTCTTCAACAACTTGATTGTCTTCTCGATCTACAGCCCTTGCTGGGCTTACATCGTTAGTGTCATCAACAGGGTTCAGAGCGGAGGCGATGCCTGGCAAGCCGTGGTCGACGAGAATTTTGCCAACGTGCTGTTGACGTCGCTCTGCAACAATAGTCCCTTCTGGGTGACGTATCTGTTACAGCGCCAACTGGGTGCCGCCATCGATCTTGCCCAACTGTGGCCCATGGTTCAGGCTTTTTTCCTCAAGAAATTCGCGAGTCCGACCCCGAGAGAGCTGATTGAACTTACGGCGCCGCCTCCCTTCCAATACGCCGAGTACTACAACTACTTTCTGTACTACGCCACCGTCACGATGTGTTTCGCAGGAATTCAACCCCTGGTTCTCGTTGCAACGGCCCTGTACTTTACGATCGACTCCTACCTCAAGAAGTACCTGATCCTGTACCGCTTCGTTACCAAGACGGAGTCCGGTGGCATGTTTTGGCGTGTCGTCTTCAACCGGTTCATCTTTGGCACGATGCTCGCCAACCTTGTGATTTTGCTTACTTGCTGGACCAGAGGAGACAATCAACATATGATGTTCTTCACCGTGGTGCCCCTGCCGTTTCTCATGTTGGGATTCAAGATCTACTGCTCCCGGGCCTTTGATGAAAAGATGCGCTATTACAGCTCTCGGGACGTTACGAGGAATGCCGAGGGTGGTCTGCCGCAGAAGGAGGGACGTGTCCGCAGCGAGAGACTGGCCAGTCGATTTGGTCACCCAGCTCTGTATAAGCCTCTCATCACGCCCATGGTGCATTCAAAGGCGCAGAACCTGCTCCCCGCCATTTACAAGGGAAGATTGACGGACGGTCGAGAAGTCAACGCGAGCGATATGATGAGTGTCAGTGGTTACTCGGACGTGTACGCACTCAACCCGATGCAGGGTGGACAACCTGGAAAGGCCGCCAATGGCAGTATGCCTGGTTTCGAAATCGTTGCCGAGAACCAGATGGACTTTGGATACTACAAGAACCGGGCGGAATTCGGAGAGGACCACGGTGGAGGTGAGATTTACGGACGCCAAGGCGAGATAATGCGACCCGACACCCCTGGATCCTTGGGCGAGGGAAGTGACCGCGGTTCGAGACCAGGCACTCCCCTTTCTGGTCGGACAACTCCCTTTGGAGCGGGCAATAAGAGCATGACCTCGAACAGCGACACAGCTTACCAGGCGTTCCGCGGAGCTCCAACACCACACACTGGGTTCACACAACAGCCGATCATCGGATCAGAAGCGCCCAGCCGATCGCGCACCCCGCTGTACTCGCAGGATAACGGAAGTTCTTCAGGACTGGGTCTCATCAACAACGCCGCGTCTGTCCCCATGAGCCACCCTTCGTCCGGACGTATGACGCCGGTTCAGCGACCTCCTTCTAATAGTCCCGGGCCGTCTATGGGTGCCCTGGGTGGCGGGCCACGAGGCTACAGCAACCTCAACCAGAGCGAGTCCGACGGCGACCCAGCACAATACGACTATTTCCGTAGTAGCACTAGGGCAAGAAGAAACCCCGGTGAGGGCTGGTAGTCCCTCTTCTCCCGAAACAGCAAGGAGTGACGACCTTGAAAGGGAAAGAGTTTTTTACTGTTGAATTTGCGAGGCGTTTGGATAGAATGGGCTTCTACTATGATCAGAGCTGGATGCATGGGACCAACCCCGCAAGCTGCGCGGCGGATGACATTGGTGACGATAGGGGATGACCTTGTCAATACATGGTTTTTAATACGTACATACGACCTCTTCGTTTCTCGAATACATAACAGGTCGCGTCCGACTCTAGGCGGGAAAATGTTTGGTTCATGATCACGAAGAGGAACGAAATAAAATGTCTCTGTACATGGCTCGTATTGTTCGTGGAAGCCGTGGTGAATTATTAGCTGTCACGGTGAAGTTCAACATGAGCCACTTGAACCGACCTTTCCTAGCCCTATCGCGACTCTTTCGTATGCGATGTGATAGAGATTTAGACGTCTTTGAAGGCAGTTGCCTTGTAGTGTATTGTATTTTCTTTCTCTGCCTGGTTGGTTCCAGATTTTCAGCTCGACGATCTGCGTGACATGCAGGGAACCTCCAGGCCCCGGCCACGGGAGATCGTCGTCTAGTGGGACGCTGCGCTAGTTTTAGTATAGAACCTAGTTGAGGAGATGGAAGATGTCAGTTGTGCTGGGGAATCCGAAGGGTGTTGTTGTCAAAGGAACTGGCCCTTGTGGCTGATGAGGGTCAAAGAATGGTCCTTGCTCTGCATTAATTCATCATGTATTTATCTTCGATCTAACCCTTGGGCACGGCTTCATCTCTCTTCTATATTATCTGATGCTCTAGCGCTCTCTAACTATGCCATATATTGCCTTGGAGATTATCCTCCACATACTTAGGCCTTTCTCTCGTGCAGGGTGAGTGAAAGCATACTCTATATCTTCGCTTATTGGGTCGTAAATACAGTCATGTCGAGATGAACCTCAAGCGGCAAACTTGCCCGTCTCATGCAGCCGCGTTGTGTAAGCAAGCAAGTCCTCCGCCAGGCCCTCGACCACTTCGTCCGACACCACGCCGGCGTTCCATGAGATGCCGGCCGTCAAGGCGCCGCTCGGAGCACTCGCCACGCTGATGCCCACGGGCTGACCGGCGACCATGATGCCGTTGGTAAAGAGAACCCTCGAGATGCGACACTGGCCTGAGCCGTCGCTGTGCATGGCGCCCAGGCTGCTGACCTCCCACGACCCGTCGCGCGGCTGGCCGTCCTTTTTGCTCCAGAACGACGCCCAGTCCGTCACATACTTCAGGAGGCTGATGGGGTCGTCGGCGGGGAGGGTACCGGCACGCGCGCGCAGCTCCTCCTTGATCAGCTTCGCGTGCTGCCAGATGAGGCCGTCCAGGTCAGCGCCCGGCTTGCGCAGCGCGTCCACGGCCGTAGCGGAGAACTCGTGCGTCGCCGTCGAGATGCACACGCGGAACAGGTCCTTGACGGCCGGGTTGGCCGAGGCGCCCATGTACGGGCGGGCGTTGATGGGCGTGCTGGCGGTGAAGGCCGGGGCGTGCTCGGCGGGGACGCGGCGGGCCATGGAGGCGAGGCACAGCGCCTGCAGGAGCGACGTGACGGAGGCCGCGTGGCTGCGCGACTGGGCGACCATGCTGGCGACGGCGGCGGCCGAGATGTCGACGGCGCGCACGCGGGCGCGGTGCGGCCGGTCATAGGCGATGGGCTCGCCGGCCCAGATGGCTGGCGGCGCGGCCTTGAGGAACCCGGGCGCGTACTCGTTCCAGATGACGCGGCCCATGAAGACGGTACCGTTGGTGTACGGGATGACGTCCTCCTGCGCCTCGGGGAGGACGGGCGGCTCGGGGAACCGGAGGACGGGGCTGGCGTCCGAGTCGTCCGGGTCGTTGAGGGCCGCGGCGAGCTGCTCGTGGAACTTCCTTGCGCTGGTGCCGTCCATGAGGGAGTGGTGGAAGGCAAAGAGGACGTCGGCGAAGGGCTCCTCGCCGGAGGCATTCGTCTCGGGCCTCACGACGACGATCCTCCAGGGCGGCGTGGTGGCGACGTCGGGCCACAGCTGGTCATGGCACCAGGCGTGGACGTCCGAGACGCCGGCGTCGTAGGCCGGGCCGGGCGGGAGGGAGCGGGTCTCGACGTGCTTCCGGAGGTCGACCTCGGGCACGTGCGAGAAGTGGGCGTCGTTGGTGTCCTCGCCGAGGATGCCCACGCGGAGCATCGGCTGCGCGGCGACCAGGCGGGCCAGCGCGGCGGAGATGGCGGCGTCGGGGCCGGGGCTGAGGTAGCGCGCGGAGAAGACGACGCAGCGGTACAGGCCGCGCCAGTGGCGGGTTGAGGAGAAGAGCTCGCTGATGGAGTTGTTGGTGGTGGTTCTTGAGGGTGGTTCTGGGAGGGGGAGAAGGGTTACTTACATGCCGCTGAGGGGGCGGAGGGCCCTGGGGGAAGAGGTTTCTGCCATTGTGAAAGGGGGAAGAGGGAGGAAGGGAGGACTGAAGATCTGAAGTGCTCTTGGATGCGTGATGCTGGATATGTGGTTGTCCAGCTCTTCCTGAATATCCTGTTCCTTCAGCAATCTCGGCAGACCAGAGAAGTTGGACAAGGCAATTGGTTCACACGGAGCTCTTCAGACAAGTCCATGAATCCAAGAAAACTCAAATAAATGGGAAAACACAGACTAAGTACTCCAAAACGGTGCGGGCCTATGAGTTGACAGTCTTCAATTGAGTCACCGTTCGTCGGTTGTCATAAGGCGCTTTCGACAATTTGTGGAGAACTTGATGCCGCCGGGCAGTTCTGGAGCAAATCAGCGCGCTTATTCAGCATGGGGCTAGAGGTGGTAGGATTTCGTGATCCTTC
The DNA here is from genome assembly GCA_001305505.1 of Neonectria ditissima. Lineage (NCBI taxonomy): Eukaryota > Fungi > Ascomycota > Sordariomycetes > Hypocreales > Nectriaceae > Neonectria > Neonectria ditissima. The sequence continues at coordinate 3,647,289 of LDPL01000040.1, read as the reverse complement.
GGGTGTGCAGAGTGTAGAAGTGGGCATTTCCTTCTTGATACTGAAGTGGCTGCATCTCGTGGAGTTGCTATGTATTGAATGCTGTGGAGGAGGAGTTGGAATTGGCTTCGGGGTCCCGGTTTTGTCCAACGCTGTGGCTGGAGCTGGCTGACAAGGCTTGCCACCCCGGTGTCTAGAAACTTTATGCTAAATGAGGAAAACGGGAATTTGATCCAAGTATGTATACTAAGGTTGGGAAAACAGGGACCATATACCGGATCCAAAGAAGCACCTAAGTATCTGGCTACAACTCCGCCATTTCAAACCCTTCAACAGGTGTTGCTAGGGATACGAACAATGTTTGCTGGCAACACAAGCATTTCTGCACCTGAGACTACGCATGTACGAGACTGAGTCACTAACTGATGCTAAATGCAATTAACTTCAACACTCAGCGATATAGTAATTCTCCCTTCCACCTTAAGCCATGGGTTTTTCTCCTTTTATTATCAACCGTTTGCGCGACCGATCATGTGTACTCACTAGGTACTAGGACTCAAAGCTGCTGAAGTAGACGTTTTTTGCGAACACGAAAAAGCCCATTGTTTGGCGGACCCCCACCTGAAACCGTGCGTGAATGCAGACAGCGAAATGAACGGCGGGTCGTTTTGAGACATGCACGGGAACCAAGGCTCTGGTTCTATTTCCACCACTAATATAAGTGCACGGCTTTTGCTTCATCCACAGTACCTGGACAAACACCGGCACTTTCGTCATGAGAGAAATCGCGTCTGGTATGACGACAAGCATATGGGGTTTGAAGAATGAAGGAAGCTCGTAGCTTAATCGTACAGCGTGGAATGAAACAGGTTGATCCAAGTACACACCCAGGCTGCTCCCATGTCCGGATAAATAGGTCTGCCGTCTCCGGGCAGGGAATGCGACAAACCCCTGCCTAGTGACCAACGGGACGGGCGGCCGAGGACAACAGTCAACATTGGCAGTCGCGGACGCTAAGACGCCCCCTGCTCGGCCGCCTTTGACGCGCTGGACCAAGACTCCCAAACTTTTGTCCACCCTGCGACATTCTGCTTTTATTGTGCTTTCCAAAGCCTGCCTGCACTACTCATTGTATTTTCCTACCAATCGAAATACCCCTTTGTGCTTTTGCGCAATTCTACTTGCCATGCTATGAACGCGCCTCCCGACCCGCACTTGAACTTGACGAAAACAATGCCTTCGCCTACCTCCTGATTCACCGTCACCGCCCCGAAATATTGTCGCCGAGTCCGGCCATGGATCGCGAGAAGGAGCCTCTAGCTTTGCGGCCAAACGGACGGCCTGCGAGCATGCTCGTCGTGAAGGAACAGGGGAGAAAGCCGCTCTTTGCGAGTGCCAGCTCTAGAGGAGACGATGGCTTAAACAACAAACCCAAGGACAAGGAGAACGATCGCGCCCAACCCAACATGAGCAGGTCTCGAACGAGTTTATACGGCGAAGGAATGCTGCGACGCATGAGCTCCGAGCCATACATGAAGGCGGCGGAGAGGAGAGGGAGCTCGAGCAGCCAAGCATCCTCGGGAGGCACGCGCATACCGAAACCCTCCGGCATCACCTTTTCGAACCGGAAACAGCTCTCCCTGAGCGAGGCTTTTAGCCGGGCCGCCATGGATTCCGAGGAGGAGAGCGACCAGAGCCATGTCATGGATGCCTCGCCCAGCCCGGCACCGCGAGTCGCCCGTGCGCGGCGGGAGGACGAGGACCGGCGTCTGCGGAAGATGATGTCGATGGATCACCTAGACAGCAAGGCGCCAGCTCGCCCTTTTTCGCGCGCCTCGCTGGCAACCTCGACACTACCGGAGACTCGACCTTCCCCGGACAAGCACGAGTCACCTAGGCGAAGGACTCTGTACGGGAAATCGAGAATAGGACTTGGACCGAGAGAGCCTGCTCGGGAATCAGTCAGTCCGAAACCCAGTGGGGATAAGCCCGAAGACCGTGCAGAGGATCCTCCAAGCGATCCGTCTAGTAGGCTTCGACCGGCGCCTGGGTTGAAGCATATGCCTTCAAAGGACGATCTCACAAACCAAGGTCGCATTCCCGCTCTGGTCCCAGGGATAGAAGATCTGCCATGGCCATCGATCGAGAATGGAGGGAGCCAGCAAGAACCAGCTCCGCCGATGGCTGCCATTGCTGAGAAGGCGTCGCCTGAAAAGAGCTTTGCTTGGCAAGTTGAGGAGGACTTTACTGCTGGAGACTTGCAAATCTCAGATAGCCCCAGGATCACAATGGGAGCCCGGCCATTTGCGAACCGAATCAAGTTTGATGAGGGAAGCGAGATTGATATTAATTCGCGGACTAGAGTGGCCAACCCTGGCTCACGCAACACCAAGCTGGACGAGATCCGATCAAGAGAAGTCAAGGCTGGAAACAACATTCCACTCGAGTCCCCCCAGCGGCGGCAACCCAACACAAAACTGGACGAAATCCGACACCGCGAGGCTCAGGCTGAGCACCAGATACCCATCCCGGACCGAAGTCTACCGAGGCCGAGAAACACCAAGCTGGAGGAAATACGGCAACGAGAGATTAATGGCATCCCGAACCGAGCACTGGCTAAGATGAGGTTGGAGGAGATTCGAGAACTAAACTCCAACTCCAACTCCCGCTCACTGTCTCCAGAAGAACCTCGACCCCTATCGGCCCGGACGGCTCGGGAAATAGACCCTCCCGTGGACCTGGAGACGAAAGAACCGGTTCGACCAAAGTCTGCCTTTGAGATCGGGGGGCAGCGAATACCCGATACGCCTGTCACCATCTTCAAGGCGCGCGAGACTAAGTATCATCATGCGGCGGTGGAGGAACAAGGTGAATCGGGTCAAGAAAAAGATGGGAAGGACCTTGCACGACCAGGACTGTTACACTCGCACAGACGCGGTGACTCAAGGGACCTGTTGCGACGGCTGGCAAGGGCTGCGAGCACCAGTCCTGCGCCGGAGACGGAGGCTCGACGACCGGCAAGCCCACTGCAAACCGAGAAACCCATCACCCAAGACTCAGATTTCAAGTCAGCCATCCCACGGCGCGCCACCGAAAATGGGCCGCGACAAACACAGTTCCAAAGAAAAGAAAACGAGACTTCCAAACCCACAGTCGGATTCGTTGGCCTTCCACGTAGGCGCTCCACGGACTCTGTTAAGAGTAAGAGATCCAGCATGCAGTCCGAAATGGACCCTACGGATAGGATAGAGGCGGAGATGAAGCTCTTTGCGCCTGGCGACAACTACTCGGAGAAGGGCTCGGTTCGAGCGCCCTCGCCACCGGATTCTGATTCAGAAGATGAGAAGCATGACGTCGATGCAACACCACGAGCCCCTAAACCAGATCCCCTATCGATGCCGACGCCGAAGGTTTCGGGCGCATACGTGGAGACGCCTGCGACTGTCAAGGTGGAGAGAATTGAGGTGAAGGACGAGAAGCCACGCGAGGAATCGAAGACAGAGCGACCAAAATCCTCGGCATCGACGCGGGAGGAGAAGACAATCGAGGATATACCGCTACCGAAAAAGTTAGTGCCGACGGGCAAGGAGGAGCAACCTGAGGATACACCCCCAAAAACCTCCGTAGTGACGCGTGATGTCAAGGCGGTTGAGGATAGGCCTCGTGCAAAATCCTTTGCATCAACACGAGATGAGAAGGTATCCGATGAGGAGAAAGTGACCGAGGAAGCCAAGTTGCCGCGGCCAAGATCTTCTGCATGGGCTCGTGATAAGAAGACGGACTTTGCACGGCGGAGTCAAGACCAGGACACGGCATCAGACCCGGGAACTGACGAGAAATCGGCTCCCACAAAGACGTCGGCCGGCTTGAGAAGGCGGCGTGCTCATTCACTACCGCGGCGCAGGGGACCAATGAAAAACACAGCCAAACCTCCGACCGTCAGAGACGACCTGCGTGAACTGCAACGCACGCATCAAATCGAAGACTCGACCCTGGACGACCTTGAGGAAATCATATCAGGCCGCCGAGCCCCGACACCACAACTTGCGGCACTCCTTGATAACTTATCAGATCATCCACCAGACGACGACGATTTTGACTTTGACCTGGACATCGATACCAAACTCAATACCAAAAAGAACGAAGTCAAAGCCCAGGATCCAAACCACTCCGACGGCGATCAAGCAACCCTGTCAAGAATGACCAAGTCTCTGGAGACCGGCCTCATGGGCATCCGCACTGCCAAGAAGGGAATTGAGCGCCTCGAAGACCAAGTTCTTCACAAGACCAAGTCGGCCGAGAAGCTGGACGCGCATACTCCCGACCACGTGCACTGCGCCGCCTGCCCTACACACTCCAACCCAATAGACGTGTCTTCCATCCGTCTTCCTCTGCCACCTCTTTACCGACGCAAGCCATTTCGCTTTACGTTCCTGGGTCTTGTCCTCCTCCTGACCTCGCTCTGGTATGCCGCCGAATCGGCCATGTGTGCCGCGTACTGTCGCCCAACTACCTGCGGCGACAAACTGTGCGTGTGGTCCTTTGACGATCCGACCTTTGGCACCGCGCTGCCCGTCAAGCTGGACCAATGGACGACAGGCGGCCACGGTCGCGTCCTCATGGATAAGCTCTCGGAGGACGTGAGCGACTGGACTGCCGATTTTCTGGACATGTACCACGGCCGCGAAATCACCCAGATCAACGTCGACGCTCTTTCATTCGAACAGAAGCGTCAGCACCGACGACGCCTGAGCAAGAAGGGTCTGCTGAAGCCGCGCACCGAGCCGCCGGAGCAGCAAGCGAAGTGGGATGCCTGGCGACAGGCACGCTTGGCCAAGGAACGAGTGCAGGAGGCTCGAGAGATGGGCTACGACGTCCCGGAGGAGGGGGAGGGGGAGGGGGCTGTTGGAGGAGACGAGCGGGTTTGGTAACGCTGTTTATTACTGCTTGTTAGCCAGGGAGACGGACCTCGCCATGAGGCCGATGCCGAGCCGTTGGCCATGGGGAGCATTCCTACGATACGATATAATAGTGGCCTTGCTGGAAAGGGGCATGACGTTGTCCACGAAACGGAAATGGATACTTGTCGCGGCTATTAGAAGCCGGTGATGGGCCCTCGGGCCGACTTAATGAGCTTTTAACACTGGAGTCACCGGCTCACTCTCCAACTTGGTGCTGGTGCGTTGGTGTCATAGTGTTTCAGTTGGTATCAACCTCTAAGTCTTCCATGTATAAACAACACAAGGCCAATGATGTAGAGCAGCGCCTTGGCCAATTATCTCTTTTTTCCGTGCCGTAACCCAACGCCATACGCCGTCCTTCTGCACACACGCACATGTAATCTCTCACATATCCCCATCTAGTCGTCAAAGCCACCCCATTCACCACCATCCTCGTCCACGCGCTCCTCGTCCTCGTCACCCGCAACCGCCTTCTTTCCCCACGGCAACCTCTCATCAGCGTGATTATCAACAACGCGCTCCCGAACAGGCTTGACCGGACAAGTCCGCAGTGCCAGGACCAAATCACCCAGACCCCGAACCAACGGCGCAGCAACGGGATCATCCAGCGCGCCCTCGCGCTGCACCTCATCAACCCACAGATCAAGGACATGCAGCCGCACGCCAACGGGCATCCTGCGCAGATCCCCCTCGGGATCAAAGGGGTACTCGGCCAGCAGGGCGAGCAGGTCGGGGATCTGCTCGGGGCTCTCGCGGGCGAGGCGCACGTGGGCGGCGAAGACGCGGCGCACCAGCAGCAGGAACTTCTCGAGGCGGAGGACGTCGATGCCCGTCCACTGGGCGCCGACGACGGCCCAGAAGGCGCGCAGCCAGGCGGGCTGGCACGCGGGCTGGAGGGTGAAGAGCAGGGCGGCGAGGTCCGAGGCCAGGCGCTGCTGCGGCAGCGGGCGGTCCGTCATCCACAGCGCGTAGAAGAGGCCCTTCCACAGCTTGCGGGCGTCGGTGTCGTCGAGGGTCGGGCGGGAGGCGAGGAAGGACTGGAGGGATTCGAGGGCCGAGGTGCGGAGTTTGCGGTCTGGTTTTTTTTTTGGAGTGTTAGCGATGGGAGAGAGAGAGAGACGGGGGAAAAGGCGGAACGTACCGCTGGAGGCTAGGTTCCGAATAAACGGCATTTGCGACTCGTGGGCGGCCATTGTGGGAAAAAGAACGGGGTTTTTTTTTTGGCCTTGGCGCGAGGGGGGATTGGCTGCGAGGGAAGGGTTGGTGATGGTCGCGGTGTGGTGTTGAGCGAGATGGGGACGGGCGACACTTTTTTTTTTGTTTCGCGGTGAGGAATGCGCAAGGTGAGAGAGGGGGGGAGCGGGAAAATGTGGGGTGGTGACCGAGGCTCACCGAGGGGTACGTACCTACCGACTGATCAGCGTTGGAGAGGGTATTCGGAGGCTCTGGAGACTGCCTGCCCAAGAACAGCAGTTTATTCTCCACCTACAAATCTAAATAGGCAGTCTATCTACCTCTACGTCTGGAAACTGAGCTGAGCTACACACTGCACCCAAGGTCTGTCAGCCAGGCCACTTCACCAAGACAGCTACCTACCTATCCAAAGACCACCCCGCCTAGATAGCCAGCAGCCATGCCACAGCGTGATTCACTACAGCTCACCCCGTTAAGAAACCCAACCATACCACAACCTTGTACGTAAAACCGAAAAACAGCCCAAAAAGTCAAGGCCTACAGTAGGTCTCCACCACGCCGTGTGACTTGCTGCAGCAAGGTTACCCCACCATCCCCTTCCTCTCCCCCCCGCCAAGTCGTCATAACTTCTTGTTTCCTGCACCAACACCCAGCGCCAGGAAAAGCATCGAATCTTGCGAGATTCGTGGGACGGAAAAGAGGTGAATCACTGTAGCGCAACTACGACGACGACGACGACGACGACGACGACGACGACGCATCCAAGAACCTGAGTTGGATAAATAGCCCGCCAGCGCAGTACGAAGGGCAGACAACGCCATTGTTCTTCTTCTCAAGCTTCTTCTTCTTCCTCCTTTTTCTCAACACCAACACCACCGCCAAACCCATCACCACCACCACCACCATGTCGTCCACCAAGCGCATCACCAAGGTTCCCCCTTCCCCCTTCCCCCTTCCCCCTTCCCC